>CP136065.1:97854197-98454197 GCA_032622095.1 Siphonodentalium dalli
TATCTGGAGGTGGTCAACCGAGGGTCAATTGGGCCAAGTTTTCGGTAAGGCTGGTTGGAATCGTGATTATGTTGGCATATAGCGACAGTTTGTGCCACTAAATACTCGAAATTTCCTTCAAAATTGGGCGATTTCTTATGTATCATCCCCCAGGATATCTGGAGGTGGTCAACCAAGTGTCAACTTGGCCAAGTTTTCGGTAAGTCGGGTTGAAATCATGATAATGTTGGCATATAGCTACAGCTTGTGCCACTAAATACTCAAATTATACGATATTTCCTTCAAAATTGGGCGATTTCTTATGTACCATCCCCCGGGATATCTGGAGGTGGTCAATCGAGGGTCAACTGGGCCAAGTTTTCGGTAAGGCGTGTTGGAATCGTGATAATGTTGGCATATAGCCACGGCTTGTGCCACTAAATACTCAAATTATACGATATTTCCTTCAAAATTGGGCGATTTCTTATGTATCATCCCCCCCCCCCCAGGATATCTGGAGGTGGTCAACGAGGGTCCACTGAGCCATTTTCGGTAAGGCTGGTTGGAATCGTTATTATGTGGGCATAATTATAGCGACAGCTTATGCCACTAAATACTCAAATAATACGAAATTTCCTTCAAAATTGGGCGATTTCTTATGTATCCTCCCCCCCCCCCCCCCCCCCCAGGATATCTGGAGATGGTCAACCGAGGGTCAACTGGGCCCAGTGTTCGGTAAGGCGGCTTGGAATCATGATTATGTGGACATATAGCGACAGCTTGTGCAACTAAATACTCAAATAATACAACATTTCCTTCAAAATTGGGCGATTTCTTATGTATCATCCCCCAGGATATCTGGAGGTGGTCAACCGAGGGTCAACTGGACCCAGTGTTCGGTAAGGCGGGTTGGAATCATGATTATGTGGACATATAATAGCGACAGCTTGTGCCACTAAATACGCAAATTATACGAAATTTCCTTCAAAATTTGGCGATTTCTTATGTACCATCCCCCAGGATATCTGGAGGTGGTCAACCGAGGGTCAATTGGGCCAAGTTTTCGGTTAAGGCTGGTTGGAATCGTGATTATGTGGACATATAACGACAGCTTGTGCCACTAAATACTCGAAATTTCCTTCAAAATTGGGCGATTTCTTATGTACCATCCCCCCAGGATATCTGGAGGTGGTCAACCGAGGGTCAACTGGGCCCAGTGTTCGGTAAGGCTGGTTGGAATCGTGATTATGTGGACATATAACGACAGCTTGTGCCACTAAATACTCGAAATTTCCTTCAAAATTGGGCGATTTCTTATGTATCATCCCCAGGATATCTGGAGGTGGTCAACCAAGGGTCAACTGGGCCAAGTTTTCGGTAAGGCGGGTTGGAATCGTGATTATGTGGAATATAGCGACAGCTTGTGCCACCAAATACTCAAATTATACGAAATTTCCTTCACAATTGGGCGATTTCTTATGTACCATCCCCCCATGATATCTGGAGGTGGTCAACCGAGGGTCAATTGGGCCAAGTTTTCGGTAAGGCTGGTTGGAATCGTGATTATGTGGGCTTATAGCGACAGTTTGTGCGACTAAATACTCTCAAAATTGGGCGATTTTCTTATGTATCATCCCCCAGGATATCTGGAGGTGGTCAACCGAGGGTCAACTGGGACAAGTTTTCGGTAAGGCGGGTTGGAATCGTGATAATGTTGGCATATAGCTTCAGCTTGTGCAACTAAATACTAAATTATACGACATTTCCTTCAAAATTGGGCGATTTCTTATGTACCATCCCCCAGGATACCTGGAGGTGGTCAACCGAGGGTCAACTGGGCCAAGTTTTCGGTAAGGCGGGTTGGAATCGTGACAATGTTGGCATACACGTATAGCCACGGCTTGTGCCACTAAATACTCAAATTATACGAAACTTCCTTCAAAATTTTGCGATTTCTTATGTACCATCCCCCAGGATATCTGGAGGTGGTCAACCGAGGGTCCACTGAGCCGTTTTCGGTAAGGCTGGTGGAATCGTTATTATACATGTGGGCATAATTATAGCGACAGCTTATGCCACTAAATACTCAAATAATACGAAATTTCCTTCAAAATTGGGCGATTTCTTATGTATCCTCCCCTCAGGATATCTGGAGTTGATCAACCGATGGTCAACTGGGACAAGTTTTCGGTAAGGCGGGTTGGAATCGTGATTATGTGGCATAATTATAGCGACAGCTAGCTTGTGCCACTAAATACTCAAATTATACGATATTTCCTTCAAAATTGGGCGATTTCTTATGTACCATCCCCCCAGGATATCTGGAGGTGGTCGACGAGGGTCCACAGCCATTTTCGGTAAGGCTGGTTAGAATCGTTATTATGTGCGCATAATTATAGCGACAGCTTATGCCACTAAATACTCAAATAATACGAAATTTCCTTCAAAATTGGGCGATTTTTTATGTATCCTTCCCACCCCCCCCCCCCCCCCAGGATATCTGGAGGTGGTCAACCGAGGGTCAACTGGGCCCAGTGTTCGGTAAGGCGGGTTGGAATCATGATTATGTGGACATATAGCGACAGCTTGTGCAACTAAATACTCAAATAATACAACATTTCCTTCAAAATTGGGCGATTTCTTATGTATCATCCCCCAGGATATCTGGAGGTGGTCAACCGAGGGTCAACTGGACCCAGTGTTCGGTAAGGCGGGTTGGAATCATGATTATGTGGACATATAGCGACAGCTTGTGCAACTAAATACTCAAATAATACAACATTTCCTTCAAAATTGGGCGATTTCTTATGTATCATCCCCCAGGATATCTGGAGGTGGTCAACCGAGGGTCAACTGGACCCAGTGTTCGGTAAGGCGGGTTGGAATCGTGATTATGTGGCATATAGCGACAGCTTGTGCCACTAAATACTCAAAATTTCCTTCAAAATTTGGCGATTTCTTATGTACCATCCCCCCAGGATATCTGGAGGTGGTCAACCGAGGGTCAATTGGGCCAAGTTTTCGGTAAGGCGGGTTGGAATCGTGATTATGTGGAATATAGCGACAGCTTTTGCCACTAAATACTCAAATTATACGAAATTTTCTTCAAAATTGGGCGATTTCTTATGTACCATCCCCCAGGATATCTGGAGGTGGTCAACCGAGGGTCAATTGGGCCAAGTTTTCGGTAAGGCTGGTTGGAATCGTGATTATGTTGGCATATAGCGACAGTTTGTGCCACTAAATACTCGAAATTTCCTTCAAAATTGGGCGATTTCTTATGTATCATCCCCCAGGATATCTGGAGGTGGTCAACCAAGTGTCAACTTGGCCAAGTTTTCGGTAAGTCGGGTTGAAATCATGATAATGTTGGCATATAGCTACAGCTTGTGCCACTAAATACTCAAATTATACGATATTTCCTTCAAAATTGGGCGATTTCTTATGTACCATCCCCCGGGATATCTGGAGGTGGTCAATCGAGGGTCAACTGGGCCAAGTTTTCGGTAAGGCGTGTTGGAATCGTGATAATGTTGGCATATAGCCACGGCTTGTGCCACTAAATACTCAAATTATACGATATTTCCTTCAAAATTGGGCGATTTCTTATGTACCATCCCCCCCCCCAGGATATCTGGAGGTGGTCAACGAGGGTCCACTGAGCCATTTTCGGTAAGGCTGGTTGGAATCGTTATTATGTGGGCATAATTATAGCGACAGCTTATGCCACTAAATACTCAAATAATACGAAATTTCCTTCAAAATTGGGGCGATTTCTTATGTATCCTCCCCCCCCCCCCCAGGATATCTGGAGGTGGTCAACCGAGGGTCAACTGGGCCCAGTGTTCGGTAAGGCGGCTTGGAATCATGATTATGTGGACATATAGCGACAGCTTGTGCAACTAAATACTCAAATAATACAACATTTCCTTCAAAATTGGGCGATTTCTTATGTATCATCCCCCAGGATATCTGGAGGTGGTCAACCGGGGGTCAACTGGACCCAGTGTTCGGTAAGGCGGGTTGGAATCATGATTATGTGGACATATAATAGCGACAGCTTGTGCCACTAAATACGCAAATTATACGAAATTTCCTTCAAAATTTGGCGATTTCTTATGTACCATCCCCCAGGATATCTGGAGGTGGTCAACCGAGGGTCAATTGGGCCAAGTTTTCGGTAAGGCTGGTTGGAATCGTGATTATGTGGACATATAACGACAGCTTGTGCCACTAAATACTCAAATAATACAACATTTCCTTCAAAATTGGGCGATTTCTTATGTATCATCCCCCAGGATATCTGGAGGTGGTCAACCGAGGGTCAACTGGGCCAAGTTTTCGGTAAGGCGGGTTGGAATCGTGATTATGTGGAATATAGCGACAGCTTTTGCCACTAAATACTCAAATTATACGAAATTTTCTTCAAAATTGGGCGATTTCTTATGTACCATCCCCCAGGATATCTGGAGGTGGTCAACCGAGGGTCAATTGGGCCAAGTTTTCGGTAAGGCTGGTTGGAATCGTGATTATGTTGGCATATAGCGACAGTTTGTGCCACTAAATACTCGAAATTTCCTTCAAAATTGGGCGATTTCTTATGTATCATCCCCCAGGATATCTGGAGGTGATCAACCAAGTGTCAACTTGGCCAAGTTTTCGGTAAGTCGGGTTGAAATCATGATAATGTTGGCATATAGCTACAGCTTGTGCCACTAAATACTCAAATTATACGATATTTCCTTCAAAATTGGGCGATTTCTTATGTACCATCCCCCGGGATATCTGGAGGTGGTCAATCGAGGGTCAACTGGGCCAAGTTTTCGGTAAGGCGTGTTGGAATCGTGATAATGTTGGCATATAGCCACGGCTTGTGCCACTAAATACTCAAATTATACGATATTTCCTTCAAAATTGGGCGATTTCTTATGTACCATCCCCCCCCCCCCCAGGATATCTGGAGGTGGTCAACGAGGGTCCACTGAGCCATTTTCGGTAAGGCTGGTTGGAATCGTTATTATGTGGGCATAATTATAGCGACAGCTTATGCCACTAAATACTCAAATAATACGAAATTTCCTTCAAAATTTGGCGAGTTCTTATGTGCCATCCCCCATGATATCCGGAGGTGGTCAACCGAGGGTCAATTGGGGCCAAGTTTTCGGTAAGGCTGGTTGGAATCGTGATTATGTGGGCTTATAGCGACAGTTTGTGCGACTAAATACTCTCAAAATTGGGCGATTTCTTATGTTTCATCCCCCAGGATATCTGGAGGTGGTCAACCGAGGGTCAACTGGGACAAGTTTTCGGTAAGGCGGGTTGGAATCGTGATAATGTTGGCATATAGCTTCAGCTTGTGCAACTAAATACTAAATTATACGACATTTCCTTCAAAATTGGGGCGATTTCTTATGTACCATCCCCCAGGATACCTGGAGGTGGTCAACCGAGGGTCAACTGGGCCAAGTTTTCGGTAAGGCGGGTTGGAATCGTGACAATGTTGGCATACACGTATAGCCACGGCTTGTGCCACTAAATACTCAAATTATACGAAACTTCCTTCAAAATTTTGCGATTTCTTATGTACCATCCCCCAGGATATCTGGAGGTGCCTCCGAGGTGGTCAACCGAGGGTCCACTGAGCCGTTTTCGGTAAGGCTGGTGGAATCGTTATTATACATGTGGGCATAATTATAGCGACAGCTTATGCCACTAAATACTCAAATAATACGAAATTTCCTTCAAAATTGGGCGATTTCTTATGTATCCTCCCCCCCCCCCCAGGATATCTGGAGGTGATCAACCGATGGTCAACTGGGACAAGTTTTCGGTAAGGCGGGTTGGAATCGTGATTATGTGGCATAATTATAGCGACAGCTAGCTTGTGCCACTAAATACTCAAATTATACGAAATTTCCTTCAAAATTGAGCGATTTATTATGTACCATCCCCAGGATATCTGGAGGTGGTCAACCGAGGGTCGACTGTGCCCAGTTTTCGGTAAGGCAGGTTGGAATCGTGATTATGTGGACATATAGCTACAGCTTGTGCCACTAAATACTCAAACTATACGAAATTTCCTTCAAAATTTATCGAGTTCTTATGTGCCATCCCCCATGATATCCGGAGGTGGTCAACAGAGGGTCAATTGGGCCAAGTTTTCGCTAAGGCTGGTTGGAATCGTGATTATGTGGGTGTTTGTGCCACTAAATACTCTCAAAATTGGGCGATTTCTTATGTATCATCCCCCAGGATATCTGGAGGTGTCAACCGAGGGTGAATTGGGCCAAGTTTTCGGTAAGGCTGGTTGGAATCGTGATTATGTGGGCATATAGCGACAGTTTGTGCGACTAAATACTCTCAAAATTGGGCGATTTCTTATGTATCATCCCCCAGGATATCTGGAGGTGGTCAACCGAGGGTCAACTGGGACAAGTTTTCGGTAAGGCGGGTTGGAATCGTGACAATGTTGGCATATAGCCACGGCTTGTGCCACTAAATACTCAAATTATACGAAACTTCCTTCAAAATTTGGCGATTTCTTATGTACCATCCCCCAGGATATCTGGAGGTGGTCAACCGAGGGTCCACTGAGCCGTTTTCGGTAAGGCTGGTTGGAATCGTTATTATGTGGGCATAATTATAGCGACAGCTTATGCCACTAAATACTCAAATAATACGAAAATTCCTTCAAAATTGGGCGATTTCTTATGTATCCTCCCCCAGGATATCTGGAGGTGATCAACCGAGGGTCAACTGGGACAAGTTTTCGGTAAGGCGGGTTGGAATCGTGATTATGTGGCATAATTATAGCGACAGCTAGCTTGTGCCACTAAATACTCAAATTATACGAAATTTCCTTCAAAATTGAGCGATTTATTATGTACCATCCCCAGGATATCTGGAGGTGGTCAACCGAGGGTCAACTGTGCCCAGTTTTCGGTAAGGCAGGTTGGAATCGTGATTATGTGGACATATAGCTACAGCTTGTGCCACTAAATACTCAAGCTATACGAAATTTCCTTCAAAATTTGGCGAGTTCTTATGTGCCATCCCCCATGATATCCGGAGGTGGTCAACAGAGGGTCAATTGGGCCAAGTTTTCGCTAAGGCTGGTTGGAATCGTGATTATGTGGGCATATAGCGACAGTTTGTGCCACTAAATACTCTCAAAATTGTGCGATTTCTTATGTATCATCCCCCAGGATATCTGGAGGTGGTCAACCGAGGGTCAACTGGGACAAGTTTTCGGTAAGGCGGGTTGGAATCGTGATAATGTTGGCATATAGCTACAGCTTGTGCAACTAAATACTAAATTATACGATATTTCCTTCAAAATTGGGCGATTTCTTATGTACCATCCCCCATGATACCTGGAGGTGGTCAACCGAGGGTCAACTGGGTCCAGTTTTCGGTAAGGCGGGTTGGAATCGTGATTATGTGGACATATAGCGACAGCTTGTGTCACTAAATACTCAAATCATACGAAACTTTCTTCAAAATTTTGCGATTTCTTATGTATCATCCCCCAGGATATCTGGAGGTGGTCAACCGAGGGTCCACTGATCCGTTTTTAGTCTATGTCTGAGCTTCAATTGATGCATCCAATCTCTTCCATCGAACAATCTCACTCCGTATAAAAATACTTGACGCTTCATGACTCTTGTATCTATCTCCTTTTTCCGAATCGGTTATAGCGGGCCTTTCTTTTGCAGGTAACATGTTATGTGTGCAACTCAATAATGTTCACGAACGGCCGTCGATAAAAGACACGCAACAGATACTATTTCAAGAACGGTAACTCGTACTGGCATAATTCTCCATTTTATGACTCCAGCCATAAATGAATTTATATTAAATAATTCAATTTTACTTTTGTGATAGCCTGTTAACCGGAACGTTTTCAGTAGACATCGTCGTCTCAAATTAGTTATTTTAAAATATAATATTGATATTAGATCGTTATTGTCACCGGGAATTTATTGAAATTGGGGTACAGTACCCCTTTAAGTAAAAAACAATTTGACTTAAGTATAATTAACCATGTTTTAACTTAAGAAGAATTCTTTTTAACTTAAGTAAAAAATGACCTTTATTTTACTCAAGTAAAAAAGAATTCTACTTAAGTAAAATAATGCGTTAATTTTGCTTAAAGGGGTACTGTACCCAAGATGTTGTTGTTGGTTTCTATAATCCCCGAGTCGGAGAATAAGTTAACAACTTTTCCATTTTTTGAAAGTCTGTTGAGTACGAAGTATTGTTACGGATGGCAAATTTACCGGAATGCAAAAATACTAATTGTCGTTGTCGAGTAATTTTTGTAAAGTTTTCAACCAAATGAATCAAATAAACATTATATTATATGCTTAGTAGTCCCATATACTCATTTAAGTTAGTGTACCGTCACTAGTCAATGAGTGGCTTGGGTTTTCTCCCCGTATAAGCATAATGTTTCAAACGATCGTGTGTGCAATTGTTTTCCTAATCCAGTATCCCTCAATTATAATTTGATTACGTTTTGTACACGGAAATTCGAATTTTAAGAGACGCCATTTTATGGCTGGAGCCATAAAATCAATTTATATTAAATTATTAAATTTTAAGATAGCCTATTAACCTGAGCGTTTACAGAATACATCTTCGACTCAAATTACTTATATTTCTGTATATTATCGATAATAGATCGTTGTTATCACCGGGAATTTATTGAAAATGGCGTACAGTACCCCTTTAAGTAAAATAAATGACATCTATCGATGACCGGTAGATGGCGTTTATTTCACTTAAGTGAAATAAAGCGCCCACTATGGGAGTCATCTTGCAAACTAATAATTGCTCCCTTGATGGCACGTGCGCCGGTAGTGCTGTTCATGTTCGTGAGAAAGTTATTTCCCGTTGTGTATTATAAATGGCGGATTTCTTCCATTTACTAATATACTGATGATTAATAATCTCATCTCACGACAAGCATGCAGACCTAAGGCCAACAAAATAAGATTTGTTTTCATTAACTACCACCCCCCCCCCCCCCCCCACCCCAGCACCCTATGATATTCATGTTATCCAGAAAAAAGCACATAACTCACTGCATATCTGTGACATTAGAAAGAATATGCATTCGTGTAACTTTCGCAAAATCTGACAAAAATGTTGAAAAGTATGACCTATGCAAAAAACTTCTAACCTGACAACTCGAGGGAAATATAACCAATACATATCGTGCACCCCTGCAGTGAGATGTAACACGAGAGCACCTAGAGACTAGAATAAATTCGCCCACTGCATGTACCAGCACAATAAGCATCAAACAACACAAACGCATCACACATTTTAGCAGTTTTCTCTGATTATTGCTGTACTGGCAGTGGGTGCCAAAACTCTTACCGTTCTCAAGAATGGTCCATACTCCATTTTCACCACACATATATATAGATAGATATATATATATATATATATATATATATAATATATATATATATATATATATATATATATATAGTGTGGTACCCCCACGTGGATTATGGGTGAGGGTGTATTTGGAACTTGATCAATTTTTTTTGTTTTTTTGTTGATTCAATAAGATTTATTTCGTATTCGATATAATTATAATATATATATATATCAACAGGACCCCACAAAAGTTTAACTTGCAAGGGCAGGGCCCTTATGCTTGTATAATGATACAGTGTTATGTGTACGTATATTGGTTGTATATAGTGCGGGTGCGTATTTACAATGTGTGTATTAATTATCGTATATAGATGGGCAAGAAGGGGTGTGGGCATGGGGTGGGGGGGGGGGGGGTCGATCGGGTTGTGAGATGGTGATTATAGTCATTTTGTTTAGTTGTTATGCTTTATCTGGTAGCCAATATGATTATCTTGATGTCTTTATGCTGAGACCTGCGCGATCGTCTTGCAATTTTCAATAATGTGGGGATCGATCCAGTATTTAAGGTGATCAATGAAATATGGGTGTGAATACTGCTTGATTTGGTTGAGGAATTGGTTAAGGTTATAGTTCCAAAACTCATGTGGTAATATAATAATAAAATTAAAATTCCGGACCCCGGCCTGTTCACCCACCACTCCCCTCCCCCCAATACAATAGGGCCATACCCCCCCCCCCCCCCCCCCCCCCATTTCCTACCAACATGTGGAATGGTATATATATTGGTCACAAAATTAAGCAGTTTAAAAGTTCTGATTGATAGATAAATGAAATGTTGTCCCCCGAGTGTACCCCACCGTTTCGTACAGTACGTAGTTGATGTTGACACCCGCGTGGACACGAAGTAAATAAACGCACGTGGCATACCAAAATACGTTACACGTGATAACTTTGTTTACATCCCACACCGAGGCGGACGGGACGTTTCGTTTGATTGGACGATTCGAATGCAGCGGCAAGGTTAAAATTCACACTGGTAAAAACGCTCTTGGATGTGTCACAGAAAACTCATCTAAAACCTGAAATCGCTCATTGTTTGTGGTAAGTTAACATAAGACACATTATATTAGGTCAGATTACAAGTTGAAATGCCAAAAATTCGTCTTTGTTTGTGCTGAAACGACAGAATAGTAAAATTAATTTTACAAAATGTATTCGCTTTCTTCGGGATCGAATTAATTCGAATTTCCTGGAAAGTTGCTATGAAACTTCGATGGGAAGTCATGGCCACAGTCTTCGGACTCGAGAAAGATAAGTACATAGTTAGATATTAATAAATGCGAATAGTATTCATATGATATTATATTAGACGTAGAAAATGAGTTTATTTAAATTTGAATAACCACCAAGCGTGGCAAGAGGAATCCGCAGGGTGCGCCTCTGCTTTGTTTACAAACAATAGTCGTGTTCAGACACGCGCTAGACCACGTGGTGTCACAGGTATGATATTCAAACATACTTTTCACATCTTAAGACTTAAGTTGAAAGTTCGTCAGTGCCTGTATCGTACCGTACATGTATGTAGGATTTCTAGAGAATGAAAGACATTAAACTTAAAAGGATGTACTCTACACTGTCAATCTAATACCAAGTCCAAGGAGACATAAAAAACTATCAAAATCATGATTAATTTAAATTATTGGTCATAAATTAATTGACAATCAAGGACATGGACGAATTACTCATGATTCAATATGAGATCAGTGATTATGAGGTACCCCTAAATAGATCACAGAATGCACTGTTCTCTGCCAAAGTGAGTCTGGACTCAAGTGATGTTATTCTGACACGGATTTACTTTCATGTTATCACAATCACATATGGTCTTCTTTAATTATAGTCTTTCAGAAAATAATACAAATTACAATCGGTCTTGCAGTGATACCCAGATAAAGAGGACAGCATGGAGGATTATATAAAGATAGAGAAGATTGGCGAAGGTAATATTTCTGCAGTCCCAGTTTTGATATACATGTACCCGCCTAATACCGGTACCTTCCAGATATTTTAGGATCTGTGACAACTCAGGCCGGAATACCCGAAATGACTCGGGAGTCCAGGCCCACTACAGGGGTCGATTTAATGTTTTAAATTTGTATAGCGTTTTGCAGGCCTGGTTAGATTTTGTATAGCATTCCCAATCAATACATGTATTTTCATTGTAAATTGGTTAGCAGAAATTGGAAATTGAGATGCAAATGTAGTTAAATCAAGCCCTGCTCGGGCCGAAGACATCTCACCAGCCATATTTCCGGGGCGACTCTCAGATGTGAAATGTAATTAGTTTCAGTGGTTGACAGTGGTATTAAATTGGAGCGCCAATTTAATTTGGGGTGGTAATTGATGCACATGATTACCTGTAAGTGATGATGTGAAATAATCAGGTGATCAACTAGAAATGGAGAATGGCATTGCTCAAACCTTGAGTCCTGTTGAGATATATATCCTATTGACAACTAATCACGCAATTATTTCTATCAACACTCACAATGAATTGTGTTTATACCGGTTTGTACAATATTTTGCTGTAAAAACACTCCAAGAGGACAATTAATTTTCACTGTTAATTAAAATTGTTTTAATAATAGCTTAAAATCAAGATTTTGAACAACTTAATTATGTATAATGCAGAGATTACTACAGAACGGCATGGTCATGCACTGCACTAGATTGATGATGAGATTGTCAATAAAGGCAGTGTTAGCAGTAATACTGCAATATTCCTGTATACATTATCTGGTGCATGGTTGACTGATTGTCAATGTTGGTGGATTTCTCTTAAATATTAGATAACACTTTTAGAGGGCTTGTTTTGGTGTCTTACTAGGCCTACAAATATTATTTGAGATGAACATCCATTCATTTTGTTACCTTCATGTAAATTTATAAAATGAAAATGTTGCTATTAACGAAAAAAACAAATCCTAACACATCAATTTCCCAGAATGATTGATTCCAAAAAAATATTCCATTGATAAGAATGTGGTATTTAATATTGTATAAATCTCAGTTTTTCTCAGTAATAGTATTATACATAAACATGGCTTTGCAATGACATAAAGTGCATTTTCATGTCTATTTTCATTTTTGGGCACATTTCTGTATGTTGGGCGTGCAGCGTTTACCAAGTTGAAGTTCAATTCAGGGGAAATTAAGGCTTGCAAGGTTGCACAAATGTTTTCTGTAGGTCTCGTGATCACGCAAACTGATATTTAACCCTTTCATGGTGGGAGCTGCGCTGGTGCAGAATTAATTTAGATCCTGTGCCATTGCATTCTCCTATATATGCGAGTTTCCCATCGCATATAGTATATACATTATACACAGGGTTTCTGTTAGTACGGCTCAGTGTCCATAGGACGGCTTCATTCCCCTCGCAGATGATCTGTTTGATTCATACATGTACCAAAAGTCAATAGCAATATGCCGAAAAAATCCGATTGCAACGGGAGTTCAGGGTTAACAGAATACTGGTGAAAAAGCGGGTCAATTGCGCACAGTGTGTTACCGGTACAGATATAACCCTTTGAAATAAAAGCGCCAAAACTACAACTTAATGGTTGATGTGCATTGAAATAGCGACGTTATATACATGTACACAGTGTAATACATGTCACGGTGACATAAAAGAATGTCGAGTGCTGGGTACAGATATTTTTGTGCGCGGGATTTCCATGGACGAAACTACTCGCGCTCGGAGATCCCTTGCTAAGGTACGATTACATAATTTGATCAAAGAATGTCGAACTGTTGAGTCAGGAGATTTTTGTGCACGGGATTTCCATGGATGAAACTACTGATGCTCCGAGATCCCGAGCTATGGTACTATATAATTAATGGGTCCCTCTGCGGAGTCATCTTGTGCGATTTCATTTTGATTTTACGATTTTACAACTACGCATATGTTCACATTTCCTGCCAAAATTCAATTATAATTTATAACACATTGGCTAAAACTCTGTTCTATAGCAGCGGTCGTCAATATAGTTATTGGACTAATGCAGACTATTGAACAAGCTACACATTCTGATTTCGTTGGAAAGATATCGCTACCATTCACATTACGCCGCTATAAATATCCCCTGTAAATAAACCCTCATAAACCATTGCGTGCGTAATTACATGATTAATGATCTGGATACCATCAACACAATTAATGCACCCACGGAAATGATCGAACCATGGTCTTCCCGTCGAGTTATATGTTTCCCCAATACAGACTCATTAAAATCCCCCTGGCGGAAACCCTGATATACATGTACATGTACTAGTACAATCCAGTCATGGAAGCGTTATTAGTTCAATGAGTTGGCCATATAGTAGTTAATACACCAGTTATATAGTGATATCAGTTTGTGTTTTAAACCCTTCTGCTATCCTATGGGTTACCTACATGTAAGCGCAACAAAATATGTAGGTTAAATGCATAATTTTGAAAAATATACCAATGCTTGTGTTTTTCATTCTATGTCACCAACAGAATAAATTAATCCGCCCCATCTGGTCCAGACCCTTCTGGAGCAATCTGCATAATTGTTCATGTTGACTTAGCCGGGCTCTGAGGTCTGCATTGTGCCACAAATTGACCTATCCTATTTACACTGAAGGGGTCACTCTACCAAAGGGCTGAAGGGTACATTGTATTAACACTTATTTATAAATTGTGCTGAGCTTGAAGGGTACACAGGTTTAGAAATCTCTTTCAAAATGATGTTTAGTTTTCGTGTCTCCCCAGACATCTGTTGGGGAATAATTACGGTATACCTCCTCCCCCCACACCAACAAGTTGGAATAGGCTTATCCGTCCCTCCATCTGTGTCCGTCAACCCGGTGACATAATTTTGTCCTGAATATTTCGGTCAATTTTTGTTTTTAACTTGGCACAGATATATATTACCATGGGAACCTACAGGTGCACCTGCAATTATGAGGTACGTCAGAATGTTTTCTCAGAATGTTCAATTTCAATTTGAATCCAATTTGCTACAGGGGGTCAATCATCATGGGAACCTGGGCACTTGTGATTTTGAATTTGTCCAAACTTTTCGACTTAGAATTTTCCAGATTTGAGTTTTTTTTTGTCTGGACGTTTTCTCATAATTTTCCAGTTCAATTTGAGTCAAATTTGCTATAGTGGCCAATCATCATGTGAACCTGTGCATCTGCGATTTGGAGTTCGGTCGGACTCATACTGGTCAAGTTATTCAACTTTATTTATTTTTAATATGCTCGCACATGTGAGTAGCTGCAAGTACCGGTAGTTTCCACTGAGTGACACTTGTCCATAATTTCCAATATATGATACTTCATTGGAATAACATACCTTAGTCCCAACTGGGACAGGCCCATCTGTAGTTGTTTACGTTCCAATGAAAATTAAAATGAACTGAAAACAAACGTCTGAACACAGTTGACGTAACTGCATTAGTGCTGATAGCTTCTAGTACATGTACATGTAACTCTGTGTACCCTTCAGCACATTTTCAAAACCTGTGTACCTTTGAGCACTTTTTTAAGAGAGAGAGAGAGAGTGACCCCTTCAGCTGTACTGCCGGTATAGGCCAGTATGAGATTCTCAGAAAGCCTCTAGTTTTTTTTAGATAATCCGCACTTCCGTGCCCTCAAGAAAATCATGTCCCAGGCTGTTAAACTACCTTTGGTACATATGCCATGGGTGTGAGATTTTTGATTCTGGATTGGCTGCTATGACAAATATTGACTTTTGTGAGTTTCTGAGCCCGAAAATACGCAAAAATGAATATATCTTAAGAGAACTCCAGTTTTCACTAATCACCGACGAATGTGACATTTTTCGAACAGTAATATCAACATATTCAGATGTATGGCGAAACAGTTATGAAATATATATTATTTATGACTATTAAGTCAACTTTTCGGGTATTTTGAGGGAAAATCATAAAAAATCACTCAATTTTCGTTTTATCAATTTATCGGACGCATGATAAGTTATTGAGATGATACAAAAACCAAAAACTTACTGAGATATCTCGCTTTCAGAAAATATATGACATAACCGTAATTATCCTGCAGGTGCCCACTCAGTATATGTTAGGACATTGAAGAATAGAGTTCATGTTTACCGAAGTTCCTTCCTGTTCAGATATGTACATGTTTCTGCTTCTGGCTAAGAACTCAGCTTTGGAAGATGGCAATGTTCATAACATCCGAAAATGTGGATCAATAGTCTCTCAGGTTTTTGTTCGAAATTATCGGCTGCGGCCTGGGTGAAAAATCCCACATCAATGTTAGTTGGCACAACGCAACTTTCAACACAGTTTGTATATCTGTCCACACTGATATAATTGTTTGTATGTCGTTGTAACTGTTACACATCCCATGTCAATTTAGAACATTTCTATTAGCATTCTCATTCGAGTCCATTCGGGTATACTGACAGACCCAAACTGACGTGCTTCGGAGTTTTCACTCTGGACGAAGTCCCAATGAAGATGAGTCCTGTGCTACAGAAAGAACGTTTCTGTTAACACTCTTGTTCTTTTCAACATCACGTCTGGTCAGAGAGAGCAACTTGTCATGAGTCATTGAAGCGGGTGATAATATGCGCTGCATGGAACATAAGACGATCACGACCATTGAATGTCATCGATATCGCTACAACGAGCAGCATTTATAATTAAATTTTAATTTTCATGCTCTCTTTTGCTCAGAATTGGTTCCTGGAGAGCATTTTGGTATTAATATGCGGAAACTAGCATATGTGCTAGCGAAAACGAGACGTCATTAGCACAACCTATGCATTTTTTAGCGTTTTTCAGGCTTTTGGGGGGGGGGGGGGGGTTTGAGTTTTACGCCCCTGTTACCGATTCACATGGATTGTATGCTAAATATATTTATTTATTTATGGACAAATGTCCACAGAAGTTTTTGATAGCAATTGCGACGATGTTCCCCCGACAGATATGCAGTTATCGACCTGTTCCGTCATATTTCTGAAAAACGCCTGAAAAAATCAATAAATTCAATTTTAGGGCCACCGTTATGATAATATGGCACAAAAATTGGCTTATTTCATTCTAATAATTTATTTAGGTCACGAAAATAATCTCATGATCTCCAGGGAAAGTTCTGGATCGAATCTCTGGTCGATTTAACGAATTATGTTAAAAATAGCTTTAAAAACCATTAAACCCTATTTCAAAGGACCGTGCCATTCGCCCCAGGGGTCACTGCAAACGAAAATAGCAAGAAATATCGGGGGCTCGGAAGTGCGGGGTCGATTGGATTTTTCGAATACTTGTACTGCCTAGTAGTATTAACCTACTAACTAGTAAACATTTGATCATTATTCAGACAAACTATTTAAATCCTTTAATTTTATTCAGGAACATATGGTGTTGTGTATAAAGGAAGAAACAAGAAAACTAATAGACTGGTTGCTTTGAAAAAAATACGACTGGAGAGTGAGGAAGAAGGTGTTCCATCAACAGCCATCAGAGAAATCTCATTGCTAAAGGAGCTGCAGCATCCCAACATTGTCTGGTATGTCAGAACATACAGTAATGCCCTAAATAATCGACTCCTTAACCACAGCAGAATTATGGGTAACTTTTCAGGATTTAGTTGGAAAATATGGCTTGTTGCCATTCATCGGAAAGCTCTCAGTGAGAGCTTTTCAATGAGTGGCAACAAGCCATATTTCCGACTTAATCCTGAAAAGTTACCCATAATTCGTCTGTGGTTAAGAAGTCGATTATTTAGGGCATTTCTCTAAACTGTGCATGATACATGTGCAGTAGCTGTTAGTTTGAGGGGACCGAGAAGACTTGTTATGTCAAGTTGAGCTAGGAATTAAATGATGGGTTTTGGAGCAGAATCTCACAAATTAATGTATAATATATATATTAATCTAATGATTCATCATTTTGAATCAGTGGCTGAAACTACCGGTAAGAGAAAAGGTAGAACTTTTGCATTTGTGACCTCCAGAAATTAATAAACACAGGGTTACAAATTTGTTGATGGATTCATAGGGACCATTAAAGGCACATACTCTTGGGATCAAAATAAACTTACCCGTACGTTTATTATTTTTGTCAAAATTTCACACCACCCCTACGGTGCTTAAAGTGATGTGAATATTTTTATGAATATTAATCCAAATTTACAACCCACACCGTCAGTCTTATATATTTATTAATTGCAATGAGTATCGATGGCGAAATAATTTATGTTAGTTTATGACCAATTGTTTCGTCCCGAATTGAGATTTAATATTTACAATTGAGCTACATTACCCTAGTTGGCATAGCGCCTGAGTACTAATTTATCAATTTCACACACCCGGACAAGTACATAATATGTCTTTAATTGGACCCCTATGTTTATTTATTTCTGGAGGTCACAAATGCAAAAATTCTACCTTTCTCTTATTTTCAGCCACTGATTCAAAATAGTGAATCATTTGGTTAATATATATTATACTAACTAGTGTATTAATTTGCAAGATGCTGCTCAAAAATGCATCATTTCATTTTTAGCTCAACTTGACATAGACCAAGTCTTCTAGGTCCAATAACAGATTGGGATATCGTTTGGGCTGATGCTGTTTTGGACTGAGTCTCATTCCGTTATTCATCTATAACAAACTTTAGTTGAAAGACATACTATATTTACACTTGAGTCCCGGGAATTCAATCGAACCCCTGAATGTGATTAATTATCTGACATGTCCATGATTAATCTGTCTTCAAAATGATATATCATTTACCGTGATAGAAAAAGGTAAATAATGACATTTTTTTATAGCCCGACAAAATCAAAATTCTATGGATAGCAAGGCTTTGTTACTTATAAATCTCGTTTTGACATTCAACGGGCCTCTACGCATATTTGATATCATCAGGCCTGCAAAATTTGAGTGAATGATCGTTCAGTTCACCTAAAGGTTACGCAAAACAAAATTGGGTTTACGCAAAATTTTGACAGATGAACATCTCAATCGCCCGGAAGTGTATCCCATTTTCTACCGGATAAGCAATCTGTATATAACAGAATCATTAGATGGAACTGTTAAAAGTTAATCAAACTTACCAAACGATAGGAGGATAAGAGTTCGACGCTGAAAAGCGGTGCCTTGTTAAATCTACGAGGGAAATTCAACTGTTTCAACACAAGACAAGATGCCTCAGGGTACTACTAGTATAACTGCCGTTTTGTGTGACTGGTTTCACGATGTCAAAGCTGAACAAATTGGGAACTAATTATTGGCTTGTAACTTGTCATCCATCATGATAATCACATTTATCTACTACTACTACTACATCATGATAGGCCACATCAATAACACTAATAACTTGATGTTGTCAGCACTTTCCTGGAAATTGAGAACAGTGGCAACTCTCAATCAGCTTCTGTTGGGTCAATAACCGACACATTTGAAATTTCAATACATTTTATTGATGTAAGCAAAAGAGGTAGATTCTATGGGTATTCCAGTTATAAATCCTCATCGCAGCAATGATCAGCTGGAGCTTCCCACCTGTTCACTGCATAAATATTAGGTAACTTACTGATAGGAAATCTAGTTAAATTAATTTGAATACATAAAAGAAGGTATAATTTGTCCTCCTCATCCCAAGTTTTTATAATGGAATTAAAAAATTACTGTTGAAGTTATGATCAGATTCAGCTCGGACAGAAACAGAAAAATAGGCCCCAGATTCACTCTCAGAGCATGAAATTTGGAAGTTATGCTGAATTTTGAAATTTGCAGGCCTGCATCATCATGGGTACCCACTATGTTCATACATGCAAAGTCTTTAGCGTCCATTTGCCTACTTGTAATTCGAAGGCATACAAGCAAGATAACTCCCACCCACTATTCTGGATGTAAAGTCTGTTACAGAAGAGTAATGGGACGGGACTCTGTCAAAAACAGCATCAACCCAACCGATATCCATTTGAAGCTGATGTAGACCGAAAAGACTTGGTCTAAACTTGACAAAGTCACGTTTGAGCCATTGCCATCATATGCCATGGGTTGGTCATCTGTGCTTGTGTCTGGTCGTGAGTGTGTCCCATCAACAATTTCCTTTAGCACAGATCACAGGTCACAGGTCACAGCTCTTATACAAACTTAATATGGATCTTGGGGGAGCTTAGACCAAAAAAAATTAATGGCTTGGTTCAGGTTACATGCCTGTCGGTAGTGTAGTGTACTCCATAGATTTTGGCTTGATAATAGTTGATGATTATAGGGTATTTCTCTCCTCGCCTCTTATTGTTTACCATATATATTTTTGCATTTACAACAGTAGCAGGAGTCAATCAAATAATGTGCCTGATTCATGTACATGTATGATATAGGCCTACATTAATTCCTTCTGAAAAGCACACCTTGCATCCCATTCAGGTCAATTTTGCAGGAAATTCTGATTCAAATGAAAACATGCAGAAGACCAGTGAAAATGAACTGGAAAACAAGTTACTGTTTCTGGGTTACTGTACCGGTAGCTGTTTTCCATCAGGGTTTCCAGCAGAATAGTGTTAACAACTTCAAATATTCCAGGAACTGCCATCAATCATTAATATAATTTATTTGTTGAATAAAACATGTCCACGCAGGTGTCTCGAATTATTTAATATCAAATCACCATGCTATGTGAAACATATACCAGGTAGTTCAGTTCTAAGGCTTCTGGAGTTGTATGATATACTGAGTCTGTTAGTTGGAAATCACACAAAAAATTAATAGAATTAACTTATTTAATAGTATCCTTTCTATTCTATGGTAATTTGATTACTCCTAATTGAACATGAGTACTTAATTACTTGAATGATAATGTATTTTCCTTTTTTAGTCTCGAAGATGTCCTCATGCAAGAAAACAAACTTTACCTCGTCTTTGAATTTCTTTCCATGGATCTGAAAAAATATATGGATTCTATACCAACTGGAAAATTGATGGATAATATGTTAGTCAAGGTTTGTTCTACTACTTGTTTTATACATGCCTGTTTTATATTTTTGGCTTGGCAGTCCATCTATTAATTTTTTTTTAAGACGATAACTTCAATTGTACTGAACTGAATATATCAAAACGATATTTGATGTGATATAGCCAGTAGGTTCGCTAGTAGAAATTGCAGGTCTAGTTCTATTTTGGGTTCTGGCTACCTATTTTCACTAGAGTGGATAATAAATTGATAAAATATTTAGGGTTAATTTTCTCCAAGAAACTTGGTATGTTGCTGAAGTGGCTCAAAATTGTATTTTAATCAAGGGTGGTCTGTCTAGTTATTTTTGACTGATAAATTCCGAGTTTATTCTGGGTTTCTAGTAGTCCCAGTCTTCTTGTACTAAAACCAGCTAAGATATTGGGATGGCGATTTGCTGTTTTTAGTCCCAGCCCGCTTGCATACCAATCCTATCACACGAGTTACGCCCACGATCTGTGGCGGGAATCTGTGGTGAATTTTACTCGATTTACCTAATGAATCAATACATGATGCTATATACATCGGAAAGAGAGACATATCATGGTCATAATGGTGTATAATAATCTAACTTTCATGTTAAATTACGCATAGAATATTCCGGTTGATTGTCACCAACATCGCTGTTTTTTCTGTTTGTTTACTTAACTGAAAGCCGAACTCAGGTTCCGAAGAACTTCGGCATTGTCCGGTGTTTGTTTTGGCCGAGACGAATTTCGATACAAACAAAATGGCGGCCCCCATGATATTCTAATGGTCATTGTGTTTACACTGTTTTAAACTGTGAGATGGTTATAATTCCCGTAATTTATTTAATGTATTACATTTATATCTTCAATATGTATTTAATCTATGTAATAATTTATTTATTGTCACGTATAATTACGATTACAATGGAGAATTCATCGTGCGTGGTTGATTGAAAATCTACGGAATATTTTCACCGGAAAATGCCGAACGCAGTTCGCAAGGTCAACTGAGTTCGCATACTTTAAAAAATATGTAAACACTGCGGCAAAAGTTTCTTTTCACATTAAATTACCGCTTTCAATTCACAACCGATGTGGGTTTCAGATCAAATAGCATGTCTTCTGCGGAAACTATCCGTTTATTGTAGCAATTGTGATATTTTATTTCATATAATTGTGGTTTTATTTGAGCGGGTCACTAACGATTAACTCGTGTCAAAGGAGACCATGGGCCTGGAACTCGGACTAAAGACCGGCACCTCCATCCCAATATCTTAGCCGGTTTTAGTACGAGAAGACTTGGACTAGGTTTCTAGATGCTAACTCCAGTCCTTCCCACGAGGAAAACACAGCGAGAGCAGTTATCAATTGGCTCCTTAATGCAGAAGACGGGTGTATTATGGCACCCATACTATAATAGTAAGTTGGGTTTTTGCTCAACCAAAAAGTCATTGTGGAATAGACCTATGTCTAGTTACACTTTAATATGCCATAGTTGAACTGAGATGGTAAAGGATCTACGTAAACCTTAAAATAGTTCAATATTGAACCAACGATTACAGTTTCCTAGGGTTGAAACGATTAATCGACTAGCTGTAGTCGACGCTGAAATGTCAGAACGTCGACTCTGAAGTTTGCCGTTGACTAGTCGGAACATAGTGTATTAGTTACATGTATAACATTTTCAAGATCGATTCAGGCATAAACGGTGTTAACTGCGCGTAAGTTACGGTAAGTATAACGTTTGGTGGCACCTGGAATTGACAGTGTTACTAGTATAGACACACACGGTGACCCGACTATTAATTGAAAGAATGAAATTGACCACACAATGTCTCACTCGTCATTTGAGGTCAAAGACATCACTGCGACATGATGGCAATGATTGACTCGGCTTTATCGTTTGTCGGAGACCGCTTTGATCTAGACACTGTATACTTCAATTGATCTTGCACCGCCGGGTTATGATGCGACGCTGTGTAAAGGTCGCTTAAGGTGACGTCATTGGTGCTACCGTATATAAATGATACTGACATTAAGAACTGGCTATCGTATTCTACAACATAGCCTATACTATAGGGCGCATTTAGTCAGAACATTAATATTTTATAGTGACACCGCTCGGCACCGGTGTATTGGTGATCACGTGACTAAACGAAATCTTGAACACTGATATTAAATTTAAAACCTGTATACATAGAATAGAATTTATTAAGCAAAATACGTCCCTGGGTTGGGACAGGTTGCCATACATAGATATAATATTAATGTGGTACATGAACAAACATAAACTGTATAATAATAACATCACTCTGATTCACTCAGTCATGTAACTTAATATGCATTATATAATAATATTTAGGTATTGTTCAATCTGCACTCGAAAAACCTCCTGACTATGTTGCAAACTTTCGCACAATGTTGTGTAAGGTCATTATCTAATATATGCTTCAGTTGGTCCCATCTACTCATCAGTCGAAAATTAATAAAACTTCCCTCCATTAGTTTTAGAAATTCACTACGCTGGGTGGAATAATGGGGGCAGTCAATTAAGAAGTGTCTTTCGTCTTCCACGAATTTGTCTTCACAGAACACACACAGCCGTAATGGTAAAGGTGTCTTTTTCGGTTGCGTATGTCTACCTTTTTCAATAGCAAGAGAATGATTACTTATTCTCAGTCGCGTAAACATTGTACGGTCAGATTGGGAAGCTGTGTGAATAAGGTAGGGTTCTAACTCAAAATTTCGTTTGAAACGCCTATATGTTCTTAGCTTGTTTTTGCCGGATTTAGAAGCGCTATCAAGCATACTGACTCGAAAATCTATAACCTGGTTTTTCTGAAGCTGTCGTTTGAACGAAATCAGACTACTCAGAAGGACGCTACTACTCTCATCTCTATTTATAGTAAACCCATACGATTCTAAACTTTTGAAGATGGAACTACCAGTTTTTCCGTTAAGTTGTTCAATAACTGCGTCTTGCAATAACTTGCTCGTGCAACGTGAGGTAATTTTAACCGCGTAGGTAGCCATTCTATACAATGCATCAATATATAACGGATAGCTTCCTAGTTCAGCTCGAACAGCAGAATTAGATGCATATTTTCCCACTCCGAGAATATGTTTGCAATGTGATACATGAACTTTTTCACACGAATAACGATCATAATTTTGTTTAGTTATTCCTGTTGCCCAAATTTCACTTCCGTATAAGATGATGGGTTTAATTAATTTGTCAAATAGTTTAAGGGACGTTTTAAGAGGGAGTTGTGCTTTATTAGCACATGCATGTGTTATTGAAAAGAGAGCCTTTCGCCCTTTGACGCTCAGGTTATCCACTGCCTCTATGAATTTTCCCGTGTTTGCAAAGGTTATTCCAAGATATGTGTATTCATTAACAATTTCCAATTGATTTCCAGCAAGGAAGAAGTTTTTGTTAAAGTTTGGTTTTCTAGTTCGAAAAATCATGCATTTGGTCTTATCAGGATTGACTGAGAGAGCGTTCATATTTGTGTAAGACTGTAAGCTATCTAATGACCGCTGAAGTCCCTCCGGACTTTCTGACAATAGCACTAAATCATCCGCAAATAATAAGTGATTTAGTTTGCTAGACCCGATATACAATGGGTCACATTTATCATCAAAGATGCCATCAATAAATATCTTGAATAATAGAGGGGATAATATACATCCTTGTCGGACTCCCAATTGTTGAGAGGTGAGGTGGGCCAAGTCCCTTACTTGTGTTAGTAATATAAATACTTGAATCATATAGTGATTTTACAATCTGCATTGTCCTGCCGGTAATTCCAATTAACTCCATTTTCTTAAAAAGTATTTGTCGATCGACTGTATCGAATGCTTTCCGAAAATCTACAAACGTTGCATATACTGTTTTTTTTAGCAGTGATATATTTTTGAATAGACGCATGTAGAACGAAGGCGCTGTCAATTGTACTTTTGCCAGCACTAAAACCAAATTGATTTTCGCTTATAACGTTATTAATCTCCATAAATTTAGCCAATCTATGATTAATTACTTTATTGAACAATTTGCCCACCGATGAGCTAAGGGCTATTGCCCGATAATTATTAGGATCGTCCGTAGCTCCCTTTTTGTGTATCAAGCTGAGAATTGACTTACTCCATTCTGGTGGGTAATACCCTGTTTTAAATATTATATTAAAAATATGTACAATCATTAAAGGCACAGCGCACTTGATAAATTCATTGGTAATTTGATCTGGGCCTACAGCTTTGTTTGTTTTGAGTTCACGCACTGCCTCTAAAATTTCCATTGCCGTGATCGGGTCATTATTGAGGGATATGTCACGTGGTATAGGTGTCCGATCGATTGACGATGAATCTACAATGGCCGGCTTTATAGGACTATAAAGATTTTGAAAAAATTCAACAGCTGTATCTGAGTTGATATCGTCACTGGATTTTCTATTTTTATCTTTGTTATTGCGGAGGTCATCTATTATGCGCCAATACTGTTTGGGGTTGTTTGTTTCTAATTCATCTAAATTATTATGAACATCCGCGTAGAACGTTTTTCTTTTGCGTTTTAGTTCCTTTTTATATGATTTTTTTGCAGTGAAAAGCTTGACTTTTAACTTTACATCAAACGGATCATTTCTTACACCCTTTACGATGTTGTCGAATGTTCTCTTTAATTCTTTACACCTGTTGTCAAACCACTTTCTTTTTGCGGGCTGGTTTGATCCTCTTAGGAACAACAGAGCAAGCGAGACTATTTATCTTGTTAATTACCGCCATTATGTCATCTAAGGCCCGAGCTGGTCATTGGAGTGGTCGCGATATTGATACTGTAGCAATTGATAGCTTATTTCGGGGGAAGTAATTTTATCTATGGTTTTTTGTTTACTGGAACTGTTCCATTTAAATCGGGGTTTTGGTTTTTCGTATGTAAATTTAGAATGTTCTACATTCCGGTTGATGCATGGATATTCAAAATGGAGAACTAATTGACAATGGTCTGAGTACTCCGATGGGAGTTTAATACAGAAATACTCTACACGAGGGAGGAAGCGGTCAGTTAGTATTATGTAATCGACAACACTCGTGCCGTTATACTGATAGCTCGTGAAATGCCCTATTCGATCACCCGGGGTCCTCCCATTAACAATTCTAATGCTTGCACTCTAACACAACTCAAGTAGTTGCCTGCCATACGTATTAACGACACTGTCCATACTTGATCGTGACTTATCGGTATCTAATGTATAATCTATAGGGAGATGTACATGCGCATTATCAGAATCTATTGCAACGTAGTCCGGCAGTTCACCAGTTCGTGAGTTCAAATCCCCGCCGAGAATAATCAGATCGTCGGTATTATATTTTGCAAGGGAATTTTGAATTAGCTTAAATGGACTTTCGTCTTTGTTTTCCGGTTTCCAGTAAGATGAATTGCTAGGCGGTATATAACTAGAAATGAATACAACTTCAGTTGATAAATTCAACATTTTACCATAGAACACGGCGCATATAGCATATTCAGTAATGGTGTGGCTTTCTTTAAAAAACGATTTATATGACGATCGGTAATAAAACACAATGCCACCTTTTTTGTTCTTACATGATCGTGTTTGACAGTGTTTCTAATAATTATCCACCACATGTCTAATTATATAATTACATTCAGTGTGTTGGATAAATATCAAGATGTTTACTGTATTATTTCCCAAATACCGGTAAATTGGTGTCTATGCAGGGAAATGCGCTACACAATAGACCGTCATTGCATCAGTCATCAGTGTACGCCATGTACGATGAATTTTCTGTACCATGTTATGTTTGAAAGTTTTGATATCGGGTACCGACTAGTCGACGCAATGCAACTTTTGGGCCTCGACTTGTCGACTTTGAAATTCACTAATTGTTTCAACACTACAGTCTCCATTAGTATTTTGCAAAGAGGGATGGCTGCGAATTTCAGCACCCGTGAATTGAAATTACGAGTGCAACAGCAATCACTCCCGTCTCCTGGGAAGGACTGTAACTCCTGGTAACTTAAGGTTGTTTTATCACCACCAAACATTGTTCGTGACTGAAATGGCCGAGAATACTGTGTGTAGTAGCCCAGATATAAATAATAATATTTTTAGTTGAGTTTTTCAATGACTTATGGTTTGGCGAGGGGCGGGCGTGCGGACCTAAATAATGCCTTATAACTTTGACATTTGTGAACGGATTCAATTTTTCAATTCAATTTTTTGGTATATCAGTTGCTCCCAATGACTATTTACTGCCTGTAGAAAATGGGTCATGTCCGAACTTTTTAACAAGAGTTATCCATCTTTTTTAGTTAAGTTTTTCACCAATAGCGCGATAACTCAATGAAATATTAACCAATTTCAACAATATTTGGTATATGAGTCTATTGCAACAATATCTCGGACGAGTTCGAAAACCTGGTTTGTCCGAAAAAAAATTCCGGAGTTATGGGTCTTAGTTGTCTATTTTTAAAATCACAATTGTATCACCGTTAGTGCGATAACTCAATGAAATATTAACGGATTCAATTGATATTTGGTATATAGGTCTATTGCAATAATATACCACCGTCCAACTTTTTTTCCCTGAGTTGTGCACCTTATTTGCAGAAGTTTGGTTCGACTGCCAAAAAACTCGACAAAAGCATCTTAGATGCGTACCCCTTGTTTAAATACAACTTGAAAGCCAATGAGTGTATTATGCCATTCCAAATGGTGTTCTTGTCAATATATAACCTCACAGTGGCTGGTATTTAGTCACATATATTCTCAAAACATACCGAACAGTGAAGTTGTAATATATGTATGTGAGAACCAAGTTTCTTTAACCCTTTCATGACGGGAGCCACGCTGGTGCAATATTAAAGATCCAGTGCCAGTGCATTCTGTTGTATATGCGAGTCTCTCATAGGGAGCACATACATGTATATACTATTGCTGAAACAGTTGACCTATTTCTGTAGCCTGTTACCAGGATTTGTAACCGGATATCCGCTATTTTCAACCTATGACTTGACAGTCATTGTTAGCTCAACTTACTTTGTAAGTTTGAGCTATTGCCATGGGTTGGTGTCCGTTGTCCGTGTGTGTGTTCGTCCGTCAACAGTTTCCTTTGGTGCGGGCTACAGGTCGTATCTTTGGTCTGATCTTTATGAAATTTGTCATGAATGTTGACATTGACATGTAGATGGGAACGAGTCATTTTGGGGTCATTCGGCCAAAAAACATGGCCGCTGGTGGCCATCTTTGATTTCAATATTAAATCCATTGGCGCGGGCTACAGGCCGTACTGTTTGTGTGATCATCATAAAATTTGTCATGAATGTTGACATTTACATGTAGATGGGAACGAGTCATTTTAGGATCATTCGGCCAAAAAACATGGCCGCTGGTGTCCATCTTGGATTTTACTCTTTGCATCACTAAATACTTTGACACATCCTACAGACCACATCTCTGATCCGATCATCACCAAACTTCATCTGGATCATCGGGGTGACCTCTTGATGGGAACGAGTCATTTTGGGGTCATTCGGCAAAAAAATATGGCCACCAATGGCCATTTTGGATTTTACTCTTTGTATGACTAAATATTTCTACAAAATCCATTAGCATGGCTTATAGACTGATCTCATTTACATCTTGTCTTACTTAGACATTTCAATTAGCACCTTACCTAATTCCTCCATTTACTGTCAACCATTAAATTATTCCCCTACCTAAGTTGAGCTACAGTGTCATTGACACTTTCATTTACATCATAGTATGTAGTGTTGAAACGACTAGGGTATTTCGGAGTCGATTAGTCAGTGGCCCTTAGTCGACTAGTCGACACCTACTATATATAGGATGATCAAAATCCCACGCAGGATTATCAAAGTATTTTCTTAGACATCGAGGATCTGCTCTGTTTGTCATCATAAATTTATTAAAACATGCCCGCCCATATTTATATTTAGCGATGTTGACAGATTATAGTGACAGGTAAGTATCATGAACATCACTCATATCATATAATATTTGGGTAAACTTCAGCATTGAAGTTATGTTCGCATGCAATCCAGACAAAGTGATGGTCATAAAATACTATAGAGAGACTTAGAAACAGCTGGTTGCAACAAGCTTCCTAACTTGTGGCGCATGCGCAGTCTATTTTTTGCCCGATGATATCACAAATGTAACATTTTACCAATGTTCACGAGCTAATAATTCCGCTATACCATGTGTTTTTCCATTGGTCTACTTTAGGGGTGTGTGGCATGTACCACAGTGTGGTTTGTATGACAATGAATCAATGACTTGATTAGAAATCTGACTGATATATTAGTATAATCCAGCACAATATAAACATATACCAGCGCCCAGTCAGGACTGAAGTTGTCATGTGGGCATTGGTTTGACCTTGTATCAGTCACCGCGTTGCCAAAACAACATATCTATTGCAATGTCTGATGTAGAATTTCTTAGATCAAAGGTGCCGCACTATGACATTATATTATAATTTATATTAACATTAGTCAGCTACCATGTTTAGAACCATTTTCTGCCTGAGACCCATGAATTTCGAGTCTAATGTTTTTGTCAAAAATGTGATCGTTGCATGTACCAAAGTTATGTCACTTGTATTATTTATTGAAGTAAACATGACAAAATGCAGGAAAGGAATACAACGGAAACAGAATAACGGCAGTGAATGTCATTTCGCCAGGCTTCAGGTGCCCAGATAGTTAATGCATTTAATATATATCACTGCAATAAGCCAAATAACATTTTAACATGTCACATCTGACATGAAACATGTTGTGATGTCTTAACTGGTCTTTATTTTAAGCTAACAATCAAAATTGATCTAAAATGAAATGATATATTAATATTAGAGGTGCCACGACTATTGATTTTGATAATCGATAATCGGTCGTCAATAATCGACTATAATCGATTAATCGTACCTAATATTAATAACATCAGTGGAAGTATACCGTAATATGGCCTATTGCCTGGTTGCTCGTTAACTCAATAACTGCACTGTCGCTGGTCATTTGAGACATTGGCTGATGTAATTTTTACGTTAATAAAATGCTGTTAATGACTAATGAGCACAATGTATTGAATACCAGCACAGTTCTCAGCGATGTTATGGTTATAATATTTGTGAGTTCATTAGAACGAACGTAGCGATTAATTTAAGTTTTAGGAATAGCCACATAAACAAACAATACAAAAGTAGGAATGAATAATGGACCGCCGATTGTTCCTAAATAAAGGAATCAAATGTTATGGAAACTATAAGTTTCATCAAACTTCCAGAGCGTGGTTAACAATCACAAACGTGTGCCCCACCTCCAAATTGCATGACTCAGAACAATTTAAGTATTTGACAACAGTCTGTTTCATTCAGCATTCACCACACGATATGCGATAGCCTTTACCAGTAACTTCTAAGTATACATTTGTACTTATACAAACAAAGTACACTTGCAATGCAATTGGGGAGAACATCACTGATTAAAATGCCATATATATATATTGTTCCCTGGATTTAGAGAGAATGTCAATCAACTTCCCATTTGTCCAATCAGATTCAAGGGCGAGTGCATTCAGTTCATTGAACATGGTGACAGTCGGCACATTTCAAAATACATATTGCCACCTTTCAAGTATATTAAAATATACAACGATGTCGCAATGTGTTAAAATCTGCAGTGTGGCCAATTTGTAGAATATACAACGATCCGACGAGAAACCATGTCGCATCATCAAATGACTGCCGACTGTTTGTAACATATATCAGTAATACTCATGTTATTGGAATCTCTTTGGTACGCGATCAAAGGATGTTAACACATCGGTTGTAGATATAACTGTGTAAAATAAACACGGTATACAATAATAGCCGGCATCTTCTGACATCCGATATAAATAACACAGATTAATCGACGATGGAAATGGTAATCGATTATCGGCTTTATCAACGGTTCATCGATTATACGATTAATCGTGGCACCCCTAATTAATATAATAACTGTTTGTAAATAATGAAATAATTTATAATTGTTCATTATCACTTAGGAGTTCATTGCGAACTAGCAAATTTTCTTCAACCAGGAAATCACTTTTTTTTGTCTAGAAAAACTTGTCTCAGTCAAACATTTCAATGACACGGAATATTATAAATATATGGTGTCACATGTACACATGCTTGGCACTGCTTTATTCTTTCAGTCTTTTATTTGTTAAATTTCAGAGTTATACCTACCAGATTACACAAGGAATCTTATTCTGTCATCAACGGAGAGTGTTACATAGAGATCTGAAACCACAAAATCTGCTCATTGATAACAAAGGAGTAATAAAGCTAGCTGATTTTGGATTAGCCAGAGCGTTTGGTATCCCTGTTCGAGTTTACACACATGAGGTAGAGTGAAAATCATTTTTTTAAATTCATACATACATGTACACAACAGGCTTAGGATTTTGGCAGGGTGTTCTTCTCGGCTCCATAAGGTTCAGGCTAAAAAAAAACAAAAAACTTCCAGGTAAGTAGGTAGGGATTTTATTTTTTTAAGTTAAGAGAGGGACATTAATGCTAACTCTTATCCACTTTTGTGAAGGCTGTCCATGTATATTGCAAGTAAACAGTTAATGTAGCACACTAATATGATAAGTATTTCAGTGTTGACAAGGAATTTCCTCACAGGCACTCAACTATGCAGCTCTCTTGCAATAATTCTCACAGTTTAGATTGTGGTGGCACATCTTCCTCAAAGCACAATATGGACATATCAACAGACCCAAGATGAACACCGTAATAGTGCTATTCTATGACATTATAATAACATGACTTGTAAGATATTATACCCAAACCCAAACCTCATTTAAATATTTGATCATACACCTCAGGACCTAAGACACACCTCCATTGGCAGGATATAACACATGCGTCTCAGACACACTGCACAGGGATTAAATGTTCCTCAAGACACACCTCAATTGCATTGAAATATTTGGTCCCACACCTCGGGTACACTGAAAATGGTACCACCCCCCACATCTTGAGTGAGGTACCACACCTTAGCATTCAAATTGCCCCCCAACTTCGAAGTTCACTATACACACTGGCATATGCAATTATGCATGCTTGTAAGTCTTGAACACCTGTGATAGTGACGCCGATAGTGTAAGTGACTGGCATATGGACAGTGATACCGAGGATTATTCCAACTCAGACTCTGGTGATTCACAACTTGAGCCAATTGAGCCTGTTTCGTGTTAACATTGTGCCATTTGTCACAAATTGTGGAGTGATTTTCAACATGTCTATAGACAATAACCTTCCTTTATTTTTATGGCAAGGAATGCACATTGATTTCATTAAATTTCGAAATTCTTTAATAATAAGTTTATTATATTTCACAAAATGGTTTAGATAATATTTATATTATCAATATATCATTGTCCCACTCCTGTCTTCACTCTTCCATTCCAATGATAGAATATTCAAAATGCACTGCAGCTCAGCAACCATCAGCATGCCCAATTACATGTCTGTTACTCTGCAAATAGACTTAAATCATAACGGTAACAGTTGACGAGGGCTATAGCACCCCTAGGCAAATCTAGGAGGGCTATTAATAGCAATCCTGGATTATCTAGACCGCCAGCCCTGAGACATGGAGGCATCTTTATACTGTGTATATACATACTAGGAACTATGCATGAACACTATTAATCCTTGATTGACTGGGCAGAGAAACTTTAAATTCTGAAATAGAAATTCTTTTACATGTATATTGCTCTCTAACAAATAAGACTTCTTCACAAAAGGCATCAAATTGAGTTGAACAAACAAGATTACCACAGGCATGTCTTAATGACTGCAGATTTATTGCTGAGATTGGGATTCATCTGCAACCACAAATGGACATGTATTTTAATAGAAGTAAATTGTTTTTGAAAATTCCATCTAAAATTATTGCGGCTGATTGTAAACACTTTAGTATCTATTCAGCGATATGATGTGATTACATCGCAATTATAATATTTAAAAAAAAATAAAAAATAAAAAAAAAAAAAAATTTGGGGATTGAAAAAAATAAAAAAAAATCCTGGTCAGCCCAATTTCGGCAGGTTGGTTGGGTAACCGGAAGCACAGACCTTTTTTGATTTTTTTTTTTGGCCTCTGTAATTTAGAGCAAAACAGCTATGGCAAGATTAAGTTGAAATATTGTCGATTTATGTGGCATTCAAACATGAGCAATAGTGTCTTTCACTATCAAGTCTCATGAATTTAGAAAAAGTCAGTATCTGCAGTTTAATGATCATCAGTACTTACGGATATTGATGATAAAAACATGAGAAAAAATATGTAGAATGTAATATGTATATATATTTTTTTAATTTATCAAGTTTAGGGTTGGCTGTTATTTTTAAGTCTGTTGATGTGCAGAAGCTGACAATCTTTTTCTGATGATCTAAGGGAAACGTGGCAACATGGAATTTAACATGCCACAACATTGAATTAGCCATGGGACATTTTCCTAAGGGCTGCATCTATGAGTTTTTAGTATAGAAAGGGTTAATTTGAATAGTAACTACTGTTAATCAGTCTTGGTTGTTGTGATATATTTAACAAATAACTTGTTTTGTTTCAGTTATAAGTGCTCAAAAGACAAATGCTATCTATTATATATTTTGGAAGATCTGTCTGTGTGTTCGCGATGAACTCGAAAACGCCAGAGCCGATTTCGATGAAACTTGGTATGTGGGGGTATTTTCGGCCAGGAAGTGGCATAGGCCTATTGATTTTCAGATCCGAGGTCAACTTTTCACGTGCCGAGGTCAAATCTGTTTTTACACTGTGTTACGGGACTTTCATTTGAGTTCGGTGCTTACAAATTGATTCGAAACAGCGCGAATAATAAAATGCCAGTCATAATAATGATACTGTGAGAATCTTTCCAACGATATATAATGCGTATGTATCCGTTTTAGTTATCTGCCTCAATTATCAAGAAGAAGTGGTACTATCTTCCATCAGGATAAAAACAATGCGTAACTTCTATGACGTCGTTAGAGGTCATAAAGTTAGATCACGTTAACGCTTAACCGGCCGATGCATTTGACTGTTTCAGACGTCTTGGCGATATCTCCGGCACCGATGGTAATTTATCTTTACGTTGAAACTTGATAATTAATGAGCGTGTGTATATGAGGCGCGTTTATATACTTGAGTGGAAATCAAATCGGGTTAAACTGGCGGATTTTTACGGACGAAATTTGTTGCATAGGGCGTCTCGGTATCCGCTGGGCCGATTTCCCAGTATCCGCTTGGCCGCTTTCCACCATTTTTGGGGTGTTGGTGTTTGACCCCACCTGACCTTGACCTTCAAAATGGTCAATTCAAGGTCAAAGCCCGGACGAAGTTGGGTCACCTTCTAGTCTAATATATATTTTGGGTCGGATTTAGCCCAAACTTCCAATCTAAGGTTAAAAAGCCACGGGCAGTGTTTACCGCCGTTTTGGAGAAGCACAGAGCACCCATTCTCCACTCTCAGTCACAAAAATGACCGCCATTGGCACGGTGGGGTTAATCGCGTTGATAGTTAAAGAGCTTCCTAGGAACGGGGGAGATTTTCATCGGGTCAGTTTTTTCGCCCGAGGTGATCTTCACCTTGAAACGGGTACCCACAAATGATATATATGTGTGTGTCCTTTATAGACTCGAACCGATTGAGCTCAAACTTGCTACCCACGGGAAGTGTCATGGACGGGTTAAATTGTGACCCCGACCTGACCTTGACCTTGAAAATGATCAATTGAAGGTTGAATCGGGTAAAACTGGCGGATTTCGACGAAATTTTACACCTAGGTGCAGCATACGTGTCTCGGAAGCTGTTGCAATTGCTTTTTCGAACAAAGCCATGAGACGAACCACGCCAGTTGTGATTCTTATGTCTGTCTTCGTACTTAGGGGTTCCAAGGAACGGGGGAGATTTTCATCGGGTAAGTTTTTCCGCCCGAGGTGATCTTCACCTTGAAACGGTTACCCACAAACGTACCTCTTTTAGGGACGGGTACCATCACGGGACGGATACCATCATTTCTCTTGATTAAAAAGGCCGAATTAACTCAAATTAAATTTGATACCTAGAGATACTTTTGTCGGGGGAGTGTTTTGGACGGGTCAAATTGTTACCCCGACTTGACCTTGACCTTCAAAATGGTCAATTCAAGGTCAAAGCCCGGACGAAGTCGGGTCACCTGCTAGTATTATATATAGATAAATAAAATTTTCTTTGAATTGTTGGGTTAAATAATAATAAATTTAATCTAAACAAGAGTTATTTCTAGTGCTGGGACGGTTGTCCGGATAACCGGTTACGGTTCGGTTACGCTTGTCAACCGGTTGGAGGAGGCCACAACCGGATAACCGTAATATTGATAACGATCGTACTATCAACGTAGTACTCCGTGCAAATGTTGCCGAAATCATTTACGGAAGTTTAAGTAATGAGAGTAAGTAATAAGAAGCCCTTATAAGCGATTTGGACAGTTGATTTTGTATTCATATACCCCACAACACATGCCTGTTTGATCACTGGCAGATTTTCTAGACATGAAACCAACAACTACACTCTATGTCAGTCTGTGAATCACTTGTTAAAAATTCAATGCCAATTTCCTTTGGCGGCAATACATGACGTTCCCGCTGCACGCGCACCGCGGCATACATCAAAGCAATCAAGTCTAAACTATTATATTACTACGTCATCAATAGTATGTCTGTTTTCTCGAAACTGCCCCTGTCATAATGTCATTACCATTAGTTCATCTCAAAGCGATGACAGAAGACCTACAAAAACGAAAATCGAACGTTTGGGGACATATATAGTCCTAATTGAAGATGACGAAACAAAAAGAAGAAGAAATGGGCGGTATATTATTTACAAGGCCTGCCGAACGCGATTCGTTTATTCTGGTTCAACATCCAATATGAAGTCGCAAACCCAGAAAAAACACATAGGCCTACTGGGAGTGGGAACTCGGAGTATATCTAGTGGTGTATTCGATAACTTTATTTCCTAGACACTGGCTGGGGCTTGCGTAATGAATCACGACGATTTAATTTTGTATGAATTTGTTTATTAAATAATTGAAGTAACATCGTGTATAGCCACTGTGATTAATACATACCTGCCTATACCCAAACACTAGTAAACATTACTAAACAACAGTATACCTACCTTCAATACCTTGTTTGGGCTAATCGTGCCCGGAATATAACACATGAGGGAGGAACTATATTTCGTCGCTGAAGGTTTTGCAAGCAAGCGTTATTTATATATGTGGTGTGGAACTCCCGTAAACATTGATATACTAGCGCACCACTAATATATATTATATTTTAGTTTGTTTGGGCTCAAAACTGAATTAATTTATACACATTTACAACTATTTGATCGCCGTAGCGGGAAAGCATTGTACGACCGAGACATCGTTTGTGATCGCGTGTATATATCAACGTTTCCGGGATGCGTAATGAACACTTGTTTTGCCGATATAGTGACCAGTGTATTCAACCTCATACGTAGGGTAATGCTGGTCGCGGTTAACCGGTTAGGGTTCGGTTAATGCCCATGGTTAACCGGTTAGGAAAAAACCCCAACCGTCCCAGCACTAGTTATTTCTGATAATTTAATCCCAGTATTGGTAAAAAGTCAAGTTCCCCTGATGTATTTCAATAAAATCACATAAGTTCTTTAGGCATTTTATTTTTTATTACTTGGTTTACGGATTTCTCTGGCCCAAAGGTACTAGTAGTGGAGGTAGGTGGGATGGAAAAAAATTAAAATACAATCTGTACATTTTTTTTTAATTTAAATTGTCTAAAAATAGGGTCGGGAGAAATAAAATATTTGCTCTAATGTATAATAATCTCATCATTTAAAACAAGCACGGGCATATATATTTTTTATTTGGATATTTCTTTAAAGCATGATATGGATAGATGAACAAATATTGCCAATATCAGTATCTGCCATGTTTGCATTGACATTACATACATAAACATCACAAGGAGGCTTCGCTGTTCAATCGATGTTGTTGTACATTTTACGTAAACTGTCTTATACTTTTTTCTAATTTTGTTTATATGTCTTGATTAATATTCCATTTTTATTGACAAACATCTTTTTTTTGTGTAGGGAAATCCGTAAACCAAGTAATACAAAATAAAATGCCTTACTATGTACATATATTATATGTCTTGGGAGCAAACACTTGTCAAATTGATCAACGCATCCAATTGAAGTGAAATTCCTTTCCATCATTTTTTGGTTGGTCAATTGAAATCAATAAGGCTGGCATCTTTCCAAACATGTGTGGGGCTGCTGTCTGGAAACTAGTTCGCTCACCTTTACATTTTGGAAGAGTGACTAATTAAGTGACAACCAATTATTTTACAGTTTTCAGTGATTTGACAGCTTATGATTAAATTATGTGTGTATATATTGTTATTTTATCTTTTGTTATATTTGTAGGTTGTAACATTATGGTACAGAGCTCCAGAAGTATTACTGGGATCTCCCCGATATTCTACACCAGTCGACATCTGGAGTATTGGCTGTATATTTGCCGAAATGGTCACAAAGAGGCCTCTGTTCCATGGAGACTCAGAGATTGATCAGCTATTTAGAATATTCAGGTAAGATCTCTAATCAGGCCTAAAAGAAATTGATTTTTCCCCCTATTATAAGCATGATTGAATTGGTGAAAGCTATTTTCATTTGTAATTTTATTCTTGCATTAGGCCAAAGAAAAAATTAGATGTGATTGGTGTTTCCATACAGACCCTATATAGTTTTTATATGCTTGTTGAAAAAAAATGGGATGTATTATATTATTGGTCTGTTCGCTTTTGGTTTCCGGATGATATTAAACCAGTGCTGGCTTTTTGAAAAATCCGGGAGGGCTAAAAATCACTCTCGCCAGAGGGTGTTGAGAGAGCTAAATGCTCTTGCATGGGTAATTCCTGTATTTGGTCTTTGTTTGGAATAATCCAGTTGCACAACAACCATGTTCCAAGTTAAACTACATCATCGTACATGATGAAAATTTAAAGAGTTTATATATGATGCAAAACATTATAAAAATTCAAAATTAATTCATGTTACAAACTACTTCAGTCTGGAAGTTGACTGCATTTGTATTTATTTTGCAAAACAAAACTGCAGATGAGGAAGCATGTCATTGCAAAAATGGGATTGCGAACCGAAACATTTTTGTTCCACACGGGAAATGTCTGGAAACATTTTTGTACTGGACCCTGTGGGTCCATGAATGGCTACTCTCAGGTGCCAAATAAACGTGCCGGCATGTTTATTAATTTGGAGCAAAAATACACACAATCACGCTTATTGTGACCCATTACGTTTATTATTTTTTGGGGGTAAATCCATCACATACTGTGACATTTATTCTTTTTTTGGGTGATAAACAAACAAATATAAGAATGGAACAAATCACGAGTGTGCTAATGTTAATACTAAAAGTCACAAACCACTAAATAAAGTTGTTTTTGTAGACTGAGATGCGACATCGGTTCGATATAAAACCTATTTTGAGAGTCACGGTTCGCCCAATCTTTTACTTCGTCTACTTTCGGTTTGTAATAAAGCGCAAAACGTGAACTGGGCCGAGTTCACGGGACCCAAAATGATAGAAAAGATGGCCCATGGATCACAGGACTTATTCTACAATTAAAATGTTTTTGTTAACTCCAAAATCAGTTCCATAATCACAATTTATAATGAAAAACGATGTGCCTCGAAAATAGGCAACGCGAAACCCAGAAAAAACGCTAAAAGTTACCAGTTTGACTGAGTGTTTTCTGCATACAAATAATTTCATGAGAAGCATTAAAGTATATTCCTTTAATATTAAGATATTTAAACAACACAGTTTCATACTTTTTCTGTTTTAATGCATTATTTGGTGAGAGAAATGTAAAATTCATCGTAAATTCTTCGAAAAAAAATCAAATTAGGCTTAATGTAAAATTGTAAACTGAGTATGATTTTGGACAAGAACTTCAATCTACTAGTACACAAGTTTCAACCTAAATATATTAATCAATTGAATTATACAGTGAGTGAGTTACTTGAGTTAACTATCACTCTTTGATTGATTGATTGATTGTATTGGCAATGATAATAACACATATAAATACAATATATTGTTGATATACATAACTTAGGAGCAAACACATAGCATTGTACATAGTTTGTTCAGCATTAGATATCCTTTTATTTGTGATGTTGAAAAGGGGTTGTTTTGAGCAACACAACTGAAAATCATATTTCATAAACAGCCTTAAGTTTTCCCACCCCTTCTTGTATTCCATATGGCTAATCCCTATATGATGATGATGATTGTTTATTTGTATAATATTCACAAGCTTATGACAATGGTGATAATAAACAAACAAAAATGATATTATACAGGAGCGACATGGCCCAGATGGGCCGTCTTCCTGTCGCCCCTACATATATAAACATGAAGTGGCAACTAATGAAGTGAAATGATAATGAAAAGGATAGAATGTACTTCATAATAGAAAAATAAAGTATCCAAACCACTTATGGGATGCATCTACATGGATATGTGTTACTACATATGTATTGGTTGTAATCATGGGCTTATATTAAATATGTCACTAATGATGGGGGTATGGCCGGGGCTGTTTCGAATATTTACTGGTTAAGAAAATAATGGCTTCCGATTATCAAATGCATTGAGAGATCGTTGTTGCTGAAGCAAGTATTTGTTTCAGGTTATCGAGGAATTCATATATCGATATGTAGGAAGCAATTTCTCGTTTCGTCCCGCCAAAATGTTAAGGTGAACATACCAGACTGGATTACAATGACTACAATGATGGGAGGATTAGGGGTCAATGCTCTCTTAAGCCACTTTACAGTCTTGACAAAATGAGTTGTTGCATTTAACTTTTGTTGCATATTGCGATAAATATTTATTTTTCAATTCTTTTTTAAATCTATTTCGAAATCTGATCTTTTTGAGATTTTTATCCAATGAGTTCCATGTGCACGGAAACGCGTGTTTGGGTAATATAGAAGTAAAAGTCGTTCTCGGGGTTACTGCTTTCAAATTTCCAGCTTGTCGAGTATTAGCCTTTGTATATTCAAACGAATTATCAAATGATTTCGGAAGATTTCCTTTTGTCCAATCAAATACAATTGTAGCCGATTGTAACCGATACAAGTCATAAAATTTCAGAATCTTTTCTTTGCGAAATATGGGCTCTGTGTGGCTTCTATACGTTCTGTTTGCCATGATACGGATGGCTTTTTTCTGTTGTTTGAAAATAATATTTCCAGTGTCAGCATGACCCCAAATAGGCAACCCATATATGAGATGACTGTGGATTAGAGAAAAGTATAAGGTTTTCAAACAGTTTTTGGGAAGTATACGTTTAACCTTATTGATGCAGTACATTGCATTGGATATCCTTGTTTTTATCATTGATATGTGATATTTGAAGGTGAGATTTTCATCAATATTAATTCCGAGAAATTTCATATATTGTTCCGATCTAACGTTTCCAATTCGTGTTAGTGGCTCGTTGTTCAGTTTTATTTTAAGAATATTCCATTTAAAGTCATTATTAGTTGGGTGTAGTAACATGTACTTACTTTTTAATATATTAATAACCAATTTATTGCTACAACACCAATTGTGAACTTTTTTCAATTCTGAATTAACTTGTTTTTCAATTTGGCGGTGGTCATTTCCAGAAATATGGAGGGTTGTGTCGTCTGCAAATGAAAGTATATTCAAACACGTGCTATTGGGCATATCGTTGACGTATATGAGAAAAAGTAGCGGTCCTAAAATAGATCCTTGAGGCACCCCACAGTTAATATTGAGCATATTTGATTTTTCATGTTCGATTTCAACATATTGCTGTCTTCCCTCTAAGTAACTCATGAACCATTTCTTGGTTATGCCCCTAATACCATAATGGTCAAGTTTTTGGAGGAGTATGTCGTGACTGATTGTGTCAAATGCCTTTGAAAGGTCAATAAAGATTGCTAATGTAGAGTCTCGTGTCTTTTTGTCGTTATTCTCGGCAATATGATGTAATAAATGAAGTAATGGGTGGGTTGTTGAGTGGTTTGCTCTAAATCCAAATTGGTTTTCGTGGAGGATATCAAATTTTGTTAAGAACGAGTTTAAACGTTTATGCATAAGTTTTTCCATAATTTGAGAAAGCGGGAAGAATACTGATTGGTCTGTAATTTTCAATATTTTCACGGGCACTATTTTTGTATATTGGTACTACTCTGGAGATTTTCATTTTTTTAGGAACGACACCTTGTTTGAAAGATAAATTTATTATGTATGAAAGCGCGTTTGCTGTTTCATTTATAGTACTTCTCATTAGCTTCATTGATATATTAGAAAAGTCCACACAACTTTTATTGGACATTTTGGTGCATGTATCTACAATCTCCGACAATGATGTTTCTGAAAGGAAGAAGTTCTTTTGGTTTTTTTCAGACATATAATCAAGAGGTTGTATATCCTGAATTATCTCTACTTTATCAGCTGTATTCTGACCTATTGTTGCGAAATATTCGTTAAATGCTTGCGCAATAGTTGCCGGATCTGAAAATGTTCTGTTTCGGAATTTCAGATTTTTTGGAAGACTATGTGAACATGTTGATAATTTAAGAGCATCTTTTAATATGGTCCATGTTCGTCTCATGTTATTTTTATTTTCTTCGAGAATTGAGTTATAGTACTGGTTTTTGCTCTTCCTTTTCAGTTGGTTGAATATTTTACAATATGCTTTATATTTATCTATATTGATTGTCGATGGCTGTGCTAGTTTTTTAGTGAATAGCTTACTTTTATTCAATGATGATTGCAATAAACCGTTTGTAATCCATGGTTCCCTTTTGATATATTTTTTCCTTTGTTCGGTGTATCTGAGAGGGAAAGCTTGCTCATATGCTGATATATATTGTCCTATAAATTTCTCATAAGCTTGTTCTGCTGAATTGCAGCCGAAAACTGAGTCGAACGATAGACTGCCTAGGATTTCTTTAAATGAATTTAGATTTTTTTCATTAATTATTCGAATGGGTTCTGGGGATTTTTGTGCTGAGTTAGTATAATTTGTATGTAATTCATTTTCAATGTAATACGTTGCAAAATGATCAGAGACATCTGATAATATAATTCCGCAGTCATATTTCCACTTTGAGTTCGTATGGATATGGTCAATCAATGTTGCTGAGTAGTCCGTGACCCGAGTAGGTTTTGTAATCACAGGGAGGTAACCCCGCTCAAATATGTTATCTATAAAATCACCGGTTTTCGTATGATTATCAGAGTTTAGTAGGTCAATGTTGAAGTCCCCAATTAAATATGCTTTAGTGTGCGATTCGTTGAGTTTGACCATTATGGCATCTATGTAAGTCATGAATTCATCGATATCTGCTTTTGGGGCTGTGTTAGGTCTGTATATTACTCCTACCACATATGAGTTTTTTTTGTTAGGATTAATTTCAACAAATAGCGTTTCTGCGACGTGTGGTATAAATACAGATAAGTCAGGTCTATTTCTAAATGTTATGCCATTTTTGATAAATAATCCAACCCCACCTCTACCATCGTCGTTATCTGGACGCGTTGCGTATTCGAAAGGTTGATACCCGGGTAACACATATGTTTCCTTGATCCGGAATATTTCAGATAGGGCGATGACGTCGAATATATTGTTGTTGTTTTGAATATTACATAATAAATCTTTGAATGAATCCCAGTTTGCATTTAGACTTCGGCAGTTAAGGCCTAATAATGAGGTGCCTTTCTTTGATTTTGTTATATTGTCCCGGAATTGAGTGGGTGCATAATAATCACAAGAGTGATTCATGAGTTCGTATGGGTCGATTTTTTCATCACAGTCATCTCTCCCATATCTGTTTGTGAAATCAAATTTTTTACCAGCCTGGAGTTCACCAAGATTTATTTCACCGATCATGATATTTATTGTTATCCTTTTTTGAGTTATTACTAAAGCCCAATTGGTGATATTCTAGAGTTATGGAGAGGAGCTCGAGCATAATTAGACATAGGTGGTTTGGATATTCGCTATCAAATACATTCTGGATAAACATTAATAGAAATTAGAAATATATTGGTGGGAAAGCGTTGCATTCGTTTGGTCCATTGTATTAAAATAAATCAAATATTTTGGATTTTAGCTACATTACTGGTGTTTATGTAACATAGTCCGTTCATGTATATGTTTATAATGTATAGTTATTTACTATATTAACATGTATGTGGAAGTATATCTATAGCACATAGTTAAGTTTGTTTTGGCTATTTATTTATTTATTATGATTTTTGAGATTCATCTGATTACTGTTTATTTTAGTAATGGGTTAAAATTTGATCATACGAATGGTATATTCCAATATCCCTACTATAAATCAAGGCAACGTGTAAATCAAGGTAAACGTGTGTCCTGCCACAGAACCGCCATGCCAGAATATCGCCAAAACACGCAGTATAAATATAAATCCGAAGGAAGATTATATCATAATTCATGTATATATATCCAATGCTAATTGCCAGTGTTGTCAGATCGGAACACCGACATAACCTTTCTCTGACAGGACCACATTTACCAGGTTTGAAGAATTAAAGATGGTCTATCTCTTCGCGGTATTTATCTTATTACATCTGTGGGACAGTTTTAGAATATAAATCCGGGCGAAAATGTTCGGTGTACCCGAAGAGTGTAGTACGAAGGAGAACTCTATCTTGTTACAATCCTCAAATATGAAATTCATATTTTAAAAATGTTGTTGTAATTGTGGCATGGAAGAGATAGACCATTCCTGCAATAAATTATTGTATATACTAAAACAATAAAGGGTGGCATAATAAATACGAAAATAATAACATAAATCGAGAGGTTATAGGGACGTCCATACGCCGGCAAGTCCGCAAGGCACGTCATCGCGGGCACTTCGCTACAGAAAACAACACGGCGTCAGAATACGAACGGAAACACGCACACAACACGCAACCCACCAAAGCAAAAGACATGAGAAGCAAAACCCATGTAGCCCCACCCGCAACGACGCTACCGGAACCTGCCCCCAAATATACATGCATGATTTATTCTTGCGATATAATTGCACGCTATTTACAGGCAAATTCCGGCAGCACCGCCACGGGCGGAACCACAGAGATGCCACCTCAGACGCAGTCAGCCACGATACAGATGCACCCCATATGCATGCCTCAGCCCACACTCCGACACCATACCGTTCTCCACGACAAAACTCCCGCAAAACCATACCGCACAAACCCGCCAGCACATGAACGCACCCTTAGGCATAATTATGTGCAATCAAATGGTTGACAATATATCTATTTTATTTTCTCACACCTGTGTATGGACAATATTCCTTAAAGGTATTCAATCCGATCAGACGCCCCAACCCACTACCCCTCCGGCCCGGGGGGGGGGGCGGGGGCAAGAAATATCCGATTCGAGCCGAGGAACCCATACATCAAGGCCCAGAGCGACCAGACATCGACGATCAAAGCCCGCGACCCCACTGCCCGCGTGGCAGAACCCGCCGGCCAAACGGACGGCCCCGCAGACAAAGATGGACAACTCCAAAATCAAGTGGCTATTATTACCACTTGATTTAGAGCCCTCCATCCCCATCCGCAAGACCGCCCGTCCGACAGGCAAGCTCCGCCCCACAAACAATAGAGATCGCAAACCCCAAACATCGACATCCAAACACTCCGAGACCCGACGGACGGGCCCCCGGCCCGAACCAAACACTCCCCAACCCCGAAGCCAAAGAAACAGCATATTAGGAGCGTCCGATCGGACCGAGCACCTTTAAAATAAACAGAGGACTGTTACACTCCATCTGTAAATTGTTCTTATACACGCAGGTCGTTGTATCTGGTCGATCTTGCGGACCCAAAGCGATTGACTGCTTTATCCCGTCTTTGTCTGCGTTATTTAGCGTAAGTGGGTCAATTGGCCAGGTATCAATTGAGGTAGCCTGACCTCTGTCCGAGTGTTCGACATTTATATTGAGCCACAGAGAGCCGAGAATTTCGTGCGTTCGATGCGTATGGCATGAGTGTGTCTGGTTTTTTTGGCCATGCAGTGAATTCTCTGTGTTTATTAACAGCGACAATTTCGAGGACAATTTTCACGGGTGCTGGATGTTCTCATTTTGTTATATTGCTGCCAGTTTTTACAGAAAAGGGACACACAGAGAGTTATAGTTGTCAATTTTGAGATAGATTTATTGTGATGATTTGCAGTCGGATCAGTAAGTTCATATAGCGTTATGCAATATCCATGTACTGCATGTCCGTGTGCCCACCCCCCACGTCCCTGATGGATGGGGGGGGGGTTATACTTAGTACGGGTAGGCCTGGTTAGGTTATATTATTATTTAAGAGTAATAAGGGGTTTCAGATTTTAATTATTACTTATCAGTAGGTGGAACTTTTGTGGTTAATTGCCTGGAAATGTTTGATGGGGTGGGGGAATCATAATTGACTTTGTTCAATATTATATAGTAGGGTGGGCCAAGATTGGTTCAAAATGGACATTAAATAATTGGCTATCTAAAGTTTTACGATTAATAAGGTTTACATTTGTCCATATTCATCTTGTATAGTGGTTTACTATATCCAATTATTTAGTTATTGTGTTATGGGGGAGGGGGTGATCATACATTAAGGCAATTCATTGATGCAGACATTTACTAAGATATTCTTAATGTTCCTAGGAGGTTAGTGGTTACTGATGTATGTGTGATCCTTTTTTTTGGTGTGAGTTAAGGGGTGCATTACTGTGAGTTAGTTTTTTTTGTATTTGTTTTTGTTTTTTAGAATATGATGCCAATATTGTTATGTGAAATGCATGAATACTATTATAACTATTCTTGGCCATCAATCTTCATTAAGTAGCTTTTTATAAATACATTTCAAGGGTATTTGAAATCACTTAACCATTAATTAGCTTGTTGTAAGAAGATGACTACATAAAGTTAATTTTACTTAGTCAACAAGTGACTTATAAGAAGTAGTATAATACCTTGTTCTATTTAATTAGCCATAAATTTGATTATATTATGAAGATTACTAAATAGAATTCCATTTGCCAACATATTGACTGTAGTACTTTAATATTAGTTCAGTCAATAAATACACTAGTAAACCACCTATTCCGTGCCAACAATGGTTCAAGATAATTACTGTACAGGATTATTTTATTTCAGCAGCAGGTGGCATTAAAACATACAATGTTCTGATAATTTGAACAGACAATGTACCAAATGTTTATACATATATTGCTATTAAGTTTTGTAGACCAGATATTATGTGGAATCTTTAGGATAGTGAAATAACATTGCATATAGTTTAATTTATTCAGTCAATAAATATACTAGTATACAACTTGTTCCAAGCTAGTTTATGGATTAGGACAAGCAGCATACAAACATATTTTATTTTTAGCCAGCAGGTGGCATATAGCAAACAATATACCAAATGTGTGCACATAAATAAGCATTACGTTTCATATACCAATGAGTATGTAGAGCCTATGATAATGAGAAGGCAACTGCATATAAATTAATTTGTTCATTAAATTTCAAATCACAAATAATGTGGAATCTTTTGGATATAGTTTAATTTATTCAGTTATATGAATATATTAGTATGCCACTTGTTCCAAGCCAATATATGGATTATAACAAGCAGTATACAATAATATTTTATATTTAGCCAGCAGGTGTCATATAACAAATAATGTACCAGATGTTTGCACATAAATAGATATTAAATTTCATATAATGTACAAATTGTTTGTACAGATAATGTATAATCATGTTATTTTAGCCAGCAGGTGGCATATAACAAATACGGTACCAAATGTGTGTACATAGACATTAAGTTCCATATAATGTACCAATTGTTTCATAGATCAGATGTTATGTGGAATATTTTGGATAGTGAAATAACATTTATAGCTTAATTTATTCAGTCAATAAATATACCAGTATACAACTTGTTCCAAGCCAGTTTATGGATTGGGACAAGCAGCATACAAACATGTTTTATTTTTAGCAAGCAGGTGGCATATAACACACAACATACCATATGTGTGCACATAAATAAGCATTACATTTCATATACCAATTAGTAGGTAGAACTTATGATAATGAACAGGCAACTGCATATAATTTAATTTGTTCATTAAATTTCAAATCACAAATTATGTGGAATCTTTTGGATATAGTTTAATTTATTCAGTTATATGAATATATCAGTATGACACTTGTTCCAAGCCAATATATGGATTATAACAAGCAGCATGCAATAATATTTTATATTTAGCCAGCAGGTGTCATGTGACAAATAATATACCAGATGTTTGCACATAAATAGCTATTAAATTTCATATAATGCGCAAATTGTTTGTACAGATAATGTATTGTCCTGTTATTTTAGCCAGCAGGTGCCATATGATAAATAAGGTATCAACTGTATGTACATAGTCATTAAGTTCCATATAATGTACTAATTGTTCTATAGACCAGATGTTATGTGTAATCTTTAGGATAGTGAAATAATATTGCATATAGTTTAATTTATTCAGTCAATAAATATACTAGTATACAACTTGTTCCAAGCCAGTTTGTGGATTAGGACAAGCAGCATACAAACATATTTTGTTTTTAGCCAGCAGGTGGCATGTAATAAACAATATACCAAATGTGTGCACATAAATAAGCATTACATTACATATACCAATTAGTATTTAGAGCCTATGATAATGAAAAGGCAACTGCATGTAATTTCATTTGTTCATTAAATTTCAAATCACAAATAATGTGAAATCTTTTGGATATAGTTTAATTTATTCAGTTATATGAATATATTAGTATGCCACTTGTTCCAAGCCAATATATGGATTATAACAAGCAGCATGCAACAATATTTTATATTTAGCCAGCAGGTGTCATACAATTAATAATGTACTAGCTGTTTGCACATAATTAGCTATTAAATTTCATATAATGTACAAATTGTTTGTACAGATAATGTATAATCATGTAATTTTTGCCAGCAGGTGGCATATAACAAATAAGGTACCAAATGTGTGTACATAGACATTAAGTTCCATATAATGTACCAATTGTTTCATGGACCAGATGTTATGTGCTATCTTTTGGATAGTGAAATAACATTGCATATAGTTTAATTTATTCAGTCAATAAATATATTAGTATACAACTTGTTCCAAGCCAGTTTATGGATTGGGTCAAGCAGCACACAAACATATTTAATTTTAAGCAAGCAGGTGGCATATAACACAAACAAAATACCAAATGTGTGCACATAAGCATTTCATTTCATATACCATTTAGTATGTAGAGTTTATGATAATGAAAAGGCAACTGTGGAATGTGGAATCTTTTGGATATAGTTTAATTTATTCAGTTATATGAATATATCAGTATGCCACTTGTTCCAAGCCAATATATGGATTATAACAAGCAGCATGCAATAATATTTTATATTTAGCCAGCAGGTGTCATACAATTAATAATGTACTAGCTGTTTGCACATAATTAGCTATTAAATTTCATATAATGTACAAATTGTTTGTACAGATAATGTATAATCATGTAATTTTTGCCAGCAGGTGGCATATAACAAATAAGGTACCAAATGTGTGAACATAGACATTAAGTTCCATATAATGTACCAATTGTTTCATGGACCAGTTGTTATGTGCTATCTTTTGGATAGTGAAATAACATTGCATGTAGTTTAATTTATTCAGTCAATAAATATATTAGTATACAACTTGTTCCAAGCCAGTTTATGGATTGGGTCAAGCAGCACACAAACATATTTTATTTTTAGCAAGCAGGTGGCATATAACACAAACAAAATACCAAATGTGTGCACATAAGCATTTCATTTCATATACCATTTAGTATGTAGAGTTTATGATAATGAAAAGGCAACTGTGGAATGTGGAATCTTTTGGATATAGTTTAATTTATTCAGTTATATGAATATATCAGTATGGCACTTGCTCCAAGCCAATATATGGATTATAACAAGCAGCACACGATAATATTTTATATTTAGCCAGCAGGTGTCATATAACAAATAATGTACCAGATGTCTGCACATAAATAGCTAATAAATTTCATATAATGTACAAATTGTTTGTACAGATAATGAATAATCATGTTATTTTAGCCAACAGGTGGCATATAACAAATAAGGTACTAAATGTGTGTACCTAGAAATTGAGTTCCATATAATGTACCAATTGTTTGTACATAAATAGCCATTAAATCTCATATCACATATGTGGGATAATTTGGATAATGAAAAGATCACTGCATATATATGGATTATAACAGGTGTATATAGTATACAAAGTGGTGAAATGGTGTGTAATTTAGGTTTTTTCTGTTTTGTTTGATTCATTATTCCGATCCCAAATTATCTAGTATTCTAAGCCATATAGAAGGTATCGGAATATTGAAATAGTCGGAATTATGAACCCTCATGGAAAAGCGGAATAATGAACCATCAGAATAATGAACCATCTATACCCGAAGACCCCCAACCTACAAGAGAAAAAAAGTCATGTGCAGTGTGTACTGTATAATACAACAATCGACATGTAAGACAATCTATTCCAACTATACATCATATGAGTAATATGTAATTTCACGCATGGTCTTACATAATGTATGAATGGGGTAAACAAGATAGTGAAGATACATGATGCATAATACCTAAATGTCACATCCTCCGCACAGGTATGATTCCCTGTACTATATAAATGTATGCATAAGCCTTCATGGCTCGAGTTTTAAGCATACTACCATGAAAAGTAAAATCCGTAACCCAGCACATTTATTGTGCACCAGCACTATTATTCTTTTTTTGGTAAAAATGTCACCCAGCACTTGTATTTGACCAGCACTTTTATTTGGCACCTGAGAGTACACAGTTAATATGAACTACATTCAGTATGTCATTTACTTTTGTCACCTTTATTGTCAATTGTCTTAGACTAATTGTGCATTTTATTTGAATTGATGTGAAAATGCAAGGAAAAACATTGTTCCGTGTGGAAATAACCAACTCTTACAGTATATAACTTTCAAAGAAATATTACGATTTTGAGCTGGTCAATTGCCATTTATGTGCAATTATTTTGTGTCTTGATAATCGCGTCAGTTATTTTTAGGTGTATCTGTTTCTCTCACCCACAGCACTGAGCGGCATCATGAAACGATAATTATGTCAGCATTATTCAAGAATAGGACACACAAACTTTGTAGCAATGGAAATTATTTGCTACATGTAACTGATTGTTTGAGTGAACATGATTACTTATTGTCACTTTCTCTGCGAGATTCCCTTTCATGCTCGATCAAAGGACCATGTCTTTAACTATTCAAAAGTTGTGTGCAATAGACTTGAACATACATACAATCAAATTTCATTTCCAAATGATAACTTTAGTAAGCCTGAACTGAATGGAATGAAATTGGTTTGTGAATTTATTAGCCCAAAATACAGGTCAAGTTCAAATTTGGGTTCCGCCTGCCAATTTTCACCAGTTATGGCCCTTTGTTAGAATTTCCATGGGAGTATTTTGCCACACTTTACCGATGCTCTTCTTAAAATATACATGAAGTAATTACATTTAAAGATAAATGAAAAATTTTCTGTGTAAAAAATAGTCCTTTACTGACAAGTAAGCCATTTCCAATTGACATCCTTGGTGGAGTGCTCATGTACTTTATTGATAACCATTACAACTCTGATCGAAACGCAACATACATGCATGCAATTTGGAAATATCATTAAATATTAGTCTTACAGTGCAGTATATGTAGAGTATACAATGTAGATGCAATTTTCAAATTTTCTGAGTTCACATGGGCACATAGACTTTTTAATATCATTTTTGGCTTGAATAATCGAACAGCCATGCTGTAATTCTAGCAGGAGAACAGTAACTCTAATTACTCTTGCTTGTTGATGGACGGTGTGTCCCATCCCACACTGGTATGCAAATGAGATGCTCGCATTTTGAAGGGTACATAAGCTTTATGGAAATGATCTTCGGGGCTTAGTGCCAGTTAGTGGAGATCTGTCAGACGAGCACTACATATACCGTAGTTGCTGTTAACCCTTCATGACTGGAGCTTCCTGAAATTTTGAAAAAACCCTGTGCCAATGCATGCTCTTATACCTGGTATATCCGAGTCTACTATAGGGAGCCTTGCATAAATAAGAGAATACATTGGCCTAACTATATTTATCTTGACCTTGTAAGCCAGTGTATTCTCTTATATATGCGAGACTCCCTATGGTAGACTCGCATATATAAGAGAAGGCACAAGATCTTTAATGCTGCACCAGCGCAGTTCCCGTCATGAAAGGGTTAAGAGGTCCCAGTGAGGTCTCCTTGTGAATAATTTGAGGCGACACAAACATTCTAGATAGTATAAAGTGCTTATTCGGAAAAATAATGCGCAAGGCAGAATAAAGGGTCTGGATTTTAACTTTTGTTTATTTGCAGGACAATGACAACACCCACAGAGGCCGATTGGCCAGGAGTCACTCAGTTACCTGATTACAAACCAACATTCCCCAACTGGAAAACCAATCATCTGGCTACCTCAGTCAAACAGTTAGATACTCTGGGACTAGATCTCCTTCAGGTATGTATACCTTTTTAAAACTTATTATGTGTGCCAGCAGACAAAATTAGCTACAGCAAAAGGCAATGCCTTAGAAGCCAATATAGAATTCCATGCAGTTCTAAAGAAATGCCATAGAAGAAAAATGACAAATTCAAAGACTTTGTGTACATTAGGTATTATATTTATATCCTGATATTACACTGAATAAACAACATGGCGCTGCAACAAAACATATAAATTAGGCCAAACAAAATTAGTGTTCTATTTCTGAGACACTAGTCCATGTGTCCTGCGACTTAAAGCAGCTAGTGAATTCGGTACGGATAAATACTGCTTTACATCCAAGCCCCATCCATATAGTACCTTTCCATATTGGGGTTTAAGCATTAATTACCCGCTAATCTAAAATAATCAATAAAACATCACAATGTGACAGTAAACTGGTTTATTCCATAGAAGACATGATATTTGTTCCATACACCCCACAAGTTGTCAATTGAAAGCACTAATTTAAAGCCACATGGCGGTTTATGCTCCAAAATACGCCTTATATTATTCAATTTAAATTGTTTTCCCGTATCGAAATAGGTTAATAAATACCTGAACCTCTTTATATGATCATTATATGTCTGAGAAAGATGCAATGAAGTCAAAAAATACAACATAGAACACAATGATTGGATCCCAATCAAATATATTGCGACTTTTATATTCATATCAATAATGCACGACTTCTGGAAACAGTATATTGTATTATCTAAACATGAACCAATTAATAAACTTCATGCACTGCTTTCTCTTTATTCTATCTTAAAAATTATGTATTACCATAAACATTTCAGAGCAGTAGATGAAGATATTCTTCACATTGTCTAAATGTGCAATTTTAAGCGACTACTGATTCAAATATTTGAGCCGATACAAACAAAACAACCTCAAATTTATTGAAAAATGTAAGAAACAAAACAATTATTTTCAGCACTATATTTATTATGATTATGAACTGAAATTAGCCCTCAAAGACTTCCTGTTGCCTCTAAGAGGACGCCGATCTTCTGGGAGGAAGATTTTAGTTTAAGCGGTGCGTTTGTATGCGAACGGAGGAAGATGTCTTGAAAATCTTCATAAAATGAAGAGAAAGTCCTAGGAATCATTTGTTCACAAAACAAGAAATTTTCTATGAATTGGGAATTTCGAGTTCAGAATGGAGAAATTTCATATCTCTTGTATTTTGCAGCAAACATTGACATATGATCCTACAAAGAGAATATCAGCTAGAGAATGTCTCAACCATCCGTACTTCACAGATCTGGATAAGAGTGTGTTGCCGTCAGCAGTTTAGTACTACTCATCACAGCTCATCATGGCATTATTATATGACAAACTCTTAATCTTAAATGTCTATTCTCACATCTAGTGATAATAATGCTGGTTGCTAGCTCGTTGCACATGAATGACGTCATTGTATCTTTAGTCATTTGTAAAACAAACAGAAGATAATTTTCACATCGATTGACATTGTACTCTAGTGTTCCAACATGCACGTTTATCAATTTCATCGATAATTTCCACCCTGCATGTTGCCTATTTGGGTATGCACGTTTATTTTATTTGCTCCCTCAGCCGAAAATTTGAGTATGTTTTGTTACCAAAAATTGTGCGGAGGGGTTTCTTATTTCTCTGTTGATGGCAGCTGTACATGGTCACGCACCATTTGTATGACTAGTATTGATAATAAACGTATGATGTATGTGCAAACGATTGCACATGCTCAACCTTCTAAGGCACTGAAGTTTCAAAAGTGTGTAAAAAGCGTAATAACTTAGTTTTAATTTATTTCTACCCTGGATTGGGCACTGGATTTTACTTCTAAGGGTAATATAACTCCGTCACATTTGTGATGTTTTGACAACTGTATGGAAGAGTGACACCGGAACAGACATAACAATAACCATCTCACAGATGTGAAAATGCAGGAGTTTGTTTATGCACATTCCGGGCAATTTGTCTATCTCATTATTACAAAGAGATAAATAATGGTCTCAAACTGCACCTGTCTTCCCTGCATGTTTATTCGGGTCTCCATGTTTCTTAAATTATATCAGGATTTTGACCAGATTTAGTTGGAACACTAGAATATTAACCCTTTTTTGACGGGAGCTGCACTGGTGCACCATTAAAGATCCTGTGCCAGCGCATTCTGTTATATATGCGAGTCTCTCATAGGGAGCCTCGCATATAAGAGAATGCACTGGCACAGGGTATTCACAAAATTTCGTGAAGCTCCCGTCATGGAAGTATTAAAGTGACTCATTGTCTTCAGGCATCAGATTAAACCTAGTAATTAATCACTTTTGTCACATCCCGAGAAATGAATGAAATACTGATAAATGCTCTCCAAATGTTTTGAAAAGACCCATTGAAGTTATTGAATTTTCCTTCTCAGAACAAAACAAACGTTATCTCTTTTCTTTGACATGGAACACAAGAGTGTTCCTTCTTTAAGTTATTTTCCTGCTAAGTTAATTTAAAGAATGTTTGTATCACTTACATGTATGTGTGGTACGGTACATGAAAACATTTGACAATTTTTTTTACGTCGGTAAGACTTTTCGGAGGATATGAAATCTGTATATTATTAGTATTTGGGTATTATTTATTTATCTGTTGATAATTAGAAAGAACATGACAAAAGTGAGATATCACTATGTGAAATTTGAGGCCTGATGATCATGAGTCACTTAACCCTTTCAGTGCCAAGTCCGATTTTTGTATCAACCCATATTTCCTTGATCATTTTTCAAATTTATTGATGGAAAGACCTCTAAGAGCTCTTATCTAAGAGCTCTTTCCATCAATGTCTCACATTATAATCAATAAATTTGAAAAATGATAAAGGAAATATGTGTTGATACAAAAATCGGACTTGGCACTGAAAGGGTTAAAGATGAATAAATCGGAATATTCATTTATAAACGTTTGAACATCTCTTTTATAAGATGGTGACAGAGAGTTGGCTCTGCTTTCATTTACATCCACGTATATTTTGTTTGGTACAAGGTGAGATAAATAAAAATACTGTGTTCTCACCAACCTCCCTCATCACCTAAGAGGGCCAAATCCACGCAGGTTTTTCAAAGAGTTTAAAACTTAATATCATTTCTTCACAATTTGAAATTTAGATAGATGGCTAAATATTACAAAAATGCACTGGAACAGAGATTTTATCTTGTGTAGACTTCCTGGATAAATATTGGACTTATGGCATTAAATTATTAAATTATCTATTTATCTATACATGCATAAAAATCAGCCCTCCCTCATCCAATGTTCCATTTACGATGGCCTGAGAACACAGTTATTTATTATAATGGTCTAATAACTAACCTATTTATTGTGTCAATGGTATTGGGGATTGCACACCCACAGATAGTAACCTGCTCATATTATTTATCATTTCAGCAAGATTAGTGCTATGTATGAATGTAAATACATGTACTATATGTTGATAAACAATGATACTAATCTTGGCTTAAATTTCAGAGACCATTGATCACCTTGAATTTGGGGTGTATTGCATGTCATGTGCTAATTGGATCTGACTGTCCTTTGTAAATATTTACATAGCCCATGTGCGATACACTAAATCCTGTTCTGTGCTTTGGTCAACTGCTATTTGGGTCATGCATTTCATATCAAAATAAAACACACCTAACACGAACTGATGTCACAACTTGTTGACCTACATGTAGATGTCTAAAAGCATTGTGTAATATCCAAACTTCAGACAGATTTCAGAACAAAAATTGAGCTGAGTTTATAGAAATTAGCAAAGAAAAAGTTAATATAAATATGAGAAAAGAATGTAGTTTGAGTGTTTTATTGAAGGGTATAGCGCTGTGGCAGTAGCACATTTACTAGTAGTGTGAACCGCAAAGTGGTTTGCACAATGTTCCCAATGGCCAGTGCTAAACCATTTAATAAAATACCTAAAACTACTTTCATTTCTTAAGTACATGTACATCCTCCCACATTTGTTTTAATGTTATAAACACTATTCGTAAGTCCCCAATCGATTTACATCATTGTTTTCAAGTAGGTTAATCTGTCTGAGATAATCTGTTTGTGTTCCATTAAAGTTTAAGCAAATTAATTTGTCACGATAATTAATTATTTGCAAAGTAACTGCATTCAGGGCCAGAAACTTGCATCATAATTTGCTCTAAAATGGCAGCAAGATGTCTCACATCGAAGTGAGTATATTCATCATCTATATAAATAAATCGACCAAAAAAGGTAACGAATGAGCTATATGTCAACTTTTGCTAGCTCATTATGAACCCCCGTCCCCATATAAATATTACTGTTGAGAAAATATAAGTGTGCAAGTGACTTCGGTCACAATTTTTCGTGGTTGTGAAATTTAAATGCCAAAATCTCCTTAAAAAACATATATGTTCCATTTTTTGCACTATCCAAGATGAGTTATTGGGATAGCTCATTGGTCTAATATGGTAGCTTGCTGATATCTCTGGAAATTAGAAAAAAATGAATGTTGAATTACTGCCATTTTCGAGCAAATTATGATATAGGTCCCAGGGCCAGGTATTTAATGCTTATTTTCATTGGGAATTATTAATTGTAAACAATTTATTTGCAACTGACATTGGAATGCCCATACATTATCTATCGAAGATGCTGTATTCTGTGCAATTACACATGTTCCTGTGCAATACAATTTTTGGCTTCAAAGTTGGATTGAGAATTGCAAACAAAACTAAAAATGTATGTTTTTGCATGTCCATATATCATGTATGAATGTTTGCTAATTGTGTACACATGTAAAATAACTAAAAATAATATGAAATATCTGCCTGTGTTTTCATATCTATCATGTCTTTCTTCCTACATATAGGGTCATAATGATTCATAACTTAACAATTCATAATAATAATAACTTTTGAATTTTGGACAGTGTTTTGGACCCAAAAAAAAGTTTTTGGTTCTCAAGTCCCACTGCATTTAAAAAAAAGAGGCTGTGTTAGGCATTCTTCTATCGATGTAAAAAAAAATGTATATATATAAATATTCTTATTTACTATAGTATATGAATAGTAACCTCATTGCTTTGTATTCATAGGTAGAAAATGTTCAGATATTAAGTTAAAAAAACGACCAATGGTTGTTTGAACTTATTATCTGAATACCTCCTAAGGGAACTGCTCATCAATGAATATCTAATATATGGTGCAACATTAAGGGCTTGGAGCCTATGTTCAAACCCATAAATCTGCAACTCAAAAAATAAACTTCAGGTCGTCATTGATGCCGACATCAGTAATTTCCTTTATTATATACATGAATATCCATACATATTACAAAACTAAAGAAATTATTTGATATTTGGGAGTGACCAATTTCACCTTTCAAGTTTTTATCAAAACAGATTATGAAAATCAAAATAATGTTATTGGTCAGTCATCTGCAGGAATTTCTACCAACTCTTTATCCACAGACGGGACCATTGTTACAGTAAGTCACTAAGTGTGCTTTTCACTTCAATAGTAGATGGATGTTACATTATTTTCATCTGCATACTATATATAGATACCCAGATAATAGCTTCAAAGCAAGAAGTACAAGTAACCTTTCCTGATGGTGGATAATTGTAAGACATCGAAGCAATGAATCATTATGATCCAACTTACTCCATCTTTCATCTTTACTCCTCTGGTATGTCCGCAAACTGAGTGCTTCATCAATAAAATTGAAGATTTTATAATAAACTGCCTTCAGTGTCTCTATATCCCATTGCAGCTCATCGCCAGAATATTCATACTTTTCTAAACCCATTCACTACTGAATTCATCTCACTTTCATTTTATGATGGAAACAGGGTGGTTAACAGAAAATTACATTCTATATACTCGGAAATCACTTACCAAAAATTCCATGCAAGAACTGGAGAATTTTGGGGGAGGTCACCTTTTTTCCGATTGAGTCTAGTTTCAGATATGCCATATTACATATTTTGACAGTTACGATAAGATGCTATACTATTTTTAAAACAAGCTGATACCTCATTTTATATGTCCAAATTCACATTTGTTTGCTCCAAGTTCCTCTAACATTCTGATCAAAGTTGTCAGTCGAAGTATTCTCCAAGATGTATACATATATTGACTGGTGTATTCCACGTACTTCCAACTGGCAACTTTGGTCAGAATGTTATAGAAAACGACTTAAGTATTTCCGAACAAATAAGGTATTAGTAGGGCGGATAAATGCATAAATTCCTCAAATGGTGAGACACGCATGAAAGTTGGCACGAATGATAGGTACCCCATCACTAATCACAAAAAAAAAACGGGGGGGCCACGCAAAAATCCAAAATGACCACCATTTTTCAAGATGGTCGCCGTCATAATTCAGGATTTCCCCATTACGCATCAATTTTGTGGTTTTAAATGGTCAAACACCACCAATTATACATATATAATGTGTCACAATTGATAACTGAAGCATTATAATGAATATAAAATCGCTACAAATTTCCAAGTTTGTTGACAAAATGGCTACCAGATATTTTACTTTATGCATATATCAACTTTGCAAAATTATATTTCTTGATATAATATGTGTTTATCAGAAGTATTTATGCTATTATTAGCTTACAAGAAGAAATCAAATTAACATAGCATGATTATCCCACATTAAACGTCGACCAATGATAACATATGTTTCGTGTTATTTTGGTGTTTTATGCTCATTTTGCTATGTACACGACACTGCTCTTGCAAATACATGTAGTTTAAGAAACCATGGACGTATATGTCGCAGATTTGTATTCGTTGGTGAATTTACAATACATTACCGAAATAAAGTGAGGTTTTCGAAGAACTGGAAAAATATACCTATGGAATGTTGTAGATTGGCATCTAAGGTGTAAGAGGTACCAAAAGTTTTTAGTGAAAATATATTTTTTGTAGGAATACAGTTGAGTTCAAAATAGGTGGCAACAATTTTCTGTTTCGTTCCTTCCGTGACCTTTGGTCCCGGGTGGTGGTTCTGCCAATAAAAGAGGGGTTTTGACCAAATTCCAAGCTCCTGTGGTTGGACGCCATCTTGTATGGTGTCTACATAGACACGTTTTTCGTGTTAACATTGCTTATAAGTTGGACATAATAAGGAAGAAAATGAGGTGGGTTAAGTTATGAGGGAAGGGTAACCTATCAGCTCTCGGGCTATTATGTTTTGTTTTCATCGACGTTGCCTGAGGTTCGAGTTTCTCGCGGGACGACAGCGAGTGCAATAACGTTAACATGTTCACAAAGCTGTGTTGTTCTGTGTTTATTGCACACTCTGAAGATTGAACCTTTTAATATACCAAAATTTAGGTAGATATTATTTAATTTTATTGAAGAAACATGTGCTTATAATGTAGGCCATACCTCATAAATTTTCCTGAAGAAATGTTTTGTTAAATTTTACGTCGCCAGTGACGTTGACGCAATTGGTTTGTATTGTTCAAGAACAATACACAGTTTGTTATTGAACGTTTAGAATTATTCGGTATTTTTCTGTATTTCGCGCACAAGTAAGCCATTGTGTGTGCAATAAATAGCGTGCTTTATACGTATGACGTTTGAGTATTTATCATGTTTTTTTTTATCCCCGCAACATGACAAAACAATTGAAGATTACAGATCACTTTAACGATGGTGTCTCTTCGTATATCAAATTGTATATAGTGTCCTGGGTATAACATAATAAATATGAATCGAAAACCCGTATCCTGAAATGCTTCCATCGATTAATATTGATTTTATTTCGATTGTTTTGGTATGATACACACATGATTTACAACTCGTTCGGAGTGTAGCAAGCGAGATTAATATTATCAATTATGACCTGGGGTGTGGGATGGAAAAATCTCACCCGAGGGGCCAGATATTTGGGCCGGACACCAGGCTTGCCGATTGTCCGGACCAAATATCTGGCCCCGATGGTGAGATTTTTCCATCACACACCCCAGGTCATGATGGATCATTTTTCTCCCAACCCAAGAGCCACATTCCGATTTTTTGTTTTATACCAATCTTTGGCACATTCCAGTAGCTTCGTAACGGTATATCTGGGGAGAAATCTGATGCGATATTCGTGATTAACTGGGATGATGTCGGTATATACCAAATATACTCTAAGACAAAGCGCGTTACCCATGCGCGCAGGGTTAATACGTTAGATGAAATCGACACGGTCTTGTGAAAACGACATGGATACGTCACATCGTTGCACCTGCATAAATTCCGAGAAACGCGCGTATTGATATGAAGTATATACAACTGGACTAATCGTGTTTGTCATCGGAAATGACCATATCGATACCATTTAGAAAAGGAAACATGTGAATATATGACAGACAAATGTTAGTTAGACGCGTTCGACGATTTATTGCAACGATGACAACTGTTCGAATGTGGAATTATTTCGTTCGTCATTTGTGAAGCGGCTATTGTTTACCTGTTACGAAATTTGCCAGTGGTACCAGTTTCGCTTGGGGTCTTCCGTTTTATGGAATATGTTTGCAAATTAGTCGTTTATATTTCATGTTATATATGCAACTCTGTGTCTGCAAGTGATGTTATGTTGAAGGTTTTTCGTGATTAACAGTTGAGGCTTATCACCATTTGTATTAGCGTCCACGAATTCGTCCGTATTTATTTACTTGAAACGTGAAGCGTAACTGGTTGGTCGCCATTGTTTTTATCTGTTTTAATTCACACAAAACATGATGACGGATAGTTAAATTAGTTCCGGCTCTTAATTAAATAGGTAAAGCAGTCACGTGGGTGGTGTGAGATAGATGGTCACGTGTTATGTGAGACAGGGAAATCTCACCCAGCTATCTCACACTGGCTGCCTGTGCTAAAGTGTTTAGGGGTGGGAGAAAACTCTCTCCAACATATCCGTCTTGAGTATCTCACTGTAAAAGATAACTAGCAGATTAGACCGCCACTGTCGGGATTGGTCCCATGGCTTTGGTGGATCCATTAATTTTGTTTTTCAAGATAACCCCGCACGTCGCTGCCACCGCTGATGCCCGAAATATCACCCAAGGTCATTTGCGGGTACCCGTGTTAAGGTCATGTTGGGTGGACAAAATAACCAGACAAAAATATTTCCCGTCCCGAGTTGACCATACATAACAAATTTCACATCGATGTCACCGCTGACTACCGAGATATGACCCAAGGTCATTTGTGGGTACCCGTTTCAAGGTCAAGGTCACATCGGGCGACAAACTGACCCGACGAAAATCTCCCCCGTCCCTTGGAACCCCTAAGTACGAAATTTCGTCTCGATATCCCCATGCAGTTTCCGAGCGAGACGGTCAAATGCCGTATTTTCACTAAAGTAGAAAAACGATCTTTAATAGCGACGCCTCATATACAAACGCTCATTAATTATCACGCGATAACCCATCAATCCCCATTACGGTGGCAGTTGAAGGGTGAAGGAGTGCTTGGACGTTCTCAGAAGCGGTGCGATGACACTTCCCTTGACTTTTAAACCTTAGATAGGAAGTTTGGGCTCAATCGGTCGAGCCATTTTCGAGTCTATAAAGGATATACACACACACACACCCTCACCCTCCCTCACACACACACACACACACACACACTCCCTCACACACACATACACATATATATATTATACGGATGTCTCAAAATATATAGTAGATATTGATATAAAATCAATATTATTAACAGAAGCGTTTCCGGACAGGTGTCTTAGACTCATTTAGTATTTTTACCCTGGAAACTACGTAAAACGTATTTAGGAAGGGATAGGCCATCTTGAAATCGACTGATGCATAAGAATCGATTACATAAAAAACATGCTTCCGTCTGTTTCAAAATCTAGCTATTCCCATCGCATCATCGATGGATTAAATATAATTTTATTCGATGCATGTAATATATGTGAAATACTCGTATAATTATCAATATACACCAGGCCCCCATACACATCTTTAAAAAAAATCATCACATCTGACATGGGCACAGACTCAATGATCTCATTGAAGCCTTTACTCAACTTTCATCAGCCTGCTTTCATATGCATATTGTGTTTTATAGAGAACTAGCAGGGTTCCCCGGGTTAAAGAGCAACCAAAAGTGTTAATATGTTATCTATCGGCTATTGGCAATTTTCCACGAAGGAATCCTTCTAGTATGTTATATCTTTCCTCTTTCCTCTTGGAAAGCGAGAAATCTTCATGTGAGCTTATATTGTGGAATGCCATTGATTTGATCAAACTATTAAGGCCAATCAAATTAGCTATAGTTAGCTAATAATATATTTAAAGATGCACAATCCGAATTAACGCTCCTAAATCACTATTTCCACGGCTGGGGGGGGGGGGTGGTAAAAATATTTGATTAGTTGAACCCACCTATCAAACCCTGAGAGTTATCAGATATCGATTTTTTAAATCTATTAGTTTTCATCACCTGGAATATTTGGCTTCCTGGCACATATTCGACGAATGCCGACTGGCATACTATCGATACACAATTGCGTTGAACAAAATGTTGATATACATCACTTTTTGGGCAATTTTATACTATAGTTGACAGTGGTTAGCATTATTTTATGTCAATCAATCGATTCTGATAACTGCAATGAAGCGGCATTTCAAGAACTGTTGTTGGAATATGATGATATGGGGACAATCGGATCGGTTTGTGTATCTTTAACTAACTGAATTAACTAATTTTTCGAAAACAAGTGTACATGTTAGCTAAACTTGACAACGTTAAGTTTGAGCGATTACCATGGGTTGTTGTCGTCGTCCGTATGTGCATCCGTCCGTCAATAATTGCATGTAGCACACCCTACAGTCGCCATCTCTAATCAGATCGTCACCAAACTCCATGTGGATCTTTGGGGTGCCCTCTAGACGGGAGCCATCAATCCCCCCCCCCCGAAATTCGTTTAAAAAGTTGGCCAGCAGCAGCCATCTTGGATTTCCATTTGAATCCATCGGCACACCCTGCAGCCAGCAATTATTGGATAATTGTTTTGAAAAGTTACAGACATGTTTAAGATCACCTCTTGATGGGAGCTATATATCGAATTTCAGCGATTTTCGACGAAAAACATTTTCGCGCCGCAGCCATCTTGATTTTACTCATTGCATGACTTAATACTTTGGCAAATCTCATAGACCACATCCCTCATCCAATCGTCACCAAACCTCATATGTATATTTTGGGTGACTACTAGATGGGAGCCATAATTTTGTTTTATCCTGAATTTCGTTCAAAACATGACCGCGCGTTGTCATATTGGATTTTACTCTTTGCTGAGCTAAATACTTCGCTATCACCTACAGGCCACATCCCTCATCCGATGGTCACTAAATATTTTATACGGATTTTCAGGGTGACCTTTAGATGGGAGCCATAAAATTTTCCCATATTTCCACGAGGGGCGGGAGCGGGTCTGCAGAAAAAAAATCCAGACACAGGGAGGGGTGGGCCGAGATAAGAGAATATGTGTGATGCAATTTTTTTCCAATCAACATATGTATCAAAGATTAATTAGGAAACATTGAAATATAGGAGCTTCCTGAATTTTTTGCGAAAACCCCGTGCCATTGCATTCTCTTATATATGCGAGTCTCCCATAGGGAGCCTCGCATATATAAGAGAATGCAACATTTGCCTAACAATATTTACCTTGACCTTGTAAGCCACTAAGTGCATTCTCTTATATATATACGAGGCTCACTATCGGGGAATCGCATATATAAGAGAATACACTTGCACATGATATTTAATGCTGTACCAGCGCAACTCTCACACTGAAAGGGATAAAAAGGCCACAGCTAGTCACGCATTTCTCGCTCAATGTCCCCTGTTTTTCGACCGGTCGCCACAGGTATTATTAAAGATACGGACGGTGTTGGCGGTTGGTATGCTGTTAAAATATTCAGTTCCGTCCAAAACCGCCATAAACAGAAAGAATAGTAAAATATAGACAGACTTTGTTCTTATACCAATCAGAAATATGGCATAAACAGTATGTTATTGTCAAATGTTTTTCCTTTGTTATGTAAACAAAAGCAAAAAACGTTACATAACAGGCTTTTGTTTAGATCCGGATATAGTAAACATAAAGAGCGTTTTTTGTTACTGTTTTCCTGATATGGAAATAATAAAGAGCGTTTATATCATTTGTGTGTGATTAACAAATAGAAGTGCGATGTGTTATGTAAACAGAAACAAAACTTCTGTAACACGAACAGGCTCTTGTTTACGTACACCACAGTACGTCTTGACGACAATATACTATTTACTCGCTGATTATGTTTGGCATATGAACAAAACTATATATTTTAATAGTCCTTCCGTTGGTGGCGCTTTGAACAAATATGAATATTTCTGCAACGAACGCCGCCTGTACTTTTAAATGATATTAGTGAGCCACTCATCTGGTCGGTATTGAAGGCAGTAATCGTGTACCAGCAATCATATACATGGCTATGTATATAAAACATAAACCCATTTTGAATGACAAAAGACATGTGACATCAATATTTGCAAATACCATTCCCTCTGAGCTTTGTACACCAGTCACTGGTTACCAAAACCATTTTATTTTGTATAGGGTGCACATGTAAGTAATAAGACCAGTCCACTAAGATGCCAATGGGGTGCATTGGCCAACAAACTTGAACACTATGTGTACATGCATCATTAGTCTTCTGAGGTAAATGCTATAGGCATGAGATGAAATCCCTACACATAATGTATATATCTTTCAGCCTGTTCTGAAAATAAGCTCATATTGCGACATCCTTTCAAAGGGGGTGTGTTTGGGTACAGAACGTTTCGGTACCTGGGCGTGTCGGCACCTAGTTTTCAGGTGACTTCCATTCCTTATTCCTTATTCATATTTAGGTAAAACAAAGGGTGTTGTAGGGTGGCCCCCAAGCCAATCTAAATATTCACCCCACCCCAATAAAAAATGGCCACAGTCCAGAGGGGTTCAAATAGGGCACCCATGCCATTTCTCGGCCATTGACCGAATTATGTAAAATAAAGAGTGTTGTAGGGTGACACCCGAGCCAATCTAAATATTCATCACTCCCAACTACCCCGAGAAATGGCATGGGTGCCCTCTTTGAACCCATGAAAGACCACCTTGGGTTCCACCCTACAACACTCTTTGTTTGACCTAAATATGAAATGTTTCGTATAAGGAACGGAAGTCACCTTCATGCTTTCAGGACGTTTCGGTACCTGGGTTTTCGGCACTTCATCTAAGATGTATCGGCACATGATTAATGTATTATGTTTTACATGGTTTGTATACATGCAGTGTACATGTTTAGGTGTAGTCTAATATCATTATGTTTGACATGGTTTGTATACATGCAGTGTACATGTTTAGGTGTAGTCTAATATCTTCTTCTTTCCATGGTACAACTGAGAAGGAAATGTAGAGCGCACTTCGTTCGAATAATGATTGTCCAGCATTCTAGTGTCTGGATGCTGACTGATTGGTTGTATTCAATGGACTAAGTCCATAATATGTATTTAACGTTTATGTCACGATTTATAAAAAATAATAGACAAATCTACAATAGGATTTAAATGTAATTGTTTTTGTTTGTTTTTATTTATTGTGTTATATTTCCCCCAAACTATAGAAGTATATGTGTGTGACTTGAGCAAATCGAGCGCTTGCCCACATGCAGGGACTCCCATATTTCACTTGAACGTGCGATCGAGGTGCGAGACACGCACCTTCTCAATTGGGAGAGTGTGATTCTGGTGAGATGAATTTGTCGTATCCAATTGTATCTAAAATAACTCAAACCCCGGAAACGGGTCAAACATGTTCACCCTTATTTACCAACAAACGCTCTTCCCATTTAGGCTCTCCTCATCTGATAATAATGTTATTGCTATTTCATATTGCATTGTATTACTAATTCCCCTTGATTCAATTAATTGTGTTGGCATATATATACGGATAATGAAGATTCGATATCATCCGATTTGCTCAGTCTTGTGATTTACATTGTAGTCGGATTCCTTATGTAATTTTGCATTTTTGGTTTGTTAAAAGCGATTTGAAAACGGATTATGTATGCCTAGTATGTGTGTTTTCGGGATTGACTTGTTTCCATTCTTGAATTTTGGCGGGTCGGCCTAAATCGGGGTCAACGTCATTTAGAGAGCGTTTCGTATTTACAGAAAACGGTATATGGTGCCATCTGGCGTATGGTGATCGGTGCGATTTGAAACTTCTCCAAACTACTAGATATCACAATTACATGTTTTTTTTGAAAAAAATTATGTGATCGGTTCATACTTGTTTGCTACAGTTGTGATAAAAATTTAACACTGAGTCCTATGGAGGTTCTAGTACTTTGGATAGATGGCGCCATTTCGCGTATTGTGATATGTGCGTACTGATATTCCTAAAAAATACTAAGTATGAAACACAGACGTAGTTTTAAAAGGAATGGATGTGATCAGTTTATTCTTGCTGGCTACAGTTGCGATCAAAATTTAACAGTTACCCCTATGGAGAATTTCGTGTTATGCTCAAACGTTGATTGTAATATCACTTATTGGCAATCGTGCGCAAATATATGAAGTTTAACACTCGTGTTTGACCCACTGTAACTATCCATGATTTATTAGTTGCAACATATGATATAGTTATGCCTCAAGATACAGTAATTGGCAAAAGTAAGTGTCGAATGGTTTTGTAGTTTCGATAATATGCAGCCTGTTCAATCAAATGAAAATATTCACAACAAGACTGTTCACGATGTGATTACATATTATATCATTGTTTTATTTGATACTTGTATGTAATATGTTGTCCACTGACTGTTTTAAAACCACATCGTTGATCATAATGGGATGTAGTGTCACAAATACACAGGTATAGAGGGTAGTTGTTCGCTGTCATTAACTCAATCGTTGTCATAGGAGTCTATCCCACACGCACTGAGAGAATCTGTGTTTTCGCAGGATGTGTGCTACTGATAAACGGACATTTCGGTGCAGCTGAGATCTTTACTATAGCGGTATATGCGTTGCTTTCACGCTTCCCACGCCAGTTACATTTGACAAACTTCAGTGCAGCGACTGAAACCCAACATTCACCATCAATGTTCTGACCACAGTTAATCTCCACGCTTCGTGTATAGCTGTGAAAATCAAGTAAATTCGAATTTCCACTAGAGTAGAGCTTAATGAGTAAAATAGGTATATCAACCATAGATGCATGTTCCTGCATTCCGAGTAGGTGCCTAGTAACCGCTACTAATGAGCTATCGGGTCCGGTGGCAAAGTCTCCCGATCTTATAATGATCAGTGGCCTATGCAGAACATGGCTGCATGTGCATGTGCCCAACTTTGAACAAAGCCAGCACCATGTGATTAGACGCTGACTAAATTAAGGCAATACCAATAAATGATTAATACACAATTGTGGTATTTGATTAGCAATCGTTGCTAACCTTAAATAAGACATCTGGTTCACTTTGACGACCAGGTATATCTCAAATTTCACATTTGGGTATTAACTGTATCGGAAACGCGAACGTTGAATTACGACCCTATAAGCTATAATTGCAATTTCCAGTGAATTCCTGGTAATTTCCTAGACTAAGTTTCTCGATCATATAATGATCAATGGCCCATGGGGCACAAACATGTACAATTTCATATCTGTGTCACCATTTGAACATAACCAATACCATCTGACTATAGACACTATCTCATTTACGGGAAAATACCATGGCCGGTTCAAAGCCAAGTATATTATTTGGGGAGAACGGCCCATTAAGCCTAAGTCGGTGGTTTGTCACAACAGATGGAGTCATGATACATCATGAAGGATGATGGAAGGGTCCCCTTAACTATGTTCGTCGACACAGTATTGTCCCCGCACTGTGTCACTTGTATCTTACCGTGTTGTACTATATATAAGTCTTATAAGACCAAGCACATAATGCACATACTAGTATATATCTTCTTATAAAAACATTATCTCTTAGAAAGTGTCCAGAGATGTCTTGCCTATTTATACTGACAATTTATTTTTATTATTGTGGCAAAGTATTTGAGGGAGAGATTTGTTATGTTGACAAAGATGTTAATTTAGTATGTGAAACATGTATCCCGGGGAGGTATCGAGTGGACGGAGAAAGTGTTTTCTTTATACTCTAATGAACATAATTTAAACTCCCAATTTTGGATAAACCCGACCAGGAATTATATATAGAACAACCATCTATATAAGCCCAGCAATATTTAGCAATAAACATGGACATGATAACATTGTTTAAAGGCACGTGAGGCCTTAGTTGTCGAAAATATTCATATTTGTTCCAATCACCGTAAACAGAAAAACATTAAAATGCATACAGTTTCGTTCATATATACCATGACTATCGCGTAAACAGCATGTTATCATAAAGACCTACTATATTTTACCTAAGCAAGAGCCTGCTTGTGTTACAGAAGACAGCACAATGCTACTGGCTAATCACACAAAATGGCATAAACGCTCTTTATTTGTTCCATATCAGGAATTCATCAACAAAGAACGCTCTTTATGTTTACCATCATAATATAAACAAACACCAGAAAAGTAACTTTTTATGCCTTTGTTTACATAACAATGGTCAAACAAATGACAATAACATACTGTTTATACGATATTTCTTATTTGTATACGGACAAAGTCTGTCTAAATTTTGATGTTCTTTCTGTTTGTGGCGGTTTTTGACGGGTGGAAATATTTTTACAGGATACCCACCGCCAAGGCCAACCGTACCTTTAACGTTTTTAAACATTACAACCCTATCCACATCTATTTGGCTAAACATATCATTGGCATATAGATGGGTTGTTGTAGTTGTTACGTTGATGCTGGTCGGGTTTCTCCAAATTTAATACTAAAACAGAATGTTCCATAAGCTACGGTGGCTGGTTTAGGACATGAGAATTTGTTTTTTATTTCACAAAATACTAATTCGTGGCCAAGAAATAGCTAATTCGTGGTCACGAAATACTAATTCGTGGCCACGAAATAACCGATTAACCTTTGCATATATATCCAGATACCTTTACGGTATATGGTTACACTGACTTGACGATGTTTTAGAAACAATGCGTACGATCGCAGAGTAGCTACTATAAACCCCTTATGGCGTGGGACCCGGGCTCTATGGGGAATGGACGTCATATATAAACTATCCCAGAGAGAACGGGGAAACACGGGTCAGGTGGCTCCAAGACAAACTGACTATTCATTAGTTTTGACCACAAGGGATCGAATGGGAATGGCAATTCTCTCGGCATATTGGCCGATTTAAGTCAAATAAGGAGTTTTGTAGGGTGGGCCCAAAACAAGCTAACAAATATTCACCCCTTTCAACCATACCCGATCCAAAATGGTCGCCGCTCAGAAGGGGTCAAATGGGGTACACATTATTTCTCGGTCACTTGACCGATATAGATCAAATAAAGAGTGTTGTATCGTGGTTCACAAAGAAAGCTAATTTTCCACACCCTCAGCCCACTCGAGCGAAAATGATAACTGATCAGATGGGTCCATATATGGTACCATGCAATCCCCCCCATTTTAGGTCGAATACAGTGTGTACAAACTAAATGTTCACCCGCTTTTACCATCCCCGATCCAAAATGGCCCCCCAGATGGGTTCAAATATGACACCTATACAATTTATCGACCCCTTAACCTTTTGATATGGTATAATTGGTGCTGTAGAGTGGCCCCCCAAGATATACTGAATGTCGTGGGTGCCCATGTAACCCACCCCATGCAGGGCGGCGGCAACTTTGGATCGGGTTGGTGAAAGGTGTGATTACTTAATTTGTTTTACGGGCCACCCTGCAACACGCTTTATCTCAAATCGCCGTGGCTCATGCCAAGATGGTGGCCAACGGCAACCAGATCATCTCTATCCGCTTCCATTACAACAGTGACTGACGATCGTATATCACAATTAGTTATTTAGTGGCCACGAATTATTTATTTCGTTGACCACGAATTAGTTATTTCATGGCCACGAATTGGTTATTTCGTGGCCACGAATTAGTTATTTCGTGGCCACGAATTAGTATTTCATGGCCACGCAATTAAAAAATATTCCCATGTCCTAAAAGTTTTGACTGACACTTACATAAATATGACTCCCATATTTGTTAGCACACAACTCCGTATTATGCGGTACTTCGTCCTGGCAATAAACATTAATTTTGTCAATTGATGAAAAAACACCATCAATCAATTTTACAACGGCATCTTGAAATTTTAGTCTTGATAAACATTGCATTTGTATAATAGTGGACATTATCACCGAAGCACGTGATTGTGATGTATATGATTGATGTGAACTACATTTTTTCAACTACTGTATCTGACTGTATATTGCATGTTAATTTTGTAAAATCACATGTAGTTACGATAGACTACATGTAAGAGCCATGCATATATATATGATAGCCATTAAGTTCCACCACTGTGAACATTTAAGTAAATTGTCAAACTCTCTATAGGATCCAACGTTAGTTTTGTTCGCAACTGTGGTACTGTACCAGCGGAGATTTATCTGACGACACCATTCTCAAAAATACATTTCAGAGTCATGCTTGACATATGTGCACAATTTCAACTTGCACAATTCATGAAAAGGCTAATCGCGTTAGTTAATATCTGTATACTCAGGAAACGCTCTTTAAATTTTTTAAACCGTCCAACCAATTTGTTTCCACTAAAATGTCAGACTGGAACAAGTAGACTCTGAAAGTAGACCACCATATTTGATACTTTTGTTAATTTCAACACGCACAGTCCACAAGAAGGTTAGTTATGAGGATTAATATTTGTATAATAACCAAACGCTCTTTAAATTCTTAAAACACCCCAAAAACTTTTTGTTTCCAATAAAATTTCAACTGGACACATGTAAACTCTGAACGTAGACACGATATTGACAAATAAACCGTTCGCATGTCGTCTTAGACAATCCGAAATGGCGCGACCGTTGTTTTCGACCAAAGGAATCTGACTTGTGAAATCAGCGAGGGTGGGGGTAGGGGTAGCGTTTCTGCGATATCTTTACCAAAAATCAATGTATCAAAGTTTTGTTTGTGGCATATGATCAAGATATCCTTGTAGATTGTTCATGTTCGTCCATATGTGATATAGCTCATTTTAAGAATATACAATACCTTAATATTTGGGAAAGAATATTGAAAATGCAGTCATAAATGCAATTCGTCTGATGATTTTTGATAAAATTCCACATTAAGATATGTAATTAAGTAATTTGTGGCAAGATCTCCCCATGTTTTTCGATTTCCAAGAACAAAGAAAGCCACTTACCGAACTTGATATGCGTAATAGCATGTTATTATTACCAGGTGGACGGGAACAAAATAGAGGGGTACACAAACAAAAGCCCCACACAAACCTGTTTCCACTAAAATATCAAGCTGGAAACAGGTAGATTCTGAAAATAGACACACTGGTGGTATAGAAACTGTTCTCATATCGCTTTTAACATTCCGAAAACGCGCGACCATTTTTTTCGACATAAGGAATCCGACTATTGGGGTATCCACTGACATACAAATCTACAAGAAGTATGCTTTATTTTCATCACAAAATAAACAACAACGAATTTATGTAATAAATTTATCAACACAATTGTACAAGATTCATTCACGGTGGGGAATCACGTGGTTTCGAGGTTGGTGAGTACCATGCATACAAAATGGCCGAGGCTAGTGCATCCGCACTATATATATAACAAAATATATGAGGAACTGACATAAAATATACCATTTTGACTTCAACGAGTATATGCTAGTTTATTTTTGAAACAAGTTGATACCTTATTTGTTCGGAAATACTCAGTAGTTTTCTATAACATTCTGACCAAAGTTGCCAGTCGGATGTGCGTGGAATACACCAGTCCATATATCTTGGAGAATCATTCGACTGACAATTTTGGTCAGAATGTTAGAGCAAACAAATGTTAATTTGTACATAAATGAGATATCAGCTTCTTTGAAAAATAGTATAGCTCGCAGCAGTCAAAATAATATGTAATATCTTAGTTTATTACCCTTTTCTTAGATTCTGGTCGCGTTTTAGATCGCCTCGGCCATTTTGAATGCGTTATACTCATCAACTCGAAACCACGTGATTCCACTCCGTGTCATTGAAAGATATTAAAACTTAAGTGGTGCTGAATTGATCACCGTTAACCCTTTCTCTACTAAGTGAATTTTCCTACTCATTTATACAAGTATACATTGCATGGAATGGTGAACATTTATTATTCATTTCGAGGGATGTTCAAGAAACCCAAGCAGACGATATGCAGGCAAAAAAAGAAAATACCAGTGCAGAAAAATTAATTTTTGCTGTTAATTTTTTAGATAATAAGTTGAACCAGGCCGTTTGTTGAACTTATTATCTGAACATATCCGCTAATATATTTAGTTAACCATTCCACGACAGGAGCTTCCTGAAATTTTTCTGAAACCCTGTGCCAGTGAATTGTCTTATATATGCGAGTCTCCCACAGAGAGCCTCACATATATAAGAGAATTCATTGGCCTAATAACAGTATTTGCCTTGACCTTGCAATGTAAGTCAGTACATTCTCTTATATATGCGAGGCGCCATATAGGAGCCTCGCATATATTAGAGCATGCACTGGCACATTATCTTTAACGCTGCGCTAGTGCAGCTCCCGCCATAAAAGGGTTAAAGGTACTCAATCCGACCAGACGGCCCCCATATATCATCATGTTACAACAAGAACATTTCTTCAAAATACGCTTTAGTTATCAAAATCGATTAATTATAACAAAATAATGCTGTTGAGTATCACAAAATTTGGCCGTATTACCGATTTTACAGTTATCCATCTCAATACGCAATTTTGTCCGAGACTGTCGGTTTGACGACAATTGTTCCAGGCCAGATAAAAGTACAAATCTCGAGAAATAACAAATTTCAAAATTCGATATCTGATCACTCTGAGCATTGGTGGGTAGGTTACTCGACTCGAATCAAATATTTTTTTGGGAGCGCTAATTCGGACTATGCATCTTTAAGAAAGGGTTAATGATAGCCATAATTATTTAACTTGTGAAATTAAATACCTATAATTAACGAGATGAATGACATTTTACTGTCACTTAGTTACGGTACATATTATTCAGAAGGAAATACCAATTTATACTGTTAATAGCGTTATGAATTAAAGAGTCCCTTGTTCCGAGGCCCTTGATTGTATCCATATAAATATAAAAAATCGTCAAAATTTAAGAGAATTTATGGCAATGTGCGTGTGCATCATTGGACAGTTGTTTTCATTATGGTTAAAGATATATAATCCGAATTATCGCTCCAAAATTACTAGTTCTTTGGCTTCGGGGTTAAAAAAATATTTGAATCGAGTCGAGGAACCCACCCATCAAAGCTCAGTGTTATCAGATATCGATTTTGAAATCTGTTTTCTTTTTATCACCTGGAATATTTGGCGGCCTAGCAAATATTCGACGAGCCGACCGACATACTCTCGATACCAAATTGCGTTTTGAACAAAATGTTGATATATAACACGTTTTGGAGAATTTTATACTATAGCCTGGACAGTGGGTAGATTTATTATTTGTAATTAATTGATTCTGATAACTAAAGCGTCTTTTAAAGAAATGTTGTTGTTGGAATCTGATGATACGGGGACCATCGAATCAGATTGTGTACCTTTAAATAATTCTGGGAACTTAGGTCATTTTTTTCCCCCGTATATATATGGTCCCCTGCATGGTACCACTGGAGTCACTGTCTGAAATATAACTCGTCTAAAGGTGGAAGAGAAATTAACTCCTGAAATGATGTCTCCTTTTATGTCACGACATGACCATAACTTCTGAAGTTAGAATAAAGGGGCACTGGACACTAAATCCGGCCATCTATGGGACCATCTCCTTTTTACTCAACAGAATATATGCAACAAATGAATGAGTTTGAGCTATGGATAAGTGCAAAACAGACCCATTTACCGTATGAACGATGTAAACACCACGTTAATTATAACAAGAAAACCATAGTCAGAAATGGTAACGCCCCCAAGATCATATAATTAGCCATAAATATAAATTATAATATAAAATATATTGGTTACATTAATGCACCGCCTCAGAATTCCGTTAAAACAACTAAGCCTTCAAATTATTACAAAAAAACTACGGCTTATTACTGCAGGTTTTTCATTCACCAAACCAGAAAGCTTCTAAATGCGGATCAAAAATTGGGTTCCCGAGATAAAATCTTCAAGTGTGCATGGCCCAGCCATTGTTCATACCTAAACATCGAACGCAATTAACGCGGTCATAATAGTTACACACTGCAACTATAAGACATCCAGCGAATACAAACCCGAAATGTGTTGTCCTGCGAGATATCACATCGCTATAGCTCAATTTGACACGGTCAGATTAGCCTTTCAACAATATCCTAAAACAATAAAGCTTCTCAAATCATCGGCATAGTCAGTAGAACTTTCATGAACGTGGACATTCCAACTACATGTACAGCTTTTACCGGACTCGAGGTCGCAGTACAACTTTAACGCGTCCCAAAATAACCGGAAAAAAACAATTATCTATTTATAAATTTCCCATGGGACCACAGATTTCTAAAATTTGTAGAACAGTATACACCGGTGGCGTTAATGAAAATGAATTTAAGGCTGGAGTCTTAAATTCATTTTCGTTATAGTTGTTACCATGTTGTTTGTGTAGTGCATACGGCAAATGAGTGTATTTTGCAAAGAAATTTCTGACAGATTTTGAGAAAATCCATTTTGATATACCAGGAAATTTTGGCAAATCGTGCGTCTAACCCTTACTATATATAACAGTTGGACGAACACAGAAAAGGGCATAACACATTATAATGATGAATGTATAGCTTTATCACAGCAATTGGTCCATTATTATACATTCTGGTTGCAATCTGAAATAAGAAAAGGAAAACACAACAACAACAACAAAATTGTAATCTCATTTTGATCTGATATAAATCAGTAGAGAATACCTACAGTTTTTGTTTGAATACCGAAATATCTCACGAGTGTCTGGAAAGAAATATCGGATTTTCACGAGCCGCTGCAAGCCGCGAGTAAAAATTCGATATTTATGTCAAGAAACGAATGAGATTGTTTGATGTATACAAAACACTGTAGGTATTCGTTTTATTATATGCACATTATTAAGTTGCTATAAGCGGTTATATAATTTGCCTTCAAATTTCTAGCTCGCGTAAACCATGCACCGGCGGGCTACAATGAAATATAAATACGATGTCGTTATTTCACTGTGGCTTCTAAAAGATACATACCAAGATCTACGTTTCGGTAATTTCCCGCTATTTTATAGGCGAGCATATAATAAATATCATTACCCATGCCATTCTTGTGGTTAATTGCGCACATGTGCATGTATTATGTAGGCTATAAGACACAACACGAATACAACAGGTAAGGTCGGCATATATAAATACACCACACAAGTAATTTTATATATAAAATTATGGAGTAGAATTCCATATATGGAGCTTTTGAATATTCATGAATATTAAAAACTCCATGTAAGGAAAGCTACTCCAGAACATTGACCTGTAGCACTTAAAGGTACTCAACCCGATAAAACTCCTCTCAATTACTATTTCAATGGCTTCGGGGGTCAAAAATATTTGATTCGAGTCGAGGAAGTCACCCATCAAAGCTCAGATTTGTTAGATATCGATTTTAGAAATCTATTATTTTTCATTATCGGGAATTCTTTCTGGCCCAGAAGATAGTAAAAAATTCGTTATTATTACCCACTTGATTATAGAGTTATCCATCCTTGTCTGTTTGAATAGAATTTTGGCGTAAAATCTCGAGCATGTTACCAAATTGACGGCAGTTATAAGTACTCATCTCGAGAACATAAGAATTTTCAAAAATCAATATCTAATGACTCTGAGCTTTGTTTGATGGGTTCCTCGACTCGAATCAAATATTTTTTACCCCCAAAGCCAAAGAAATAGTAATATAGGACCCTCTGATCGGATTGTTGTTGTTGGAATCTGTTGAGATGGGGACCCTCTTTACGGGTTGAGTACCTTTAAACCGCGGAATGTGGATGGCTGGATCCAATATGGCCGCGACTCAGTGATCTCGCTTATTAAAACAATTGTTGACACTTCCTTCGAACAACACTTCCTGCTTTTCAAAAAGCAAATCAATGTTTTATATCATGCAGAGTGAATATGTTTTAAAGGTACGCAATCCGATCAGACGCTCCTAAATTACTATTTCTTTGGCTTCGGGGGTAAAACATATTTTATTCGAGTCGAGGAACCCACACATTAAAGGCACGGGCGGCATTCGTTGCAGAAATAATCATATTTGCTCAAATCTCCATCAACAGAAGGAATATTAAAATATATATAGTTTTGTTCATATGCCAAACATAATCAGCGCGTAAATAGTATATTGTCGCCAAGACGTACGATGGTGTACGCAAACAAGAACCTGCTCGTGTTACAGAAGTTTTGCTTCTGTTTACATAACACAGCGAAATTCTATTGGTTAATCACACACAAATGATATAAACGTTCTTTATTATTTCCATATCAGGAAAACAGTAACAAATAACGCTCTTTATGTTTACCATGTCCGGATCTAAACAAAGGCCAGGGTCTGTAACGTTTTTTGCTTTTGTTTACATAACAAAGGAAAAATATGTGGCAATAACAAACTGTTTATGCCATATTTCTGATTGGTATAAGAACACAGTCTGTCTATATTTTACTATTCTTTCTGTTTATGGCGGTTTTTGACGGAGGTGAATATTTTAACAGCATACCCAACGCCGCCCGTATCTTTAAAGCTCAGAGTGATCAGATATCGATTTTTGAAGTTTGTTATTTCTCAAGATGTGTAATAATATGTGGCCCAGAAACACGTGGTCAAACGGAGTGTCTCGGACAAAATTGCGGATGAAGATGGATAACTCTAAAATCAAGTGGTAGTACGATCAAAGTTCGTGATACCTTAGTGATAATACGGCCATATTTTGTTGAACAAAATGTTGATAAATATCAAGTTTTGCGAAATTTGATACCATATTTGTGAGTGGTTTGCATTATTTTGTGGCAATAAATCGATTCTGATAACTAAAGCCTATTTTGAAGAAATGTTGTTGTTGTTGTTGTATCTTGATGGTATGGGGACCGTCTGATCGGATTGAGTACATTTAACTAATAAAATCAGTGTACGCACTATATCACAATATTTATTTAGCCTTTTGTTTTTTTGTGATTTTCACTAAGATTCAACTACAGTTTGATTTAATTTAGATTTTAGTAAAAAATAATTTCTGTTCAAAAACATGTCACCTGATGTTGAAGTATGAATTATCTCCCGTTAGAATCCAATATTAGGGAAGTCAGTTAGCGTTAGGGCAGAGGGGTAATGTCGCAGGAGCTATACTCGACCTTCACCTCATAATTTGCAGTCACGTTATATTCAACTAATTAACGGGTAGTTTCTAGAACACCAAAGTGGGTGGAACATCTTGATATAAAAGTCAAATTGCACACGCGGGTGGAATGGAGTCGATTTGAGATTATAGATGCGCTCCATACGAGTATACCATGTATCGAGGTCAATGACGAGTATAGCTCTTGTGACATTACCTCGCTACCTAGCGTTAGGTACATTGAAGCGTAAATAAGTTGATAATCATATATTTGAGCTTCACGTATAAATATTTTTCGCTTAAATACAGATAATCCTAAATTACTATTTATTTGGCTTTGGGGTAAACAATATTTGATTCGAGTCGATGAAACCACCTATCAAAGCTCAGAGTTATCAGATATCGATTTTTAAAATCTGTTATTTTTCACCACCTGGAATATCTGGCGGTTTGGCAAATATTCGACGAGCCGACCAACATACACTCGCTACCAAATTGCATTGGACAAAATGTTGATATATAACACGTTTTGGAAAACTGTATATACTATAAAATGGTTAGGACTATTTTTCGTCAATTAATCGATTCTGACAACTGAAGCGTCTTTTGAAGAAATGTTGTTGTTGGAATTTGATGATTCGAATCGAATAGTTTACATTTAACTGTTTTGTGCTTAGAAATAAATGTAAAAAATAGTTCACATGCAGACAAATGTACATGTGGTGTGGAAGTATGAATAACACAAGAATGGAAGCTGGAAAATGAGGCTTCACAGTGCTGATGGGTTCATGGTCAGAAGGCTCCGATCACATTCGTGGTGAGCTTTTCAGACCAACCATAAATGTAATTAGCTTTTCAACGGCGGTCACTTTTGTAGTTAGCTGTTCAATTCTCGTTTAGCACGTGATATGCAGTGTATGGCATGCAATAAACAGTTGACATCGTTGTGTCTACATTTGCGACAAAATGGTGGCACCGACCCGTTCGTTCTATACCACATCAATTTAAAGAGTTTACTGTACATAACCACATATCTCTTTTTATTTTATAGTTACTTCTTTCGTCTGCTGAACATATGAAAAATATAAAAAGCTGACAACGAAAGTGTTCACCGACGAAAAGCGGACAACACACGTGACCGGTTTGAAAAACTGACAACGAATGTGACTGGAGCCTTGTGGCAATTCGTCAAGCTGCTTTCACCGACCTGCGGCCAACGCATGCGGCTATCGGGTTAGGCGCAAAGTTTGAAACCATACACAATCTGGTGCTTTCACGGGGTTGCGACTGAGGCAGTTGAACGCATCCGATCTCAAAAATGCCCGGTAGGTCCAGTCAGCATCACTACTTCACGAAGATGGCTGAAGTGGAAGAAATTAGACGAGCTCGAGCCGGAGTCTTTCTGTAACTTCTGCGTACCACAAATGGAACCCGCGCAAATAACAGCTAGTCACAAGCTAGTCAGCACAGTTGCAAAACTAGATAGCAAACTTTATGTAGTATCTAGCCAGTGGTGTATGAAAATCTATATTCTCACTTGACTTGAGATAAATCGAATCTAACAGTTACCTGACTATTTTCTAGACAGTGTTCTATTGATGGAACTCCTTTTTGGTGATTATACACGTTATATATATATACGTTACATACGTGGCAGCATGCGTTAACCGCAACGTTGGTCGCAGTCATGTGAAATGGACAGCCGCGCGGCAATTTTACCGCATGCGTCAGCGGCAAGTATGTGAAAGCGGCTTTATTGGAGAGATCGTTGGAAGTTGAGGTAATGAGGTAGTAGATTGTGTGACCAGTATTGGCCCACCAGATTATATCACAATGTCTGCTGATTCAACAAGCTCACAACAGACAAACGTGTCCCACACCAAGAAGGCGTCAATGACAAGTGTAGTGGTCGCGGTATATATATACAGAAGTTCGATGATGTATCTACACGAGAGGTCCATGCAGATCTCCTGGTCACAATAGCTAGGTGCTTATTATTAATACCATTGAGATCGGTTAGTTCCTTGGGTGGTTGACGGGTGAACTTTTCAGGGCACTGCTAAGTTTCGTGTGACTCCCACATAATTATCTGTCTCTATTTCTCTCTAGTTCTGTTACACACATACTAGTCACAAGATTTGATGATTATTAGAGAGACTCTGCTTGTAGATGGTGGCTTATAACTTGTTTGTAATACACTGTCATTTTGTGAAGATGTCCAATCATATATACATGGCGCATTATGACTAGGAGTTAGGCCAGAGCCAGTTATAATATATAGACTCGGCTGTGATGATTCACCACTCTAATTTATAATCGACTGTGGTGATTCACCCTTCCAATTTATAATCGACTGTGATGTGATAATTGACCCTCTAATTTATAACAAGTTATAACTCGACGGATTGCCACACGTTCGTTGAACTTTTGCTGAATTATACCTTCTGCATGCAAACACATTATTCAGTCTGTTCTCCTGAAAATCAAATCGTTATCGGCTTATAATATGATTTGTTTTAGGTTCATATACGGAGCAGAATCGCCACGTTTTGAGTCCATAGTTAACAAATGAAAATGAGAGTGTTTTTGGTGCTATTATCGACTCATAATAACTTATTAAAAATTCATTATGGGCGGACAATAACACGAATAGACCAACTCGAGACTTACCAGATGTACGCTCTTTAATATGTGTTTTCAATCCATGCCATAAAACGGAATAACGGATATAAGTCCACTATCGCTTATTTCAGAATCAAAAATAATCCAATATGAACCTATGTGAATATTATAGATCGATTATGAACCTATTTGATGATATATGTTGCATTATTATGCTGTCAAAAGTGTTGTTCAAACGTGGTTTAACGAGATGTTCCCTAATTGCAAATATGTGTTTGTGTTGCCTTGTATTCATTCTCGCTGTGATATAGCTGTCATATAGATACCTTACAGGCTACACGCCACGATCAGGGGCGTGGTTAGATGGTCTCCATTGAGGGCGTGTCCACCAGAACCAGACCAAACTAATATGTTCTCGAAATGCCATTTGCACCACGCTCCTTATAGTTGGAACTGTCCAACTGGTACCTCAAACTTTCCAACTGTTGGGAATTTGCAACCTGACACCGCCCTAAAGTTGGAAAATTTCCAACTGATGCTAATTTCAGACCAAAATATTGACAAAAAATGGAACAGTATTTTGCTGTTGGTCTAAAAACTACATAATCCCCACTAGTTGGAAATTCAAACAATTAATTCGAACAATTTCAACCTATATGTGGCGTAAAATGTTCAAATATTGTTGTGTCAGGCATGAAATCTAACTGTTGAAAATGTTAACTAAAGATGGGGTGAGACCCCCCCCCCCCCTAATCCATGTCGTCACGTCCCTGACCACGAGCTACAATCAGAGCCTATCTGTCTATCTAATCGTTTCGTTTGTGGGTCCGACGTAAACAATTTTAGTCAAGCTTTTGACTCATCAACTTCTCTATTCGTTGCTGACGGACCAGCTGTAGATACCGGTGCGACTGAATTCTTGTTATCTGTTTGTGCCCCAGTCGCTTGTGTCATTTCAGATGGGGCCAACTTAATGCCGAGAATTCGTTTCAAGGTCGGTCTGAATCTGGTCGCACTAGATGATGAGACATAGAGAAAAAAGTTCGTAGCGAAATTGAACTGGTAGAAGAAGAAGAAAAATGCTCGGGTCCACTTTAGTTTGAATTTCGTAATCATGAACTCGACGTAACCATCGGCCCCGGGAAGTACAGCATAACTCCCGTTCCATACTAGCTCTGATGTTTGGACAATGCCAAGCGGAAGAACTAAAAAGACGTAAGCGCTGGAGACTGTAACGAGAAGCTTTGTTGCTTTGTCTTCGGTTCGATTGGTCGTGTTCATCCTCATAGTTGCTTTCCTCTTCTTGTTCTTATACAGACTGCGAATAATCAGTGAATTTAAAGTGACAAGAAGAATCGTTGGGAACCATGTGTTGAGAGCGACGTAAAGATATATTATCTGTTTGACGATGGTTCTCCTTGTCTTGCATGCCTTGTAGCCGTATACCGAGTCGCCTTCGAATCCAGAAATAAGAATCTTATGCATTGAGACTGCCGTAACCAGAACGCAGACGACACCGATGATGATTTTGGTTCGTTTAGCTGATCCACCTTTCATCTTCAATGGGAATAGAATCATTACGAATCTCTCAACGGTAAATGTGACGATGACCCACACCGAAAGGAGGTTAAATACTTCCACCATGACACTGTGCAACTTGCACAAATCTTCGCTGTATTGGAAGGATTTGTTGATACTGACGTTCTGTCCTCTTAACACGCCGACCATGAAGTTCAATGTCAAGGATAATGAATCGAAAATAGCTAAAACTGACAGGTACGTGTTCGAAGCGTTCTTTCTCATGTTCTTGCGAGTCAAAACAATGAGTGACGTTCCGTTGAAAACCAGCCCAAAAATGACGATCAAGACTGTTCCATAATGCAACATTCCCCTGACAAGAGAAACGAAAGGTGCCAAGTTGCTCCAGAACGCTCGAAGCTCGCATGGCCATTGTAGCCTGTGTGCATCAGTTATGTTTACACCAACAAGATCTTCCACAACGTCGAACCCAACTAAACAACCATCATCCATGGACATGTCGACCCACTGAAACGAAAAAAAAAGAAAGAAGTAATTTTATTAAAACGTATACAGAACTAGGGACACCCATCTCGGATAATAAAGTTGTACGTACATGTACATTTATAACTGTTCGTTCTGTATCCAAGCATAATTGACACATTCTGACCATGACACGCCCTGGTAATATTTGATGTACATTAAATCTCCATTTCTTCATTGTAATCATTTATTCTTTCACGTGTTTTTAGAGTGTACTGACATATAAACAATACAATGACATACATAAAATAAATAACAAAACCGAGTAAGATAAGAATGTCGCAAAGGTCATTCTTGTATCAAAGACACCTATCATGTTCAAGATTAACACTTTCTTTCCTAAATGAAATTTCCCGTCAGTTATGCACAGTTGTTCATCTTGAGGGATGTTCGGGAATATATGCAGGCGACAAACAGACGAACATATTGTATAGTTTGTTTTCAACATGACCATTCTTAGCATTGTTTGAAACTGATAATTATGTTTACTGTCTTAACGTGATGTGAAACACTCCGGTAGGGTGATCATAGAAATGGAGAATAAACTTGCTCAAAGTTGTTATTTTTACGAATATTAATCCAAATTGACAACATACACCGCCATTCTAACATTTTAGCAAGAGGTGTGCACTCGCGTGCTAGCGTACCCCCACCGTGGCAAATTCAACCCGCATTATCCGTAAACCCAACAAAAAAGATTTTTAACTGTAAAGAAAAATTTGGATTTAATAATTATATCGATATGGTGTCGCAAGAAGATTGTACAGAAAAAAAGACCAACGGACCCAAAACTGTGGTAAAAATCATTGTTCCGAACCCATATTCGAAGAAACTTCCGGAAAATATCCTAACTTGATAGCATCCACAAAAAAAAAATCCCAAAATTTTCTAAGTCAAAATAAGTCGAAAATGAAGTGTAATGTTAGGAAAAACAGTCCGAGCCAACCCTGCGCCGCATCATGTAGAGAGGGTGTTGTGAGAAGCATGTATACCACAAATTATTGAAATCAGTTCATATTTGTTAAAGTTATTAAGTCGGACAGAATTTCTAAGTCAAAATAAGTCGAAAAGTAAGGCGTAACTTAAAAAAAGAAAGTCGGACCGCATCGCAAATAGCATCATGTGGAGAGGCGGTCTTAAGGAGATTGCATAATTTTTTGTATTGAAATCGGTTCATAGTTGTTCGAGTTATGAGGTCGGTCGATAATTTTCTTTAGTAGAGAGATTTCCCGCTTTGTTTTTAACAATGGGAACTAGTGTCACATTCAGCATCGATTTGGTCACATGTCCATGTTGTAACATTGCATTGAATATTATTGCTAAACTTGTGTTTATATTACTAGAACAATATTTTAGATGTTCTGACGTAATATTGTCCGCACCACAAGCCTTTCGCATATGTAGTTTACTTATAGCATCTTGTATGTCAGAGTCGCAAATGTTTAAAGTTTCACAATCATTCGATCTTATATTGACTCGTGTTTTCTTTGTATCTTTACCAGTGCCTCCAAGGATATTGGAGAAATATCCACTCCACATTTCACAGATGTTTTCTTCTCCGGATGCTCCATCTATCGTTAGCGCATTTCCACATTTGTTTCTGTTGTGTTTGGATACCGAATTCCAGAATTGCATATAATTTTTACGATTTTTATAACCATCGCTTGTCGGGGATAGAACCCGCTTCGCCATTGCTGGACGGCTTAAGTCTATTCATTTGGACACCTTGCTTAGATAACACAGGACCTCCAAAATGCTGAAGTGGGACCAAGGATATCTGAAGCATCGATTTGGTTTCCTAGTTCCAAAAACCCCGCCCGATTGGCAAAAGAAATCCGCCAAAATGGACAATTCACAAATCACGATGGCGGCATATTTAAAAGTTTAATTTCACTGATTCAATTGATATTATAAAACGGAATTGCAATATAGCGTCGATACGAAGAAATAATAGCCCGTCTGCGTTACACTAAATCCTGTTCGGTGATTGGCCAACTGCCAATGTTTCATACCACAATAACACACCTAATTTGACATAATCACTAAATTTGGTCAGCAGAATAATTGGGCGTGCTTTTAAAAGTTCAGCCGAATTGCATCTGAAGCCTGTTATGTATACCGATCAGGTTATCGTTGCTAAGTGCTTGGAAATCTTATATTGGGCTGACTTAATGTACTCCATGGCCTAGTCTCAAATTCGCGGCATATTTTGTATAAAATAAATAAGAATACCCCAGCTGGAATAAATCATCAAAAAGCTATATAAATATAAGACACGAATTAATGTAGTGGTTCGCGGTTCACACATTGTGACCACCGCCCACAGCGCCGTATCCCCCAATAACGCACACCCACTGCAATAATTTCTTACATAAAGTGTAACTGGAGGTGGGACTGTCCCAGTGAGAATAAGGATAAGGATACGCCGTGGCGCAATTGGGGTATAGTCATATTAACATACTTGTATTCGAATAAAGAACAACAGCTCTGTTCAAATGATTCTGATTAACCTCACAATTACAGGTAAACGTTCCCATGACGGTATCAAAATAAAACGTGTGACAATTTTCGTGACAACTGCAACAAGAAATGAATGCATAATAGCTTATACAAAATTGTGTGAGTCGCATTAAACTACTAAGTAAAAAAGGAGCTAACTCTACTAGAATGAGTAAGATCGACCTCAAAATCGCAGGTGCACAGCTTTCCAAACAATTATCTGTGTCAAGTTTAAAAACAATTGACCTGGAGTTGAAGGATTAGAAGCTCGGACAAAAATTATGTATTTTCAGCCAATATACTTGTAAGAATGGGCGAATCGACCTATTTCGAACCAAAGCGAGCAATTAAAGAAGCCTTGGGATGCTTAGGCATTGGTGGCTCTCAATGTCAATACGAAGAAAATGGATTTATTTTTGTATTTAAAAAAACTACCGACAATAATCCTTCAGATGAAGGTTTGCTAATGATGATAGAGATGGAGTGACTGTAATAGCACTGCAGATCAATAAAATCACAAGTGAAAGTTACTTCAGAATTCACCAACAACGACAGTCATATTGGTTCACATTGGCTAAATATAGGTCACTTACACCACAGGGTCTTGTCGTTTAAAAAGTGAGCAAAAAAAGAAAGAATTTAATTTGGCGCGCCCGTTTTTAATTTTGAATTTATCTATTTTTTGTCGCTTTCTTAACGATAAACCATAGTACCCTACAATAGATACATATGCATAGTATGTAACAATAGAATATTTAGCATTGTGTAAACACGTATCAGAAATAAACGTTTTGACGCGATAGAGGTTACCGTCTCAGAAATATAAAAAAAAAATTCGACAGCAAGTAATAATATGTTACAATGAAGAGCATTCGTCGTTATATTTTATCAGAATATATATGTTAATACTAATGCTGAATTGTTATCAAGTTGTCCAGGTTCGCAAAATCGTATAATGCCCGGGTTCGCTGAAATTGGTATTTTGTCACCCAGGTTGTGGAAATCTCGTTTAATTTGTGTGATTTGGATGTTGTCGTTTGTCTATTTTAACACAATAGTTTACATACTGTGAATGTTATGCCTATGATGGCACCAATTTGTTTTCAACTCACGACAAATTTTTTACTATAGACACGATTTTCCCAACCTGGGTAACAAAGTACCAGCTTTGTGAACCCGGACCTGGGTAACTTAGTTCCCATAACTGTAACAGAATGATGTATACTAATATAAACCTCGCTCTTAGTATTGGATAGATCAACTCAACGAGTGTCTTCAGAATAAAGAAGAGGTGTGAGTCTTGTTTGGGCGCGCAGCCCGAGTGAGTAGAGTTAATAACTAGTTATGAAACTATTTACAACCTATTTTCGATGCGAAATCTCCAACTGATGGTGTGTTAGGCTTGAAGCTTCCAACTATTGAATATTTTTTACAAAAGCTGGGGAGGGGCGTGTCAGAAACCGCGCCCTGTCACCGCGTCCGTGCGTACATATTATATCTCATTTCGTCAATGTTACTTTCGTTTTCTCCCCCCCCCCGCAGCATAAGTGCACAGGTGGCTCATTTCCTTTTTGTTCAGCTCAATACCAGAACATTCTGCAACTAAAATATTGTTTGTATTAACTTATACGTGAGAAAACGAAGTTACATTGACGAAATTAGTTCTATATACAGCATTTTCATCGACATTAGTTTTATTTTGCCCCCCTCCCCCGAAGAATGTCAATTGCAACAATTTCTACTAGAAATTTGGGAGTAAAACGGGTTGTCAGTCTCCCTGTCACCCTAATTACCACAAATAATTCTGAAAAATTGTCAACTCAGCCGAACTATTCTCCAGTGTATGTTATAAGGCATAACATTTCCTTTCGTTTGATATATAACTTGACTGAGTCAATTGAAGCGAAGTCGACATATTGTACGGAATATTCGCAAGTTCGGCAATTGATTCGGCGATCGTATAATCACTATACTTACCGGATACCCAAACTGACGACCACTTTTTTGTTGGTAGGTTTCGCTAGTTTTCGATACGATAACTAGACTTCCCTTCGTTTTATACTATCGACTTATACATCAAAGGAAAGGAAATACATGTGGAATATGGTAGACGGTGTGTTTTTCCCAAAATCGAACTTGTGAACCTTGTCATTGATATCTATTATATATTTTGGGAAATCTGTGTGTGTGTCTGTGTGTGTGTGTCTGTCTGTGTGTTCGCGATGGACTCGAAAACGGCTGAGCCGATTTCGATGAAACTTGGTATGTGGGGATACTTTCGGTCGTGGAGTGGCATGGGCCTGTTAATTTGCCCGTGCGACGTGACCTTGAAATCGGGTCATTTCAAGGTCGAACGACCGAGTATCACGGGATTTCGATGAAAATTAGTGTCTGGGGATACTTTCGTATGGAGAGTGTCGTAAGCTTGTTCGTTTGCCCGTGCGACGTGACCTTGACCTTGAAATCTGGTTGATTCAAGGTCAAATCGCGAATTTTTATGGGATTTCGACGAAATTTGATACGTGAGGTTACTTTTGTCCACTGAGTGTTTTGGACGGGTCGAGTCGTGACCCCGACCTGACCATGACCTTCAAAATGATCAATTCGAGGTCAAATCGGGTAAAACCGGATGGATTTCGACGGGTACTTTTGTCCGGGCAGTGTTTTGGACGGGTCAAATCGTGACCCCACCTGACCTTGACCTTCAAAATGGACAATTCAAGGTCAAATCGCGCAATTCGCCGAAAAGCAGAGGGGAAACAGCCCGGACGAAGTCGGGTCCACCTGCTAGTATTATATATTGGTATAGTATATATATATATAATGGAATATCTGGTATTTTCCCCAGGTTCCGGGTGATATACACCGAGGTAGAGTTCTCATGTCCTGTATATTATGTTTATCGTTTAGATGTCACGAATGGACATGAGAAACTTGGAAAACAGCATCAGCAGATTAGGTTCACAGTGTGTTCATAAGCGTGCATGTTTCGTATTGACCAGATCGTGCAATGAAACTCTACTCCAGCTAGTGCCAGTTTCATTCATCCCATGCTAAAATTAGCAGAAACTTGTCACGATGGCAAGATATCTTGTTAGGTATAGGATGAGTTCGAATCAGGTGGCAGGGTGCGTTGACGTCAATACGTATATATCATGCCATGCATATCTACTCCAGCTACGCCCGTGGGGATCAGATTCCACCAGTACAAAACATGGGAACTGTTTGATGTTCTGACCTGTTCTGACAGGGAACTTCATAATATTAAACAAAAAAGGCAGGGTACTTGCTCCTCAATAATCAACTTCACATTATAGGGGTGGTCCTGGCTTGAGATTGCATGCTTTTCATGACTTGTGTGAGAACATTGAATTAATTACCAGGGAAAAAATTCCTTGATTGTAAGCAACGCAAAACAAAATTGCTCACAAAGTCACTAAATTGTACAATTTCCAGTTGGGACCTTCAACTGCAGTGAAATACAATATTAAGGAACGTGTATTAACTAAGAAATATATTACCTACACTGCTTTTTCAATGTTATAAACTTCCCTGTAACAACATCAAAAAGTTCTGAGGTTTGGTACTGGTGGAATATATGATATCTACGTGCGAAGCTATAAGAGTAGATATTCATTGCATAATCTACGTGTTGACGTAAACGAATCCCTGCTATATGCACCTGCTTCGAACTCACCCTACCTAACAGGCTATTTTGCCACCATGACAGGTTTCTGCTAATTTTAGCATGGGATGAATGGAACTGACACCCGTGTGGAAAAGGGTCTATGCTATAAAAGTTATGCAAAAGATTCTAGAAACCATGCATCTTCTGATCGCTCTCGTCTCTGTATTGCTCGCTAGTATAGCGCTGTTCCAGAAACGTCGGTATAACACGAGAAATTGCCATTCATCAGGAATTTCAATAAATAATTAAAACTTCGACTTTCCTGACCGGGCCGTCATAACCCATTTCTATCGTAATAACCATAGGATAACGACAAATTCAGCAATAATGAAGAGCGTTTTGGTGGAAATTAATTTATGTTACTTAGTTGTCTTCTGCGAGTATATATATATAGTTGTTGTATAAGTACTTTTATCATATGACTCAATCATTATTTACTTTGGAAAGTATGTCATAAATCAATTTCATATGAACTACTAGTTCATATCACCTTCCGATAATTTGATTGGTTTGTTGACAAACAGTGTGTTCTGATTGGCTGAATGGCAGCCGGGGCCGAGCCGTGTCTCTAACTAAATGCAGGTCAAATTCGTGCGCGTCAATCAACGCGATGCCGAAATTCTCGCAATTATAATCTTGAAATATATAGTTTTGGACATTGTTATACGATAAATAGAATATGTAATTCGTATTTATCTAATAAACATACGATATAATATCACAAACTGAGAACAGAATAGCGCACTATATCTTCGCGTGCATATTATTTCTGCTAGTTCACCAGGTGTAATTGGGCTTCCGGTGCAATGAAGTGACGTCACATTAACCTTTTGCTGCCGATGTCATATAGCTATTTAGTGATTTGTGTGCGTTTTGGACATCATAATCAATTTATAGGTGTCATATGACAAATAGAATATGTAATTCGTGTTTCTCTCATATGATATTTATGAAACTCGTCACGAAATTTCAGTTTTCTCTCGCCGGAGGCTCGAGAAAACTGAAAATTCTTAGACTCGTTTCATAAATATCATATGAGAGAAACACTCATTTCATATCCTCTATATATTAGTGTACTTGGTGTACGTTATCATCGGTATGTGAGTAAACAGAGCGATTGCCAGGTTATAAAGCCACTTGGCGGTTCTATCGTCGGTATAACACGAGAAATTGCCATTCACCCTGATTCATCAGGAATTTCAATAAATAATTAAAACTTCGACTTTCCTATATAGTGGAGGTTTGCGCTCCAAAATACACCTATTAATATTCGGTTTTTGAATATTTCCCGGTAACTACATTGATATACGAGCATCATAATCGGATGTCCCAGAAAAATGCATTGAAGTAATAACAAATACAAATTTTAACACAATGTTTGGGTCCCAAACAAAAAACAACCATTTGTTCGGCATGGAACAGAAAAGAGCGATACGTGTTGTACTATTTCCGATATGGTAGAAATAAAGAGCGTTAAATTTGTTTCACTTCTGTCCGAAAAAAATATATGAAAACAGCTGGAAAATGGCTGTGACCATGGATAGTATTTTTCAGAGCACATGAAGCCGGTATATCAATATTTCGCGTATTGGTCAACCTGTCTTAGACATAATTTGGAAGCTCGAATGAGCCATATCCGTTTAATTTGAATATTATATCACGAGGCGCCTAATTACTGCTGCTTCACGACATAATTCACAATGACACGTGGAGGAAATCTTGCTGGGGGACATGCACCCCAGGACCTCATTATTGTTGTAATTCATTTTAAAATGATATAGACATGCCATTATTTGTGCCGCATATTCTTGTATTAACTCAGGGTGCTCGTTCGAGAATATTTTCATTATAAGGATTCCGGAAACACTCAACATGCATGCATGTCTAGTTACTGGAAGTTAATTTCAATATATTGGTTTCCTACCTGGAACTTGCATGCTATTGTCACACTAATTACGTAATCGATCACAACCAAAACCATGCAGGACATCAGTGGCGCGAGTATAGAGAGCATTAGTCTGAGAGTTAGTGTAAATATATCTTATTTCCAATCCACTAGTTTACAGAAATTAGTACATAAAATAAATATTACATAAAACATAAAGGAAATCAATGGAAATATGGATTAAACAACAAGCCAATTGGTTTAGGCGGTACTGTGGGCAGGTGCCGCGCATCTGGGAAATTTGTGCGACCATCATTTTATACAAGAAAACCAATGTCAGAAATGGTATATAACGCGCTCAAGATCATATATTATATACCCATGATTGTAATTATAGAATATAAAATATATTGGTTTTGCGAATGACCAACTCAAGAATTCTGTTGAAATAACAATAACAACCAGCACCTAATTAACGAACCGGTGCTCGACTTAGCCGTCTCCGACCACAACCCCCATTGGGCTGCAGAACGAAAAACGTCTATAAAAGTTGAAATATAAGACTTACAAATTATCTTTTTCATTTCTTTTATTTGTAATTGGCATAGCTTATCACAAACCAAAAATCAACATTATTGACATAATGTTAACGACAATAAACGAAATTGAAATTCCCAACTACACCTTTTACCGGACTTGGTCGCAGTTGGACTTTTAATTCTCCCCAAAAAAAATTCCATTCTATAAATAAAACACCCATACTCTAATTTTCGAATTCAGACGGCGCCGAGCCGAAACAGGTGACAAAATATCGACTTTTTGCTATGTTTCATATGGTACCCTGCCGAAAAACTGATATATGTTCAGTGGTTGACAGGTAATAGACAACTGGGCACGAGAATGGGAAGCAATGGAAACAACTTTGCACATTTATGGGGCAAATGTTGACACTTAATCCGATTCAAAATTTAATAAGTTTTTTTCTGATTTCGCGACGTCATGGTAGATAATGTAACGTGGCGCGTCAAAAATTCAAGGCGATTCAGACAAAGTGCCATACGTCAACACCATACAAATATAGCATATATGCTGCTACCTTCTTCCATGTTATATATGTTTTGAAATGGTGGGGTATTCCCTATATAATATAGTTTCGTACAAATATTACATCTTTCCAAATGGTGAAATATTATACAAAAACTTAACCCTCCCACCAATTTCATAACTATTTACATGGAGGGGCGTCCGCGCAAATTGTATCCAAGAATACATGAACACACACACAGATTATGGTATCATATTGTGTAGAATAGGTACAATATAAAATTTCGTTCAAATACTAGATTAGGAAGGAAATAATATCCAAGATGGCCGCAAATTTTGATGATGACTCTCTGCACACACCCAGTATGCCAACCGAACCAAAGCATCACCAATGCTTTCCATATTATGGCATTATATTACCTAAAGTCTTTTGAAAACTCATTTATTCACGGAATATTATTCTGCACATTTGGGCGTGGAACTAATGAACAAGCTTTCAATGCGGGCTACACAATTATCGCATGTTTGAACTATGAAGTTTGGAATTTATTAATTTATCTTAATGTTGTCAAGCGCCTTGAAACCTCGATGATATGTGCGCTATACAAGAAATGTGTGATATTATATGATATGTATAAGGCAACAGGTTACGCAAACTTGATGATGGAGATCAAAATGGCGACCAAAATAAATAAAACAAATGTTCCGATAAAACGACACTCTTCTGAGTTGCATGAAACTCTTCATGTTAAACGTTTATGGCTTATTCGTTCGTGCCTATAAATTATATCTTTGTGGCAAATGTGATCCGAATTCAATAAAACGTATTGGTACTAATATAGTAAATGTTCATTAATTTATTGACAAAGCGACATCAGGCCATGCCAAATTGCCACAATATAGTTTCGACCTGATATTCACACGGCGGTATACTAGTTAATGCCTACTGCACCATGTCACTGCTCACATCCACATTAGTATAATAAGGATGGAAGCAAAAAATTAAATAAAATATACACTAATAGTTATCTATTCAATCCAGAATAACTAAAATATGTGTCTCGTGCTAATAGCGCATTGGGTGCGCATTCATAATTCCGTCTATAGCGATGACGAACCTATATCGGTTCCTCATACGTGCGGATCGGATACGTTCAGTTGGTTGATGTTCCAATGAAATAGCCGACAATCATCATGGCAACAATCCAGACTGAACTAAAATTAGTTTAGCTATATTTCCGCACGGTTCCGCCACGCATTGAATCGTGCGTATTCAGTTCCTTCACGTATTTAATTATATTTGCTTAATTCTAACGATTGATATAACAGATATAACAGCACACGGTCACATGTTCGTTGGTGGCATGTGAATCGGCACATTTTCCCAGATTCGAAATCCGATATCGAATCGGGTAGCTAATATCGATATCGAATCTCGAATCGAATCGAATCAGCAACAACGTTGCATAGCGCATAGGTAATCAACTTCGGTATCGAGTTTGTTCCTATACTGCATCGGGAAGTTTCAGTTAACCTGTATGTATTTTGAAATAAAATACAAAATATACGTGGATACAATTGTACATAATCTGATTATAATAACATAATTAACCTAAATTGGTTCAGTGTGTGCTTGTGAGTAAAATCGGTTAATCGTTATATTAATCGTATCAAGTACCATTGTGCGCACACTATGACCGTTTATAATATAGAAGTTCGTTGTCACCCTACAACCATGGGATATGGCCATATTGTGATAAAATCAATTAGCAGTCGGTGTACAACATGACCATGCTCTACTAACCCGATGACTAATACTATAACCAGGATAATGCATATCGCGAGAAAAAAAAATCGCGCTCCGATAACGCAATTTCTTATGTGCGCTTTCTGGCGTTACCAAAGTGACACACCCTTTACTAGTTTAACACACCGCATGTGTGGCACTAGTACATTACCACACATGTGTATATACTGTTGCCAATGCATGGTGTATGTACGAAGCGACATCGGTGCAGTACCGTTCTGAGACAACCAAATTGATACAGCCAATGGCGTTACTCGTCATATACAGTGATTGACATTGCCTTGAAAAGACATGATACATTATGTGACCTGAACTATGTTATCCATTCTATTTAAGAACGGCATTTATACTGAACAGAAAGAATGGACAAATTTGATGTCACCCTTCCAATGTTCATTTGATTCAGCTTCTATTCTATCCAGTCAAGTTATATATTTTTTCTCTGTGTGACCCAATTTTAATAACCATATACATGCTCTCGCGGTTGCGCAATTTCTCGTGTAATCTAGCTTCATAAAATTTTGCAGTCTTTAATGTGGCATAATTATAGCATCCATAATAACTATATAATTATACCAGTGCTTGGTTTGGTTTGGTTTTGCTGATTTTCGGATTAATCATTGTTTCAGCCGCCAGGCCATATAGCGACGTTATCAGTAACTGGTTACAGGTGAAGGAAATATCGCACAGATGGTTAATTTCTCCGGGAAATTACTCCACTACACGTCGAAATAACCAACCAACGGGAAAGAAATTAACTAACCTGCCCTTAACCACGAACCATGTTATCTACCTTGTGAATGAATCGGATTTGAACCAGCTTCACGATTGCTGAACGGCTCATGTTGGCCTAATGTGCCGTGCATCTTACCAACTGAGCAGCCTTTACCCTATATGATATATATATTCCAGTCTTATAATTAGCATGCACTAATTAAGCAACCGGTTCCCTAATAATCTTAAGGAAAATATAGATGAACACTTGATTATACGGAAAGTAGTCAACCCCGTGTACTGTTCTCAAACATGGATAAAATGAGTGTTTAAGTATAAGTACAAGTGTTTTTAATTTCGTTGATACTAAGAGCATATTATTGTGAAAAATCAATAAGAATAGCTTTTGGAGAAATTTTGTCAGTTTTTCCCTGAAAATAGGCTGAACATAGATAATTTTATGAATTTCACTACTTTTACGCGATCTCAACATGATGTATATTTACTATCGAATGCACAACTTCGTATCATCACATCGTTTCAGTTTAGCATAAAATAGGTCCTATTGCAGTTCGATTTCGACATTTTCGGAAAAGTAAACAAAAATGATTTATAAGGGGTAGGGTAAATTTTTGACACATTGTTGCAGTATGGCTCTCTCAGGTCGTGTCGTGACTGTTTGGCATTGTTGTGTCGGCCGATAACATGGTAAGTTTATAAAACTATAATATTGTTGATCGAAGCAAAATTGTTGAAATGATAATGAGTTAAAAGGCCCATCAAGTTTGAATCGTCATGACAATTTTGGGTGAAGTTTACAAAAGTTCCGGAATTATGTGAAAATAGAAAGGGATATCGTACCAGTTCTTGTTTTATCGTGATAGTGCATATTCCCTGGTCGTTATATATGTCAAACATATGCCAACGACGCAAACATCACAGGCCTATATGATCTGACCAAAGATGGTGAAAAAATATACGTCGAAACTCGAAGTACTCTCTCCTACATTTTTCAACATTTGGACACTTGTTATGACCGGATATTAGTGCCACTGTGGCCGACAGAGTCGTTATCTCGTGGGAATCCGGATTCAGAATCTGGATTCAGATTACAGATTAGACCCCGTACGACTTGGTTCGGTAAACGAACAGACCACAAATTGGCAGAATCAGTAAACGAACAGACCGTAATCTCAATCTCGTGGTAATCCAGATTCGGATTCCGATTACGGACTCAAATGTTCGTAATGTAAACAAACCGAGATTTCGCCACCTCGGAGTTTAAAAACACATTAAAACATAAGAATCCGTCTCTTGTGTACAAATTATTGCAGAATATAAACGATCTATATCAAAGAATTTTAAATGCGGAGACAAATTTGTTTTATCGAATGTAAACTGGGAGAATATTACTGAAATTAGCCAAATAATAACGCTATTGATAGTAACGCTGGGGGAGCACTTCGGTTGATGGCGAAGCAAATCATTGTCGATTTTATTGTCACTTTCATATGTCCATTTCATAATTCCATCCATAAAATACCGCCCGAACGCATGTCGATTTCGAATTCGGCGGATACGTCACAATTGACCGAATTCATGTGAACCTGCATGGATATGTCTATTATAATGTTTCTTCTTATTCAAGAAATAGTAGGATTATATGATATCGATGGATTATCAGATACACGTATGTGCTATCTAGTCTTATAGCAATTTCATGTTTAAAATGTTTTGTTTCGTTAAATGCAGTCGTTTTGCACAATTGTCTCTGTATAGACAACAAACACAGGCATTTTTTGGCCAACGTGCTGTACAAAGTTGGAAAATAAAGTTTTGCTCATGAAGCTAATGTTGTGGTCTTGTGATCGCAGGTGAACTGCATCTCCCAATCGCACAAACAAAAATGTAAAGCTTATTCTAGGATCTCAGGACTATATAGTGGAAATGTCAGTCGATTTATTGATTAAGTACCCACACGTACAAGTTCTAGGGACGTGGCTAGAGGTTTCCTCAAATTTCCGGCCAACTGCACCCCCCCCCCCCCCCCCCAATTTAACCAAATATCAATCTCACAGGTTCGCAGAATTCCATTTGCACCCCTTGGAAATAGCCAACCTGACACACACTAAGATTGGATAAATTACCAACTTTTACTGGTTGAAAAAATCAAACAATGAGAACAATTCCAACCTATCTATGGTGTCAAATTAATGTCCAACTAATGTTGTGTCATGCATGAAATTTCCAACTGCTGGAAATGTACCAAAGTTTAGTATAAACATATTTATTTCAAATATTTGTCAAATTTAGATTACACATGATATATAACACATACATTTGTTTATACATACAATGGGATTGGAGGACAAGTGCTGACTCACTGAAGGGTACCCACTCTCCCATATGTTATTGCACTGAAAAAATAAATAATTAGTAATGGCAAAGCATCATGACTACCAAAACAAGTTGAACATATATACAGATCACCGGTCACCCCCTCTCCCGAGTTAGTCATAAGTTTGTATATGTATTTATTTTAAATCGCGTTTGTTTGTTGCGTTTGCTGGCTTGTACGTATCATTATTTGGAACAGATAGTCAAAAGAATCCTGATTTTTCCTCACGTATGAATGACTGCACAGCTAAGCAAATTGTACCAAAGTTCGGGGGGGGGGGGGTCGAGACACCCAAACAACCCCTGTCTTCACGTCCCTGTGTAACTGACAAGTTTCGAGTGTTCTTCACAACATCTTGATTCAGGAGGCCTAGAGCTGTTAGAATTAAATGCTTGCCCTCATCAATAAACACACTTTAACTTGAAAAAAAGATGCGATTAAGTCGGATTGGCAGCAAATTATGTGCCGTGTATATACGCATAGAAGAAAATCATGACTTTCACAACAAACGTGAACTTTATAAATATAAGATACAAATGATACTTGTGTCAAATACATGAGCCATGTTTGACGCTGGGAGAACATTAAACATAGTTTCGGAGACCACGTGGATTTCAAAATCTGACCTAGAATCGGGAATTAGCCCCGCCCCCGTAATCGGCTTTGGATTCTGAATCCGGATTCCCATCAAATAACGACTCTGGAGATGCCTGACCTTTCGATATATATATATAGAAATGAAAAATGCAGGAGGGAGCCCGGGGTGCAACGAAATAAAAAACTAAGCGCCTTTTGAAAATTGGCTCACGGACCATACAATATATATTTTGCAGGCATTTCGTCATAGAAAACAATATGGCGCCAGAATAATGAGAATATGAACGGAAACATGCATATAACATGCAACTTTGCCGAAGCGAACGACATGAGAAGTAAATTGTTTGTAATTCCACATGTAACGGTGCTACTGACATTTGCCTTTAAATACCTGTATATGATTGATTCTTGCGAGATAATTGCTTGTTATTTACAGGCAAATTCCTATAGCATCGCTACAGGTGGAACTATAGGGATTTTACTTCTCACGTAGATAGCTGTGGTACAGATTCATTTATATGCATGTTTCCGTTCATTTTCTTGCACCTTATCGTTTTCTACGACGAAATACCTACAAACCATACCGTGCAAACTTGCCAGTGTATGGAGATACCATTAGTTCATACATGAAACATTGGATTCATTCCATGCACTGTAAGGAGATATTGATTCGCAGTTAGAGTGCACAGTCGCATACTTTTATATAATGTATGCTTTATGTTATTTAAATGATGAGGGAACTGTCCATATTAATACATGTAGTAACAGAGACGACATGAAAACTAAGTGCATGGTGAGATCGCCGATTGAAAGTATATTGTTGCGAATATAGATCTCTGACAGGACGGTGACATTCTAAAACACCCGACACAATGGCCGATTAGTTCGATTTGCGATACGGTGTAAGTGTGGTAATTATATATGCCATATTGTCTGGGGGATACATGTACTATGTATGAAGATTTGACATATAAACCGCGAGTAAGATGGCACACATGGAATGTTATATGTCACTGTTACCAACTTTGTTCAAGGTATTGATTTATTATTTGAAAATACATTAGGCACGCGGTGACACCAACGGATGAAGCGTAAATGTGCCTGACGTTTGTTTATTACTTTGATTTTTGTTGTGGTTGTATTTTTTATACAATTATCAATTCTGCTGGGACATTTAGGTATACTGTTATCCGTCATCTCTATCCAGCGACCTATATCATTGATGCCCTATATAAGGCCAGTTAAATTATTTATTTTTAGATAAAAAGACACCGATGTGTTCCACACCAAACCAATTATATAATTATGCACGATAAAGGACCATTGAAACCATATAAATCATCAACTGATGTAAAGGTGTTTCAAAAAAGTTATCTGCATCTTCGAGTTCTGTACAGTGAGCAAATTGTGAATTAGTCAGCTGATAAGAATCCACCTCTGATCAGACAGCATCTGGATCATGAGGGCCAGATGCGCGTTTTGCAAAAATCCAGGCAAAAATTACAAACCAAACTATTTTCAACAAAGAATTACTCTGGATCTATCAGACCAAAATTGTGAATGTCATATATCCTCATCTTCTATATATATAATCTGAACAATTATTATAGGGCGACTTTACGCCAATTTCAATAAATTCCCGATAATAACAACGATCTAATATCGATAATATAAAGAACAATAATTAATATGAATCGACGACGTCTTCTGTAAACGTTCAGGGCCCTGTTTCATGAAAGCAACTTATGACATAGTTGGGACTTAAGATGGTCATAAGTTCAAACTTCAGTCATAAGTGCGTTTCACGAACAAGGTCTTAACTTAAGATGGTCTTAACTTTGGTCTTAACTTTAAGACTGCTGTGAGGTGTCATAAGATAATCTTAAAGTTAAAACCCACGTGATAAGTGGCATATCGATCACAAGTATGGCGGCCTATGTTATTTTTCAACAATTACGGAGATATATGTACATTGTCTGGGTGGGCAATTCGTCGTCTGGTATACAGGGTCGTGGCTACACAGTGAGAGGGGGTATTCACCTCGAAATGTCCAACTACACCCCCTTAAACAACACCAAATTATCTTTGGGTTTAAACATTCCAACTGGTACCCTCAAAATTTCCAAAACCAAAGTTTGGAGAGGGCAACCCCCCCCCCCCCCCACCGTATAACCATAGGGTTAGTTTGGTAAAAACAATTCAGAGCACAGGCTTATCATCAGGGATGTGGCGAATGGGGTTTGTGTGTTGTCTACCACCCCCCCCACATACACTTTAGTCAAAATAATTAGCAATTGGAAATTTCATGCCTGACAACAACATTAATCGTACACTATATATAGGTTTCAATTGTTTGAATTTCTAACTAGTAAAGGAATGTGTTGTTTTAGACAAACAGCAGCAACCGAAAATCACCAACTTTAGGGGCGTCAGGTTAGAAATTTCAAACTGTTGGAATATTTGAGATACCAATTGGAAAGTTTAAATCCAACGGGTGGGGTGGACATGGCATTTCGCGAACATGGAAGTTTGACCCGGTTCAATTAAGGGGCGGGTGCAGTTGGAAATTGCACGATGTACCCCCCCCCCCCCCACAGAGACCAACTAGCCACCCCGAGCCTCGTCGAATGTAGGATATAGTCAATTATCAGCTGTGTATGTGACCTATAGATAATATATATTATAAAATTGTATTACCCACGAATTAAACCTTTTGATAAGAATTATGGCCTAGCCCAAAGCTCACAATCTCCTCTATGTTATTCCATATGTGTGTGGGGAGATGGGGTAAAATGAGATCAATTAATGTATTGATTCTTTCCTATTTCCAAATTTCCGTCGGCTGTTTACAAAGCAGATATGTCATATATGAAAGGTAACACAAACGCTCTTTATCAAAATATGTTTTAGAAATAGTGACAATTTTCTATAGAGAATATTATTTTTATTGAGTTTATGCCCACGCCCATATGTCGTGATTTTCAAGGCTGTCCAAATTTTTGTCATGTTTTTTTTTGCAGGGGTGGGATGACCGTTGTACAGCATACTGTATATATGATATACATACCCGTAACGATGACACCCCTTAATACGAGAGTGCTAATGAAAACGTAGTTATATATATATCCATGGTATGACAACCGCATAAAAAATCTGCATAAAAATAATAAAAAAGTTACTCTAACAAATATTTGTCAGTTCCCTTTGAATCGAAAAATTACCTATGTGTGTCCTGATGACATCGCCGATTTTTGTTGATTATTGCTACACGTAGAGAGCGGTGGTCGATAATATACGAGTTATGTCGGCTCACATAAAAAAAAATCGCCGCCTGATCATTGCTCTCAGTGGATTAACTCGGCGTGAATGCATGGTCGCAGTCATGCATCGATCCATATAATTATTATGCCCCCGACTTGAAAAGTCGGCGGGTATATAGTCGACGTCTCCGTCCATACGTCCGTACGTCCGTCCGTACAAACATTTTGCATTATTGTTCAGCAACCGCTTGGCAGATTTAGCTGTTACTTGGTATGGTGATAGAGCAGCATGGGGGAACAGCTACATGCATAGCGCGGGTTTCGTCCACCCATTTTCACCAGAGTTATGACCGTTTTTTGACTTAGAAAATTCTATTTTTTTCTTGTTTTTTGAGTTTCCAGATGATAGCGTGAGCTTTGGGTTTCATCCACCCATTTTCACCAGAGTTATGGCCCTTTTTTACTTAGAAAATTCAATTTTGTCCGTCCGTACAAACATTTTGCATTATTGTTCAGCAACCGCTGGGCAGATTTAGCTGATATTTGGTATGGTGATAGAGCAGCATGTGGTAACAGCTATATGCAGTTTTTTGACTTAGAAAATTCTATTTTTTTCTTGTTTTTTTGAGTTTCCAGATGATAGCATGAGCTGTGGTGGTACGATTGCAAATCCCGTCTTTTTGTGGATCAGTTATATGAAAATACATGTCAAGTGCGAATTTTTGCCAGAGTTATGGCATTTTTTCAACTTAAAAAATTTGAATTTTCGCTTGTTTTTGGGTTTCCATATCGCTTGTTTTTGGGTTTCCGGAATTTCTAGTACGAATTCTTTTGAATGGTCATATAGACCTCCTCAGATATCCGCAGTTTCGTCCATGCTTAATCCGAATTGCTACCGTCGGCGGCAAATGCCACGCGACATGTAGCGTACCTCTTGTATTGTCTTATTTCTGACACCGCCACTCGTCAGTAAACGCAAAGCTCGTCATTTTAAGAGCCTGCGATGTACTCGTGTTCGAATTCACATCGTGGAACTCATACAAGTCTAAGATCCATATGCGAATATAAGGCCACTGCCTATAGGTACTAAGATACATGCGCTGATTCGCCCACCCCACCCCAGCCGCTATCCATCATCCCTGTCACACAATAATGTCAACTCGGACTCGGCTCTTTCTTGATAACCTCTCAATGACGTACATAAAGATTGCACAAGCCCACATTTTTTTGTTCCGGACTGTAGAAAATTGTCAATAACCAGTCTAAATGAGCGGGAACTTAACTTACTACTTAAGTGGGACTTAATCTTGTTTTGTGAAACGCGTTCTTGAAACGGAAAAGTTACATCATAAGATCCACCTTAGATCTTAGATTAAGTCCATCTTAAGATAATCTTATGACCTTGCTTCATGAAACAGGCCCCAGGTTAACAGGTTATCTTAAAATTTAGTTTAAGCCTGCAGCTATAAACTAAGTTACGAATGTCCGTGTAACGACGAAATCAAATTGATTGCATGGATAGTGGATTGAGCAACATGTTTTTCTTGTTGTTGTGGTTGTTGTTGAAGTGCTACCCGGAGAGAGAAACACAAAGACATATTTCGATCAGGAGAACCCTTTGGACATTTGCAAAATAGCCGTACCAGTGGGTACTCCAACCGAGATAATAGGTACTTTCATAAGAAATTACACTGATTTGTTGATACTCATAAAATTATCGACAACATTTATTTATACCCTTAATTTGGCGTTTTTGAAAGATTCTAACACACGACAAGAACCTTTTCCAGCCAAAGTAATGTACATCTGTCCAAATAGCTTCAGGGTGCATGGACAATTGAACACGGTAAAGTTTATATCCATATTTAGTCAGAATTATTTCCTGACTGTAAAATTGTCCAATTAATAATTTCAAATCATTAGAAAAGGCACAAAAAAGCACGAGAATTCCATTTTATGGTACAGGCCACAGTGAAAACACATTATGAAGAGCGTACATCTGGTAAGTCGATTTAGGTTCATATAGAGCGTAATTCGGATTCAAATAATGCTGATATCAGCTGCTGATATGGGCTTATTTGTGTTTTTAAATTAAGTTCAATATGAGCTTATTTTCAATTATTCATTAATTATTAAATCAAACTGTAGCTGATATAAATCACACACATAAAAACAACAGAAAACTAATACTGTGATCTGGTACACTCACTGGTTCATTGGTTCGAGTAGATTCACGTTTGAATACCAGCAAGTGTCGTTTTGAACGAAGCGTCCAAAAAACTGCTTTAATAAATCTTATCCCGTAAAATAAACCAGTACATGTACTAGATAAGTGTTCTAGCATTTCGGTGAATCTATAAATTTGAGGATGTACGTTCAATTCTGGAAGATTAAGTATCTGAAAAATTTGCCATTAACATCAATGTTGAAATAAGTTTTTTGCGAGCCCCGCCTATAGCTTGGAAACAAACATCGTTCGTTGGTGACGAAAATACAAATTCTTATCAAAAGTTGAATATGTTTATACATGGACTTACAGTATACCACCTATAGAAAAGTTAATCGAATCCAAAATACATCAATAACGATCCATATTTTATGTTCAATATAAATAAAATTTATAGGCTAGACCACCTGCAACAAAACTCAAGAATACACCTGTTTTTGTTCAAAAGAACTGGTCGCTGACATGCACTGGTATCAAAGTATCCGCGACATAATGACATACCTGTATAATTTCCTGACAGTCTCGATAGTTGATGAGTTCGATATACTGGTTCCCAACTCGACACCTACACGATGCTTCCAATGAAGGCGCACGAAGACAGCGACAGTCTTTTAATACCCGAGACATGCGCCATCACGCAATGCGATTGCACAAGGTCGTCATCGTTAATTATCAAGCTATTAGTAAAGAGGAAACAAGTAATTTGGTTTCGTTAATGATAACTTATTTGTTGATAACGGCGACCATAATTGGACAATCTACTGGGGTATCATATAGCATGCAATGTGATCGCAGGTGGCGGAAGCCTGTTCTAGGCCATGTTCATATGCTGGTAATTTTGTCTGACATTTGTTTACAGACACTGAGATAAAGAAAGCAATAATGTGGCAGAAAACGAACGCAAAAATTATCATATAAAATGCATCTATATACCACGTGCAGCTAACTACATTATCATATAACATGCATCTATATACCACATGCAGCTAAACATTATCATATAAAGTGCATCTATATACCACGTGCTGCTAAACATTATCATATAAAATGCATCTATATACCACGTGCAGCTCAACATTATCATATAAAATGCATCTATATACCACGTGCAGCTAACTACATTATCATATAAAATGCATCTATATACCACGTGCAGCTAAACATTGTCATATAAAATGCATCTATTTACCACGTACAGCTAAACATTATCATATAAAATGCATATATATACAACGTGCAGCTAAACTACATTAGAATTAAAATCGGTTCCTCCTGTAGCGATGCAACTGAAAATTGCTTCTTAATTGTAGAAAACCTTTTGAATATTCATGAATTCCTTATATGGAATTCATGAATATTCAAAACTCCATATATGGAATTCTACTCTAGAACTTTGACATGTAGCACTTCAACCGCGACAAACAGAACAAGAAAGTGAAAAGCAATGCCAATACCGACCATATTCGAAAGTATTGTGGCACAACTATACTAATCTGTGGAACTTCATGAACGTGTATATACATTTAAGCATGATGACTTAATCGGAGAGAAGCTAACTCTCGATTTTACATTTATAAGTCGGTCACATGAGCAATCTTTATCTTCATCAATTCATTTATTTTCGAGAACTATTCGGCTGACTCTTAGTTTCCGATCATTGCATGTAATTTACAATAAATCACCATAACTTATATTGTTCGCTCTATACAATATGAATCATGTGTATCTTGTTCCACCTTTGGGTTGGGTGATAGGAAATTAGCCAAAGATGCGGGGAAAAAGTTATACAGCACTATATACAAGAAAACCATAATCAGAAATAGTAACGCCCTCAAGATCATATTATTAGCCATAAATATAAATTATAATATAAAATATATTGGTTACATGAATGCACCGCCTCAGAATTCCGTTAAAACAACTAATCCTTCAAATTATTACAAAAAACTACGGCTTATTACTGCAGGTTTCTCATTCACCACACCAGAAAGCTTCTAAATTCGGATCAGAAATCGGAGGCATTGTGTTCCCGCCAAGAGTGCATGGCCCAGCCATTGTTCATACCTAAACATCGAAAGCAATTAACGCGGTCATAATAGTTACATACTGCAACTATAAGACACCCAGTGATAACACACTCCACGAAAACTCGAAATGTGTTGTCCTGTGAGAAATCCCATCGCTATAACTCAATTTGACACGGCCAGATTAGCCTTCCTACAATATCCTAAAACAATAAAGCTTCTCAAATCATCGGCATATATAGTCAACGGAACTTTCACGAACTTGGACACCGACACTTTCTAATCGCTCTACATAAGCATCGTCAGACCTATCATCGAATACTGTAACTCTGCATGGAATCCACATCACAAATATCAAAGCATTGTGTTAGAAAAATACAAAGAAAACAACGAAACTGGTTCGTCAAATCAAAACTCTATGCTACCGAGACCGAATGATAAGACTCAATCTGATTTCTTTAAAATATCGAATATTTAGAGGAGATCTAATCGAGGTATATAAACTGTTGAATGGTCATTACAATATCAATGCCTGTGACCTATTAGAAAGACATTCATCAGGAAGAACAAGAGGACATAATAAAAAGCTACAGATGCCCATTGTTAACAAGGCCATAGGAAAATATTTCTTCACACAGAGGGTGGTAAATAGCTGGAACTCTCTGCCAGGGGCGCCGGAAACATCCAAGGGCAGGGGGGGGGGGGGGGCAGAGCCTACAAAAAGGGCACTTTTCCACAAAAAGGGGCATTTTCTCCGCAAACTCGGGAAAATAACCATAAATTAATTGTGGCAAAAATCCCTATTTTAATGGTATTTGTCGGTTTTTATGGCCGTTTTGTGATAAAATTGACAAAAAAAATAATATTCCTTGTGAAATTGGTGGTATTTGGACAAAAAAAGTCACATTTTTCTATAAAAACACGAGATTAAACACGCAAAAAGCATTTTCTGTCTCCAGAAAAAGGGCAAGGTCTGCCCCGGTTCGCCCCCTTGGTCAAGGGCAGGGGGTCATCTGCCCCCTCTGCCCCCCTCTTCCGGCGTCCCTGCTCTCTGCCAGACTTCGTTGTTGAGGCTCCAACACTCGATCAATTCAAAATATAGTTACATAGACTCATTCTTCTATTATATAAAATACGAGTTCGACGACAAGTAATATGTTCAAGTGACTCACAAGTAAATATCGAATGACGATACATATATTTGTAAACAAGCATTGCAAATAATGTTATTGTGACTAAAAGTCGCAAGACTTGTTCCGTATTATGATGATGATGATGATCGATGATTATTTGCGCACGGTAGTCACATTCGGTTCTCGAATTTGGCACTAATGGCACGTATGATTTAATTTAAAAGATGAGTATGGACAAACCCCGAAGCCACATCTATATATAATATAACAACAGAAGTATTACCCCTCCACGAGTCTGGCCCTTGATAGTTGACATGTATGCATATGATCGCTGCCCAGAACTTTATATGTGCGTTCCGTTGATATTGCAGTTCATCGAACAGAATAATCCTAAGGAGTTAGTCAATGTGAATATTTAATACATTCCACTTTTGATCTTTGTTCTTTTCAGCCGCCATGCACGGAATATGTCAGTCACATTGATTATTATTCGTCGTTGGATACAATACAGGTGTTTGGACTACCTTTGGTATAATAAGCGTACATCGTTGTATCAAATTGATTTGGTTGGCCATGAAAGCAAAGGAAAACAACTATGAAATATATACATACATCCATTGCTATATACATAACCTTATACAGTCGATTAATTTGTTGGCCAAGATCAACGACACCAGAAACCGACAAGAGACATAATTTTCACTGGGAATGAAAATTAAGCATGTACCGTCAGGCGAACATGTCTGTTGTGGTAGCGATGACGAACTTCGAACGCTGGGGGCTTACCCAGCGGAGGGTTGAACCTTCCAAATTCGAACCGGAGAGAGAACCGGCTTACAAACGTGCTTTTCAATCAAGAATGGATGAAAGAGGGAGTGTATCAGAACGACAAGAAGGTAAATTATTAATAATTTAACATCTCTGTTTATATTCATTCATTCAACGGACATGACCAACTTGAACCTCCAAATTGATGTATACATAATCCTACTTATGGAGTGATAATATATGTGAATAACTACAAATATCAGTATACAGACTTTTAGATCATGCCATGAATCTCTACTCTGGATAACGCCCGTAGAGATCATATCCCACTAGTACAAATCCTTGGAACTTGTTCATGTTTTGACAGGGAACCTTATAAAGTCGAGAGAAAAAACGCGGGGAATATATTTCTTAGTTATTATCACTTCCCTGTAATAATGTACTTCACTGTATGTGAATGTCCCAATTCAAAATTGTATGCTTTTCCGTGGTATTTACCAGCCGATATCGCAATGAATTATTAACCACGAGAAATTCCATAATTGCATGTAAGCGGCGCAAAGCAAAATCGCTCACAAATTTATATCGTTCAATTTCGAGTTGGGACCTTCACCAACAAATTGGCAACAATGAAGTACATTTTTAACGAACACATAATAACTAATAAATCGACTTTATAAGCCAGAAGGTTCCTGTCAAAAGTCGAAAAGTTCCAAGGTTTTGCATTGGTGGAATAAGATCTCTACGGGCTATAGAGATTCATGGCATGATCTAACAGACTTTATATATACTCTGGGGAAAACACTCGCTGAAGTCATAGTCATTTTCTTGCCGTTTTCAAGTTTTCTCACATATAAGTGAGATAAACGCTCTTTATTTATACCATATCAGGAATATACGATCGAAGAACGCTCTTTATTGTTCTACGTTGAAGAAAACGCGGGACTCGACATTTCAGAATTATATTACTTGAATGACTGAGGGTGTCACCCCCCCCCATATTTTTTTGGTGCGGGGTTCAGGACATTTTCAGGCGGTACGCTGGACTCATACCCCGCGCACTTGTAGTCATTATTCAGGATTCATATCCCATCCTAATTTGTATTCGGGATTCAAATATATTTGCGACTGATGGCGTCCAATTGTGGTATTTGAAGGTAAGAATATGGCGGGTTTTTTTTTTAAAGTCATATTTATCCTCTTTTTTTTCCGGGTCTCGCCGGGTCTCGTTCTGCTAATATGACGCTAATTTTCCCGCGACAGACTATTCTGGAAAATAGAGTAACATGTACTACATGTAGCTTTCAGGACCTGTTATCGTAAGGTGGTATAATTTGGTAGATTACAATTTTAAGAAAAGTGTTGGTATTGAAGCCGTGAAATCTATATTCGTCACCTATATTCTCTTATATAACTGGTTATTCTGGATTCAGGTGGGGGGGGGGGGGGTGGGGGGGGGGGGGGTAACACCATCATAAGTCTTCCTGTGGCATATACAGTCCGTATACAATATTTCCGTTTTTGTATCCCCGAAACAAAGTGAGCACAATTAATTGTTACAACATATCCTGACATATTTGTTAATTGTGTTGATCTATTTGCTGTTATTATGACATTGCAATGTCTCGTGTTTTATGTTATTAAACTGCTAAACTGATAATATAGAAGTCCGTTTTTTTTTCAGTGATGAAGATCAGAGAGGCCAGTAATCTTATAGAACGACATTCAATATGCCAACATGTGAATGATTTGCAGCGTATGATGCCATACAAGCTCGACATTAAACAGCTGATACGTCTGAAACAATTGAAAGAGCTGAATGGTAAACTATTACCATATCTTTTATATAATACGCTTGTCGCTGAGTCGCGGCCATCTATCCATCCAGTAATTTCCGTTTTTAGTGCTACTGGTGAAAGTTCTGGAGTAGCATTCCATATATGGAGCTTTTTGAATATTCATGAATTCCATATAATTATGCAATGCTACACCAGAACTTTGACCTGTAGCACTTAACAAACGGAACGGGGCTGGGTGGAACCAATATGGCCGCGACTCAGTGGCAAGTTCATATTTCACCTCCATAAATTTGGAGAGCATATATACAAATGAAAAATGTACATATATAAGTAGGCATGATAATTTGGAAACACAAAACAACGTGTGTGCAACAGAACATTATTGAATTAGGCATTATACAAGACACGTATACTTATATAGTAAGTTTTGTGTCATATTGGCGTGCGCTGGCACTTTCTTTACAGTGACGATGCCATGTCACACCCACATGGTCATGTTATGATGTTTAATAATTTCAGTGTCCGATATCGTGAATGTTTTGTAAATATATATATCACATGCGCCCGGTCGAGATATTATGTACCACAATCATTATATTATAACTGTTACTATATATATAGGGCGCCTCGCATATATAAGATAATAATATTGGCCTAACAATATTTACCTTGACACTGTAAGCCAGTGCATTCTCTTATATATATGAGGCTCCCATGGGAGACTCGCATATATATAGGATAATGCACTGGCACATAATCCTTAATACTACACCAGCTGGCGCAGCTCCCGTCACGAAAGGGTTAATGGCGTGTTCGCGTGACAAAGGAGCTGCAAGAACATGTATGGAATCACCCATGTGACTGATTTGACGAATAGTAAAAATAGTGTGAGAAAATATCCGACACGAGGCTTTACACTGATATTTTATTGCCATTGATCGGTATCCGTTAAATGTAAGTATTTGAAGTATTAATCGACAAGCATATGTGTCCGGAACCCGCTGACGACAGTGGAAATTAACATGCTTAATTCCAAAGGCATAATCCGACATTTATCAACTGTTTTCAACTATCCGCACAGATGTAAGAAACACGCTCTTTATTTGGCTGTATATTCGGGAAAGGAATTGTACTAGAAACGAGCATGACTTCCTGCGCGACACAAACCAAACAATGGAGGCAGAGAGACAACTGCAACATATATCCCTGACTAATTCCGCCAACATCGAACATCGCTGTAAATGAGGTGTGCATTCACTGGTGCATTGATGTGCAATGTTTCATGCAAATCAGGCGTATACTAGCTGCGACCAATATAATACAAGTCTTCTATTTTGACCCAAAAAAAAAACGGCAATCGACTGGATCTAACTTATGGTTTCTGTTGTGTGCGTTCACGAGTGATCCGGAGGATTAAGATTGCTGTTCCTGGAGAATTCCGCCAGTAACAGCTTCCATGCAGGAGTTACACCACAAATCTTCTTTCAGTTCGCATCAAGCCAACACCTACACTGTAACTCTATCGACACAGACAATCCGAATACGGGAAACATAAATGCAAAACTAAGATGGAATGGCTTGAGTAAACAAAAAACTTTGATAAAATCACCTCCCCTGACTTTAAAGATCAATTGATACCATGTATTCTAATTATCGGCGGGGGGCAGCTAATGTGTTAGATGACATAGCAAGTATATTTAACAAGATAAATAGGCATGTTTGCTCTAATGTCAATATTATAGGGTGAAGGGACATGCAAATTGCAGTCCGACCAATTAACCTACCAGGCCAATAACGCCCCTATATATTAGAGGAATAATATAACTACACGCAAAAAGAAATAGTTTGACAACAAGCGTAACAAGAAAACTAAGATGCATGCATCAGGTCGGCCGTGAACTATCTACCATAGAATTGTTGTAGCTATCGATTATACATTTTGGAACACCTGTCTGTATGTATGTGTGTATGCATGAATGCATGTGTGTATGTGTTATAGACTCTAACACTGCTCGACTGATCCGACTCGGATTTGGTATTTAACGTGTCAACTTGACCTCGCTCATAGGCATGTTTCTGGACCTTGACCGATCCGACTAAATATTTGTGTGTAGGACTACTTCGATCCCGGGAGCAATATGGACGGGTCCAATTTCACGTGGGACCATGTTCTCGAACGTGCTGATGTAGGCATGTTTCTGGACTATTTGGACGGGTCAAATCTTGATCCCGACCTGACTTTGACACTCAAAAAGATCAATTCAAGGTCAAATCTGGTAAAAACGAAGTATTTCAACGAAATATAATACCTACTGTTACTTTTGTCCCATGAGTGTTTCGGGTGGGTCAAATTATGACCCTGACCTGATCTTGACATTCAAAATTGTCAATTCAAGGTCAAATCGGGTAAAGCCGGGCGGATTTCGACGGGTACTTTTGTCGTGACTTTTGTCCGGGGAGTGTTTTGGACGGGTCAAATCGTGACCCGACATGACGTTCACCTTTAAAATGGTCAATTCAAGGTTAAATCGCGCAATTCTCCGAAAATCAGAGGGGAACATCCCGGACGAAGTAGGGTCCACCAGCTACTATTATATATTTCTAGATTTAGTTACAAACTAAATACCTGTATATTGTACAAAGAAATGTTTGACAAATATATCTGTATCAATATTACCATACGGGTCATTAAAATAGATACGACGAAACAAATTTTGAAGGGTGCATGGTATCAGGTAAATTTTTATATTTCAAATGATGACAGGAATGCGGAAAGTTGAAGTACCTAGGTAATACTGGCTATCCGAATGAAGAGATATACATGTATATAAAAAACAAAATAGAAGATGACTGCTGGCGACAATGTTTTCCAAAAAAATTCAAAGCATTCGATAGCTCCCATCTAGTTGTCAGCCCGAAGATCAATATAAAGTGTGGTGACTATCAGATGAGGGATATGACTGTACAGTTGCTAAACAATTCAGTCACGCAAAAGAGGATCAAACAGTAAGATACCAAATTGCTGCCTGTGGTAATGTTTTTTAACGAAATTCGGGAAAATTAGATTACTCTCACCCTGGTTATCCAGAAGATCATTGTGGAATCTGGTGACGCGATCGGACAAGGGGTGTCGTCTGTAGGATCAACCAAATTATTTAGCCATAAAAATAGTAAAATTCAAGATCACCGCTGGCAGTGATGTCTTCACAAGGACAGCTTGAGAACAAAACATGGCTCACACCTAGCGGTGACCCAAACTATCCACATGAGAAAAAGTTCTCCAATAAAAGCTGGCTGCAGGGTGCGCCAATTGATTCAAATTCGAAATTTAACAGGGTGTACTGCTTGTGGCCATGTTTTCCCCGCAAATTTGATAGACTGATGGACAAAACCACTGAATCCGTTGAATCAATATACATGTATACATGGATTAATGTATATGCATTGTTATACACAGTACTGGTATATAAAGGTACTGAAAATAACAATATTACTAGTATACACAAAATAAACCATATATCATGGCTATGGGTTCTAATATCCGAATATGACAGCTGATAACTTGGTGTGAATTGAAGAGTGGTGGTGTCTCAAGCATATCTAACCCTCCACGTTAGCAACATGCCATTAAATATCATAAGTATAATCTAGCTTGAGGACAGAAGTTATCCATAAAACCCCCCTTAATTCAACCAGGTCCTCGCGCGATGTATGGTCGATCGCATGATGATCTAGGGGGGATTAGAATTGTTGTATAAAAACAGCACTGCATGTAAATATAAAATAAAATAGTGCTACATCTTATTACAGATTATTGCCATATATAATCAGTGACTATACAGACAGTCTGACAAAATAATGTTTCAGTGACACTCTATCCGAAGAGGGGAATAATTCCATCTGTTACAGTCAATGGAGCAATTATGAATCTGGAAAGGTGAAATTTCTAAGTAATACTAGATATCGACATGACGCGATAACATATAACGTAAATGCAATATGGCCGCTGGCGACCATTTTTTCCTATAAAATTTAAAAAATATTTGATAGCTCTCATCTGATAGATCAATACCAAGATAAATATGAAGTTTAGTGATGATCGGATGAGTGAAGTGGACTGTGCTAAACGGTTTAGTAATGCTTAAAAAGATTTTTACCTTAATATTTTTATGTTCACTTTATAAACTTCACTGAGTCATCTTTGTCATGTATTGAGTTTGATATCTTTTGTTAACAGTTTATAAATCATGTATGTCTCATGTTTGTTATTTTAATTTATGTGTTTATTATCATTAAATAAAGTTGCATTCCTTAAAAAGATTCTTACCTCAATGTTTTTATGTTCACTTTATAAACTCCACTGAGTCATCTTTGTCATGTATTGAATTTGATATCTTTTGTTAACAGTTTATAAATTATGTATGTCTCGTGTTCGTTATTATATTATATACACTTTATAGTGTGTTTCAGAACGAAAACTAAATGAATAAAATCAACAAATTTGTAAATTTAAAAACAATTCAAACGTTGTTGTATTCCATGTCCCAGCCCGGACATATACACCAAATTTCAATAATATTCATTGAGAAACAACGGACCAAACGCCATATAACACCCCGTATGCATCTTTTATTCCGAGTTGGCCTTTTATTCCGAGTTGGCACGCCCGATTGGGGCGAGTTAGCCATGGGGCGAGTACGCCGATTCCGACACCTTTTCTATTTGCAGCAGGTTAAGTTTACGCGTAATTTAATTTACAAAGTTCCCCAATTGGTATCGTAAATAGAGCGACCTTATTTGACAGAGATTGCCTCAGTTATTGATTATAAAGTTGCTATACATTAAAAACGACAATTCACATGCTCGTTCAAGCGCAGTAGTCTATTTCCCCCATGTTAAAGGACATCCACAAATACTAAATAACGCTAACTTACTGCCGAATGTTTTACACGACAACTGTTAACATATTTGGGCTGAATTCATCTGACGCGGTATTATTCCTCAAAATAAACAACAAAACCATCGTTACTTGGAAATGTAGTTTGGGCTAACATTTACATAAATCCTCCATATCATTATTCCGACACACACGTCAGATGAAAAAGTCACATGAAGTAACCGGCCAAATTGGCCGAAATGACTAGAAACGAACATTAATTTGACAAGGTGGCTAGGGAAATAAGAAATAATTCTTTCGATAAATACCTATTTTTCCTCAAAAATTCAATGAAACAATTACTGAAACAGAAATTCTCCGCGACTGTTCGTGAACTTAATACGATAATGACGTGGTATACTACCGGATCATAATCTCCAATGAAGTTCTCAAATGTGCTGCACCCTAATGGCATGTTCACATGTAGCTTCGAGAAAATATCAGGTACAAATGTAGCCTGACAGCTTATTGCTGCAAATGTTATACCCGTGTGTTCGTGGACTTATTGCTGACGGATGATTGGGTTTGTTCAGAAAGGCATTCACATGCACTGCGGTTTTCTCGTGGCAAACAATCTAAAGTATAAATTGGAGTATTGAACATATGCCATTTGTACATGGACGTCGCGAGGGGGTCTCCGTTTTGGGTACTCAACTTGGAGTTTAAAACTGCACCCCTGGGGCGGATAAAAAGTGCGATACACAATGTCCCCGGGTGGGTGTCCGGAGGCCAAAACAATTAAGTATTCTCCTATATCATGCAATTTATATCCAAATACAATATTTTATGGTTATTTCTCCCATAATTACCAGCTATTGTGCTTGCAAACATGTCATTATGATGTTTGCTATGCCGTTGGTATGGATGAAAGGTATTGGGATGTGATTGTGACCTAGCTCTTCTGAGCTGTCAACATGTTTATTTAAGAATAATGTCAATTATCGCAGGTTTATCATATTTTAATATAATCTTTGAAAAGCCGACGGAATTCCGATATAGGATTTTCGTCGGCTTTTCAAAGAGACTGATTTTAGTACAGACCAGATTCTGGTAGACTAGACAAACATTTTCATGTAACATGCAATGGCATTCAGTTTCATTACACCTCAACAGTGAAATCTTTATCTTTAATATGCATATGTCAGCATACATCAGTGCATATATGCAGACCAGTACAACTGTAAGGACAATGGTATCTCCAATAGCTTGTGTAATTGCAATAGCACAGCCAGACGGTCAGTTGACAGTTACAGATTCATGCGAAGAAAGTTTTACATTTAGGATTGCACTGCTTTGCGGTGATGGTTTGGACAAGCTCCCTTAACCCAAGCACACAAAAGCAATATAACCCCAAAGGTTACCCATTCTCTCGAAATTTGAATCAGTAACTTTCAACATTTGGTGCTATAAGCGAGATGACTGAGTCGCGGCCGTATTGGATTCATCCAGCTCCGATCCGTGGTATCAGAGATTAATCCAGCTCCGGTTCCGTGGTTTTAGTACTACAGGTCAAAGTTCTGGAGTAGTATTTCCATATATTGAAATAGTGCTACTCCAGAACTTTGACCTGTAGCACTAAAACCACGGAACCGGGCCTGGCGGATCCAATATGGCAGCGAGCTAAGTGACAGGGCGTATTGTAAGATTATGCCAGGACAAGAGTGTTGCTTATATATTTATAGAAAAAATTAGTTTGATCAAAATTGTTAATCATATCAAAAGAACACGAAAGACCAGCCATTTTGTTTCAATGCAGCTATTAGAGTTAAGAGCAGTATAATGTCAATGAAACATTTGTATTACTGGGGAATAGTTACAGGAAGTAACAGTTATTGCGGTTAACAAAACAAACCTGGTTGGAATAGGAGGCGGACGCTTAAAGTGATGTGAAACACTCCGGTAGGGTGATCAAATAGAACCGGAGAAAAATATTGTTTAAGTAGTTATTGTTACGCATATTAATCCAAATTTACAGTTCCCACACGTCATTCTTATATATTAATAAAATGCAATGACTCTCGTTGGCAAAATAATTTGCGTTAGTTTATCGCCGATCGCAGCGTCCCGAATCTAGATGTAAATATTTACAATTAAGCGTAGTTCAGACAATGATATCTATGGAGCGTTATGGTTTATTTCTTTGAAATTTTCGGCAGTGCTAGTACATGTAGAATGCTACATTCCCACACTTGGCATAGCGCCTGAGTACCATCTTATCAGTTTCTCGCACCGAATAAGTCCATAATATGTCGCTAAATGGGCCGAATTTGGAGATGGATAGGTGTGGGTATAAAACATATCCGCCCCCCCCCCCCCCGAGAAATTACATTTGCACGAAATTTCCAATTGATTGCCATGTCAGTCTGAAAATAGAAAACGTTCGACTTTTGGTCAACAAACTTATTATATATTTATTAAGCGTATGTTCCTATCAAATGTAATGTTCATATATTTTATTTAATTATCATCGTCGCTTGTGCAAATGTCAATTGATGTAAATTGCAACAAACATCTTGTATCTTGTATCACGTGGATAAATGGATGTCCACCAAGTCGGTCGGTGTCAATCTCAAATTGACAATTTGTTATGTGTTATTGCTATAAACTCATAAAACCCACGTATAAGCTACATGTAGAGAAAATACATATCTCATTCATATTAATCCATATATGCGTTATGAGAGCTTTCCCACTTGTAGATCTAGCTGAAGCTAATTTGAGATTGCAACCAATATGGTCATTCATTGAGTTAAGCATTAAATATCATACAGCAAACCACCTAACCTGACAACTATTCAACAAACCAAGGACTTTTGTTTGGTTGAATAGGTTGTGGGCTGAGTGATTGATATGTTGTGGGCTGAGTGATTGATATTGTCAACGGCTGCCGTTCTTTACTGTTTGTTACCTGGAATATATTGCACTACTGCTTTCAAAATAAGTCACTAGCTGAGCAACGAAGTTGTGTGTGTGTGTGTGTGTGTGTGTGTGAGAGGGAGGGTGTGTGTGGGGTGTGTGTGTGTGAGGGTGTGTGTGTGTGGGTGTATGTGGGGGGGGGGGTGCGTGTGTGTGTGTGTGTGTGTGAGGGTGTGTGTGTGTGTGTGTGTGTGTGTGGGGGGGGGGGTGCGGGGGTGTGTGTGTGTGTATGTGTGTGTGTGTGTGTGTGTGTGTGTGTGTGGGGGGGGGGGTTATACTGGAATAAACTTGTCCGTGGACAAAAATTTGTGCGGAGTTTTTCTCAGTGGTTTTTTTTTATCATTTTCCGTGAAACTTGGCACAGACATCAATAATTTATTTTTGCAACATGCATAATTTTGTCCGAGCTTTTATTCCTACATTTTTAGGTCAATTTTTTTGAAACTTGGTACAGATATTTAGCACCATGCATGGGACCTGTGCACCTGCGATTATGACGTCTGTCCGACTTTTTGTGTGGAGTTATTCCCCTTTTTCGATTAGAACATTTCCGCACATGCATAATTTTGTCCGAGCTTTTATTCCTGCATTTTTCGGTCATTAGGTTTAGGATTAGGGTTAGGGGCTAGGGTTGTGCACCTGTAATGGGAATCAGTTACATCATTATTATAACTAAATGTTTACTGACATGTGAAACATCTCAGTGTTTTAAAAACACGGGGGTATCCTTAGTCCCAATGGGAGAGTCACACATGTAGTTTGAAATATATATATATACCTGCCAAAAATTAACAAAAGACCGATGTTTCATTCTCTAATCCTTCACATGACAGGAATGGAAACCCCAAATATTCATCTCAAAAGTATGTATTACTCAATTTGATGAATGTGCCGTTACATTTTAGTTATGATTGTGGGGATTGTCTTCATTATTATACTACTATCATCAGTTAAGATTCAGTATTAGTCATAAAGTAAATGCAAGGCAGTGTGCTCAATTGCATTAGGTTATAAAGACACCACTACACTCTATATAGAAACAACCAACCGATCGTGAGTGACTGAAAGGGTCACACAACAGAGTAGATGTGTTATCCCGGTTCATCACTTTATTAATTATAATAACGTCGTATGTTATATTTTAGTCGCGGTTACTAGTCTGGACAGTTCTACCATTCGCATGATAACTTGATAGACACTTTACTACCCATTAGCTCCAGTGAACAACAGTTTACTGATATTGACGAATGCAACAAAACGTTGCACATTTTATCCAACCCCACAACAAGACAAAATTCTTTCTTAAATACAAATAATATTTCTCTATTTGGCAGAATCATTGCTTTTTATCGTCGATAAAATTTCCCCCGAGTTAAGGACTAAATGTTTGCAATTGTGCATCATTCAGCCGTCGTGTTCTCTGACGTGTTTGATATTGTCGTTAATATAAGTATATGTGCATGCGTGCGTGCTGACTTTCCATGCAGTTTGATTCACTGAAATGAGCACACGATATGTCTTAATGGTAAGGACGGCTCTTTTCATGTAGGGACTGGCACAGATTCGCTTGTCACGTTAGCAGCACTTGTCGAAAATGATATGGACTTAAATATATGCTTAACTCTGATTATATATATATATATATATATATATATATATATATATATATATATATATATATATATATATATATATTTGTTTGTTATATATATATATTTTTTTTCCCAGCCAGAATATCACGAAAAGCGTACGTGGCTATGTGAATGTATCCAGTTGAGAGAACATGTGTGTGTTTAATGTTGACATTGTGTGCCTGAGTGTGATTGTTTGGATGAGTCTTATGTTTCATGGTGGCGGGAAATACTATTTACTTTCCTTTCTATATTTATCATTTTATTGTAACATGTATTTTGTAAAACATACTCTCCTAGCTGGGGAAAAGAAAGATATATATTACTGGGGGTTGAGTGTTTCCTGGTGCAGTGGACTGACCTTTCAGTGAAGTATAGTTGGTGGTGCCTTATGAAAGTAATAACTACGTCGTAATTTGGCAATGCGGCTGAAAACACGATTATTCCCAACAAACCAAACAAATCTCATTCTGAAATGATCGCATATGTACGGCGTCACTAAATCACGTTTGTGCAGTTCTGTTTTCAGACACATAGACACATAGCAACATTCATTCACTGCCTGCCCGCCAACGGATTATGTTTTTGTTTTTAATGAAAGGGTGGGTTTGTGTGGCCATCACTCAATCCGCTTGCATCAAATTGACCCAAATGAAATGTTATAAACTTCGGTGCAAAAGTGACCGTTCAAATTTATTGGATTGGGTGAGGCGCGTATACGGCTTATGTATATTTTGCAAGAGACCAAACGCATGACCATTGGTTATAGGACATTCGAGTACATGTGATTATATCGCTCAGCTTGCCATCAATGTAATAGCATTATGAATTTCTCATCCCGCTTGTTGTCTGTTGGGGTTCCCAGAAGTGTCTTGATCTCGAGTTAAGTAACATGTGACTCTATAGATTTCTACACTGTTCAAATATATATCACACATCTAGTCGAGATGCTATGCCGAATGATTTAATGAACTCAATCACGGGTTAACACGCGTTAGAGTTGACAAACATATTTACACTATTTATATATAACAATGCTGTATGATCACCAGCGTATATATCATCATCCTCGTTATCATCATCATCATCATCGGCGTCATCGTTATCGTTATGTTCCTCATCAACATAATCATAATCTTCATCATCACCATAATAATCATCAGCGTGGTCATCTTCATCGTCATCATCGTCAACATCATCATCCCTCATCGTCATCGTCAACACCATCATCGTCGCCACTACCGTCATCATAATTATCCTGTCAGCATTATGATCGTCATCATCGTCATCATCATCAACATCGTAATCTCAACATGATCATTAGTAGCATCATCATCATCACCTTCATCATCACCATTATCATCATCGTCATCATCATCATCATCAACATCACCGTCGTTCCTAGACATAACACAGGCACCCGACTGTTGTCGTTTCATAATTCTGTGTGAAGTAGTGTTTATCTTTCACCACTATACAGTGAAGCTATACTCTCAACTGGCAGTTCAATTTAGTTTCGGCATTGATCAATACCAAAGTGTTTAGATCCTCCGGATATAATTGCCATATTAAACCTTGATAAGAATAAATTTAACTACATTATCGTATTATGTATTCGCTAGCTAATTCGAATATGTTACTGTCTGGCTGGTCAGACCAAGAAATATATTGAAAAGACGTTTGACACCTCTTACAATTTATTTGGTTAGGGTTGGCATTTTCAATCAGTGGCAATCGAGTTCAAAATATATTGGCAACATCCTAAGTGCAATATACAAATAAACTATATCACAAATTGACTGATTGGTCCACATTTCTTCGAAACATAACTTTTTATCAAAATTTGGGGTATGTTTTACAATTTCGGCCATTTTTGGGGGAGAAATTACGCATAATAATTTTCCTTTTTTATTCCAATCAATAAATAAAGTTTATTCTCCAAACTCACAAAACCACATGAGTATTGAGATAGAAATGATTCCCACAAATAATTATAGGCAACACATAATCAATTACTCCTATATTCATATTTTTTATGTCACTGATATAAGCGCTCTCGGGTAATTTGCTATAGCATAAATTTATCACCTTGCATTCTTGGGGACTTTTAATATGTTGTTCTAAAATCTGAAAACAAAACATTGGCACCCCCCAGTTTACCCCAAATGTCCATCGGCTACAGCGCGACAGATGGTAATTAAATCCTCAAAGATCTACATGTGTATGGTTTTATTACTGCAGTATGTATATGTATATGCATGTCACTATGACAGTTTTCCTGTGTACATGACGCGAGTGTATCAAATAAATCGATAGTCTTATATAGTAATGGGCACATCCACCCTGTTTTGGGTGGATGTGCCTTCAATGAATGCATTAGCGATATATAATATTTCATATTACATATACTATAATATAATAATTATGTACCTGTTAAATGAGCTTTTGTCATATATTTGTTTTTGAATTTTGTATATCTCATATATCATGATTGTTGATTTATTGAGATTAAAGAATTGAAGTAGACTTTATTGATAAACTAAAATATTATTAATGTCACGGAATAAAACATTGAGATCGATTTGAACTACGCTATATACATACATGCATGTCGTGAGTGTGCACGGTACTGTGTCATTGTATAGTCGCGCGTTTGTTGAACTTATTAGCGGAACATTTCCAAAGGAAACTATAATCGTCGATGAGTATTTAGTAAAGAAGGGGTTAAAACTACGAAAATATATGTTTTTTCGCATATACTAACACGGAGAAATGGGTGTACTCTGTAGAAATTCTACACAATGTGTGTTATATTTAATCTAAACAAAATTGTGTAGAATTTTCTCAACATTGAATATGAGTGAATATGTGGGTATATATAGTGTAGTTAGTATATAGATGAGATGTGTTCTATTTTAGACACAAACCTCGTAAAAGCTACCATTTTAAGGCAGGAGCTTTAAAACTGTGCGCTACACAACAGTCACAACTATGTGCTGTTCAGTTTCGACACATTCACAGTGTATAACACATTTTAAAGCTGTTGCCAATTTTGTTTTCTGTGGTGGCCTTTGCGAGTTTTGGTCTCCAATATAAAACATATCTCATCCAATAACTACCATACAATCACATATTTACTCACATTCAACGTTGAGGAAATTACCGACACGTATGTATCATTTTTACACAATTTCGTTAAGATAAATGTGATACATATTGTGTAGAATGTATACACATTTGTTCTAACAGTGTATGTGACCATTGGAGATAAATTGTAATCGGTAACTGTTGTTGGTACTCTTACGTATAGTTATAGTATCTCGTGGGACAGCTTTGTGCATCGAATACGAATATACAGAAGAAAGATATGTTTGAAGAAAAATAACAGTTTGACTCATATATAAGCCCCAAATTGGCATATGTGACACTTAGAATCAGAACACTAACATAATCAAATGCCGAGTTGAAAAGGTCAAAGAGGCATAATTCCAGCAAAATGATTGGAACGCAACCACATTCTCGATCTGGTCGGAACTATCTATGTCTTTCTCAAATATATACAATGCACCAACTTGTTGTTGTGGAGGGGCACATCTTTCAACAATATAATTTGGGCGTATAGTTAAAGTCCCCTATAAGTGAAGTGGGAAATTAGGTCACCAACATGTGTTCACAACCCTGGTGATACATGATGTAGCAGCTGCATTTGGATTCGAAATTGGTCAGCTTTTATCCGGCGCTATTGATTTCATGATTCCGATATGGTTGTGAGGCCGAAATATACGTTATTTGGAAGTATATAAATACTAATGTGGCCTAATGGATGTTTAATAATGGCTACAACCGCGAGTCACCTGCGACATTGTACTGATATCGCTGTTGATTACATCCCCGGATGCGTATAATGAGAATCAATCATATTAATTTACTCTACCGGTGCCGACTTACCGCGATTCGATAACAGTCATTATATTTATATCGGAACAACAGAGTGATGATGTCGTGAAGACAGTCGGACACATTAAGGTAAATGACCAAAATACACGACAAATATCAATAGCAATCTCCGAAATCACAGAATTACATCAGAACAGAATGATATCAATGATAAATGTAATTATTCTCTTATTCGCCGGATTGGACCCAATTACGCTACCGGGCAATAGACCACAGGAAAAGATATAGACAACGACTCCTGACTCGCGATCTCCGATATAGGAATCAGAATGAAGAACATTTTTTGTAAATAATATCTTAAATGAGGTCACCTCAACATATATTCATGTGATCGCGTGCAGTGAGTGGTGTAATGCTGAACAGGGAACATGTACTGTAATATGTTGACCATGTTAAAATGCCACAGCAGATGACTGCAGGTGGGCATCCCACATCCATTAACAAGAAAACCATAGTCAGAAATGGTAACGCCAAGATCATATTATTAGCCATAAATATAAATTATAATACAATTATTCTATAAACTAGCTTTCAAATTTTATGTGGGAAATTTGCATACTTCTATATTTCAAGTTTTCCCGTTTCTCGTGTTATACATTACTTTCTTCAAACTGTCTTCTTTATTACACAAGCTGATGGGCCCGACTTCGTCCGGGATGTTTCCCATCTGATTTCCGGCGAAAGGCGCGATTTGACCTTCAATTGACTATTTCGAAAGTCAATTAGGTCAGGTCAGGGTCATGATTTGACCCGTCCAAAACACCCCCACCCGGAGAAAAGTACCACTAGGTATCAAATTTCGTCGAAATCCGTCCGTTTTACCCCACTTGACCTTTAATTAACAATTTTGAAGGTCAATGTAAGGTCGGAGTCATGATTTGACCCGTCCAAAACACTCCCCCGACAAAAGTACTCATAGGTATCAAATTTCGTCGAAATCCATCCGTTTTGACCTTTGATTGACCACATTGAAGGTCAAGGTCACGCCGATGTCACGATTTGACCCGTTCAAAACACTCCCCGGACAAAAGTATCCCTAGGTATCAAATTTCGCCGAAATTTGTCCGTTTTACCCAAATTGACCTTGCATTGACAGTTTTAAAGGTCAAGGTCAGGTCGGGCTCACGATTTGACCCGTCCAAAACACTTCCCGGACACAAATACCCATAAGTATCAAATTACGTTGAAATCTATGGAAAGCCGAAGAGGACATGTTAGTTGCTAATTGCTAGATATTCGACGCACGACTTGTCGCGGTATTTTAAAGGTGTTTCAAACTAGGAGATAGAAGGATTCTGCGTTTCAAATGGTGATGAATTATAGTAATTTATTCAAATTTTATGGCATAAATTGTTATTAAAACCGTATATACTATAACAAAAATTAATGACTCGAAAATTAAGTGGGCCTTTAAACAAAGTCACAATTGCAGTTAGGCTCATCTCATACTCGTTTAATCAGCGATATTCTGCTGCGCAGTTTGTTATAGTTCACAGTATTCATTGAGCGTTATAGCCCCACTGTTATAATTCGTCTTTAGCAGGCGTACTCTTGCCTCAGATTATTGAGATATTAGGTCACACGTAATGACATTAAATCGCATGGAAACATAGCAATTGTGTGGGCTGCTTGGCGTGAATATTTAATGAGAAATAAAGTCATACGTAATGACATTAAACTCAAGAAAACCCGCGAAAACAAAACAAAATCACATTCAATGTTTTAAGTTATTTCCTTCATAAAAAGAATCTTCGTGATAATGAACCCTCCCAATACTTTAGAATATAGAATTAACCTTAAAATAACAAAAACCTTCGGAATACAGAACCTTTGGAATAACGAACCTTCTGATTGGTGAACCTTCGGAATAGCGAACATTAAGAGAAATTTCGGAATAGTGGACATTCTGGATAGTGAACCTTCGGAATAGAGACATGCCCCCAATATTCATATTATATGCCCAGAGTTCAAAGGTATGGGCCCATAAAATCCTAAATTTGGCCCTTAAAATATTGAACTCCAAATTGGAGCCCACACAGAACATCACTTAAGTCAACTGTACCTGTGTCATGTCCCAATGCGGGAGGGTCTACAATATACCACAACATTCATATTATATGCCAATAATTCAAAAGTATGGGCCCACGTAATGACATTAAATCTCAAGAAAACCCGCGAAAACAAAACAAAATCACATTTAATGTTCTAAGTTAAGTTATTTCCTCCTGTATCTGTATCGGTATGCGCGCAGGATCAGTTCGGATGTGAGCGCACCTCCGTAAAAAGAATCTTTGTTATAATGAACCCTCTCAAATTAGTCTCAATACTTTAGAATATAGAATTAACCTAAAAATAACAAAAACCTTCGGAATAGAGAACATTCGGAATAGCGGACCTTCGGGATAACGAACATTTATAATAGAAACATGCCCCAACAAGTACACCGGTGACGTAAACACATGTGCTAATCTTTGTTGTACTATCGTGACTCTATCGGTACGATTTATACTCAGTACGAAATAACCATAATAATACAGTCGCCCAGTGGATTATCGATCGACCACAGAATATGAAAATCTGCGTACCAAGCAACACCACGGTGTGGCGTAATTAGTGGCCACGATCAGTTGGTGTTGTATCTATAGGCCCGACTGAAGCAATTAAGAGAGTCAGACAGCCGCAAGGACAGGGGTGGTAACAGGGTGGGGGATACTGTCCCCTGTTTGGGAGGGTAAGTACCGTAAGACATCATCTCCCGTTGGAAAGTCTGCAATGGTCAACCCGGTAGCTTCCGGGATCATATAAGCCCATGTCTGGGATCGTAGCCCCCAGCGTCGGGAAAATAATGGCGCCACCTCTGCGCAATAGGAATGGACGGTCATCTCACATTTTGGATCCGATATCTATATATATACATTGCATGAGGACATGATGCGCAACATGTATTAGTTTTTTCACCGATTAAATCGATGTGTTAAAGTGGTGTGAAACACTCCGATAGGGTGATAAAATCTAAATGGATATTAATCTTGCTGAAAGTAGTTATTTTTACAAATATTATATCCAGATTGACAACGCATTCCGTCATTCCTATATATTAATTAAATGCAGTGACTGTCGATGTCGAAATCGTTTTCGTTAGTTTAGCGCCGATAGATGCGTCCCGACTCGAGTAGTAAATATTTACAATTGAGCGTAGTTCTGACGATGTTTTCTATGGAGTGGTACGGTCGATTTGCTTCAAATTTTCGGCAATGTTAGTAGAATGTTACATTCCTCCAGTTGTCATAGCGCCCGAATACTAACTTATCACTTTCACGCACCCGAACAAGTACATAATATGTCTGTAAATTAATTAAAACAAAAAATGTTTAATCAACTTGAGCAAGCAGTTCAATCTAAATTTAATTATTTTTTTTTAAAAATTATTTAACCTTAAAATAACAAAAACCTTATACTACTTATTTATGTGGGCAGTAGCCTCTATACGGGCGCCTGTGGCGCATAAGATACTATGGGTGGCGGGGGGGGGGGGGTGGGTTGGCTCACATCATACTACTTATTTATGTGGGCAGTAGCCTCTATACGGGCGCCTGTGGCGCATAAGATACTATGGGTGGCGGGATGGGGGGGGGGGGGGTGTGGGTGGGCTCACATCATACTACAAATTTCATGATGATCAGATGAACAGTACGACCTGTAGGCCGCGCCAATGGATTGAATCTTGAAATCCAAGATGGCTGCCAGCGGCCATGTTTTTTGGCCGAATGACCCCAAAATGACTCGTTCCCATCTACATGTCAATGTCAACATTCATGACAAATTTCATGAAGATCGGACCAAAGGTACAACCTGTAGCCCGCGCCAAAGGAAATTGTTGACGGACACACGTACACAAGGACGACGGACGCCAAACCATGGCAATAGCTCAAACTTACAAAAGTAAGTTGAGCTAAAAATGGTAAGCTCCCATCTAGAGGACACCCGAAGATCCGTATGAAATTTGGTGACGATCGGATGAGAGATGTGACCTGTAGGGCCATAACTCAGGTAATCAAATTGGACAGAACTGTTTTTCGAACTCGATCGAGATATTGTTGTGAAAGATACATAGGCCTATAGCAAATATGAATGAAATTGGTTGACTTTTGTTCCAAGTTTTCGAGTCATCATGGACATAAAATGCTAAAAAGTTGACAAACTAAGGGCCATAACTCAAGTAAACAAAACATCAAACAAACCTGTTTTTCAAACTCGATCGAGATATTGTTGTGAAAGATCCATATACCAAATATGAATAAAATTGGTTGACATTTGTTCAAGTTATCGTGCTATTGGACATGCCATTGCTATAAATAGAACAAGTGCCATACCTTTGGTTAGAAAGTTTTGGCAGAACCGATTTTCTGTGTGCAGCTGTCGCACATGACAATAAACTCACATAGCAAATATTGTCAAAATCCATCTGTATAAACGACAATGTCATATATCTTTAGTTCAGTCCACCAACAGTCCCTCATCAAACCATAAGTCAAGTTTATGGTAGAAAAAAAACGAAAATTAACACAGGTAATTTATTTATTAGTTAATACCTGTTATTTATTAATGTACATGTATTTCACAGCAGGCAAAGTTCTCAGCTCGAGATTGCATTAATCGGACGTCATTTGTGAGCCAATTTCGTGATAAACAATGAAATGCATTGATCACCCGCCAGGGGAAATTTAATGATTGTAAATGATGCAAATATAAAATCGGGCACAAAAATCACCTAAGTCATCTCAAGGTGGGAGATTAACACACAGCAAAGGGTTTGAACTGGTCGAATATGATCTCTACGAGTAGTCAGAGTAGAGGTTTATGGCATGATCTGGGAACAGCTAAAGGGGGAGGGGTCTATTGAAAAATACCACAGCAGATTTAATGTTTAATTTAAAGGTACTCAACCCGTAAAGAGGGTCCCCATCTCAACAGATTCCAACAACAACAATCCGATCAGAGGGTCCTATATTACTATTTCTTTGGCTTTGGGGGTAAAAAATATTTGATTCGAGTCGAGGAACCCATCAAACAAAGCTCAGAGTTATTAGATATTGATTTTTGAAAATTATTATGTTCTCGAGATGAGTACTTATAACTGCCGTCAATTTGGTAACATGCTCGAGATTTTACGCCAAAATTCTATTCAAACAGACAAGGATGGATAACTCTATAATCAAGTGGTAATAATTGACTACGTACTGGGCCAGTAAGAATTCCCGATAATGAAAAATAATAGATTTCTAAAATCGATATCTAACAAATCTGAGCTTTGATGGGTGACTTCCTCGACTCGAATCAAATTTTTTTGACCCCCGAAGCCATTGAAATAGTAATTGAGAGGAGTTTTATCGGGTTGAGTACCTTTAATATATTGTCTTGTATAACACAACACTATCAGTTATTTGATAACTGGAATTCCACTGTTTGAAAACACCATAAGATCAATGAATCATGAAATTATCACCTGATTAATAAAAAATCAAGGAGGTAGACTGGTCATTTTAAAAGACCACAACTACCAGTATGTATGGAAATCATGCACTTTCCACAACTGTCAGCACATGCGTTATGAAATATTAGAGAGGTGTTAGAAGGACTTCTGTTTTAATGGTCTCTATTGGCTCACCTGATGCAAAGAGCACAATATAAATAAAACACATGACACGAGGAAGTTCCAACAGGGATGTGTGACACATCATGTGTCTAGAATAGAAGTTCTCTGTTGAGGGAGGGGCGTGTCCACCTTGAATTCCCAACTACACCCCCCTGATCCACATCAAACTCACATGTTCACAATATTTCATTTGAACCCGACGCTTTTGATGGTTGGAACATCCAAACTAGTACAGCAAGCTCTCCAACTGTTGGAAATGTCAACTTGAAGGTTGGAAAATTATAACATTTCAGACCAAAATTTTGTCAGAGTAGAAAACAATGCTATTGTTTGTCTCAAAAACAACAAATTCCCCACTAACTACTGATTGGAAAATTAAACAATGAGAATTATTTTAACCTATTTCTAAGTAATGTTTTGTCAGCCATGAAATTTCCAAGTGTTGAACATTTGAGACACACATAAACCCCATATCGATACGTCCCTGAGGTCCAACATGGGAAGCAGGAATTGGGGCTGGGTAGATGTGAATGACCTTCGTGGTGTTAGCAGACCATGCACCTTCCTCGTTAGGGGCCTATTAAAGCAGGTATCAAATATGAACACTGGATATGATCAAAAATAGTATTTGCAGACCACATTTCAGTAGGACATTATCGTCAGTCATCTATCGAGTATTAATAACACTGGAAATAAAAAAAAATTAAAATACACTTTTCTAAAAGGCATGTGGAGTAGTATTAAAGCGGTATATATCCAGATCGACTCCAGAGAGACCAAAACTCAGTTTACACCATCAGCCCACACCAATATGATAACCTGATTTATGAACATTTGGGTGAAGAAAAACATAGATGCAGGAGGGAAAAGATAAAAAAAAACATATATATTCATCAACACCACAACAATACACAAATAGTGAAAATGAGTTTCAAAAGATTCTTGAAAACGATATCTTATTCAAATATATATAGAAATAAACTGAGTCATGTTTTTCCATGAACAGTTTAAATAATAGAAAAGGAGAAACAAAAGAAAAGACTATTGCCACCATCTAATTTCTTCACTTCATATTTTACTTAAAAGGACATGGCTCATTCAAGCTTCCAATTTCTGTCTACTTAATTTGGAAAGAGTTATAATATTGGTTGAGAAATATACGAAATATTTATATACCAGCTTCATATAGGTAGACAAATACATAAAATATTGAAAAAGAACCGGCTTCATATGCTCTGAAAAACACTTTCCATGGTCACAGTCATTTTCCAGCTTTTTTTCAATTTTTCCCATAGCAGTGAAACAATGCTCTTTATTTCTACCATATCAGGAATAGACTAACATGGCCGTGCAAATGGCTGTTTCTGGTTGGGACCCAAACATTGTGTTCAAAGTTGTATTTGTTGTGAATGCGTCTTTCTGGGAACATATAATGCTCGTAGTAGTTTATAGATAGAACCGCATGAGTGTCTGGATTTTGACGAAATTATCGCACAAGATTTGTTGGCAGAGCGATACCTCGAGTGCGGGACACAGTCCCGCACAAGAGGTATCGCGTTCCGCCAACAAATCGAGTGCGATAATTCGTCAAAATCCAGACACTCATGTGGTTCTATTTTTATTACATATCTCCGTATCATAGTAAGTTGACTCACAATCGTACATCTCCGGTACAGAAAATATGAATTTAATTGAGTTTTAACACTGAATGAAATAGTTCCGTCGACAGATTGCACTAGTGCGATTCTGAGAATTATCACACGCCTGGAAACTCGTGCGATCATGCGAATTACGTTGATAGATATGTAATAAAAGTATTTATCGGCCTATTTCGATATCGGGAAAAATTCAAAAGCGAATATTATTATGTGTATTTTGAGCGCAAACTGCCAAGTGGCTTCTATTTTTGGAGTATGGGGGAAAAAAGTATTAGGATGTGTTCATAAATCAGGTTATTAAAGTGCTGTTGGCGAATTGGGAATTGTTTTTAGTGAAGAATTTTTATTTAGTTCTGGAACAGGAACATGTAGCTGATAATATTGATACCAGCTAAAATTAATGAGGTAGAAAACAATTTAACGTATATGATTATATCACTTCATAAAATTAAATACAATTGTTTATATGTAAGAGTTTGTTTGATATCTGCATATGGATATTAACTACATATATAATGAAAATTATCTTCATCAATATAAAATAAAGTTACATGGAATTTTTAGTGTAGCTATACATCTATAATACCAAGACAGAAGCGGAATGTGTAGTTAGCAGATGTTATACATTGAATGTACAAAATATTCAAACTCACTCACAAAAAGACTACTTTTTCCAAACTCCAAATATTCTCGCATCTTTTATTTAAACTTGCTCTAAAATCTCTTACATTGATATACATGTACATGTACGTGTGAATTGAGTGAATACACCTTGGATACATGCATTGTCACAAAAACATCCTACAAATGCAAGTGGTAATATTTCAGATCTTGTCATCACAGAATAGATTGCTTAAAGATGGTCTATCTCTCAGAAAACATGTGTTACCGGGGTATAAAATATTATATATGAATCGAAGACCCCTGTCTGGAAATGCTTCTATCGATTAATATTGGTTCTGTTTCAAATATTTTCTGTTCTAAAAATGTTTGGTTGTTTAGCTAAAGATCAACAGTGGTTACTGCTAACAGAGACCAGAAATTGTATTGTGTAATTTTGTCACAATAAACGTTAATTAGACTCATTATCACTTATAACTATGTAATAACTACAATACATACAATCGATCTGGGACATTTGATGTTCATAGCTATGGGAACACCCTAATGATATATATCGCTATATGGTTTCGCCTGAATGGTCAATTCTAAAAACAGAACAATAAAGTGTCCCATTTAATCATCTAATTTTATAATAAAAATATTATAGGGGTGAAGGAGAAGATCTTTTCGACCATCCTGGGCGCTTTGCGCTCACAACTACTCCCTCTCTATAAAATATTCGAAATAAAATAAATATTAATTGATAGAAGTGTTTCTGGATGTGGGTCTTCAATTCATATTTATTATATTATTTTGTACCCACAAAACTTTTTCAAAAGTGTTATATTAAGAGATAATCCATCTTTACCTCTTCCATGACTGGAGATTCCTGAAATTTTGCGAAAAAATCCTGTGCCAATGCATTCTCTTATATATGCAAGTCTCCCATAGGGAGCCTCGCATATACATGTATAAGAGAATATATTGGCCTAACAATGTTTACATCTACCTTGTAAGCCAGCGCATTCTTTTATATATGCAAGTCTCCCATAGGGAGCCTTGCATATATAAGAGAATAAATTGGCCTAACAATATTTACATTGATCTTGTAAGCCAGTGCATTCTCTAATATATGCGAGACTCGCATATATAACAGAAAGCACTGGCACAGGATATTTAATGCTCCATCGGTGCAGTCATGAAAGGGTTAAGATATAGCAATTCAGCAGTTAAATTTCATAATTCCTGAACTTTTTCAGCAAATCAGAAGGTGGATGGTCCCATTCATGCTCTGCACGGAATGTGTTTGTTGACGACACACCACTGCTAGTTTGTGCACCTGTAATATAGATCAAAATGTATTATGCACTGTTCAGTATGAGGTGTTCATTGCTTTCTTATTGAAATGCAACATTAAGTGTCCCTCAACTCAGATAAAGCTTGAAAATTAGTCCCGAATTTTCCACGATTTTCGCACTTGTCAATGTATGAACTCAAAATCTCATTGTCAAACTAAGATTAGCGATGATGCAGGGACCAACAAAGTGAATTCAAATTCACTTCTCCCTATTAGCCTGTTTAGGGAGAAATGGACTGTTATAACTGCCAAGTGGGGAAATTTTGAAAATTTGAACCTATCAAAAGTTAATCTGGAGCATATTTGTGTAATATCTGCACATATAATAGAGAGGTAATAAACTGATGTTTTGGATTTTATCTGCCATTTATGTGAGGATATACCCTGCTGGACAAAACAAGTGTCCACTTAACCGCGGTGCGGTTAGTGTTGCCACCGTGGCTGAAATGCGACTACACCGGCTAACTACAGTTGGGCCGCCGTGTACTTGCAGTTCGGCCATGGTGTACGACTGTACGTACATGTAGTAGCCGCTGTGTACGTTCAGTAAACTGAAAAAAGATGATACAAACCAGAAATCTAACTGTAGTTGCCGTTCGGCCATGGTGTACTTGCCGTTCGGCTCGCAATGTACTTGCCGTTCGGCTGCGGTGCTGAACTGCAGTTTACAAACTCTGACACCGTGGCCGAACTGAAAATACACCGCGGTGGCAATGCACACTTGTTTTGTCCAGTGGGGTATATACATGACAGTGTTTGTCTTTGTACATGATCATGTATAACATACTGATGTTTTGTCCATGTATGGGCCCACTTATAGTATCGATTCAGATAATAACGAATGATGATAAAACCCAACCAACCCCAAATAGAATCTGCGTATTATATCCCTTTGCGATCTTATGTATACACCCAAACTTGTTATCTTATTGGCTGAAGTGGGGAATAATATATTGAATTGAACGACAGTCAGTCACTCATTGCATAGAGCCCATTATTAGTTAGATCTATATACAAGTAAAAGCTTGAAATGTCCCGAGTATTTATTTTCCTATGATATATACAGTATGCACAATTGTTGCAAATTTTTAGCTAAGTTGGGAGTGAGACCCCCAAATCCCGTCACCACATCCCGCTAATGTACCCTCGGACTGTCGCACCCTTAGACTGTCTCACCCTTGGACGATTAAAACCTCGGACTATTGAACCCTTGGAGTACCAAACCCTTGGACTATTGAACCCTTGGACTATTGGACCATTGGACTATCGAACCCTCAGACTACTGAACCCTTGGATTGCCTCATACGAGCTCATTGTACCGTTGTAATTGAACCCTCGGACTAACGTACTGTTCCCACCCTGGGGCTATCGGATCTATCAAACAACAGTTACTGGACATATTATAAAGTCCCGCAAAACAAGGGTTTAATCAACGTCCTACCCACCAACTAAATATGTGCTCTTTATTGACTGGTGGGAGTGAGACTTCCAATTAAAACCCTGTTTTTGGGGACTTTATGTCCAGAAACTGTGATCGACCTCTCACAATGCAAGGATCGTCCTCAGTATATGGTTGACCACGCTAATGTGTGGGAAGCATATTAGCTCCACATATTCAGATATATCATGACCGTGACCACACAGACTCGGAACAAAACTTGACACCAAAAGAAAAGTTGTTGGCCACAATGGAATTACGAATAAACACATGGAATGAACTTTATATAGGGAATCCCCTATAGTATATACATGTAGTATTTTAATACGCTGTCTATTCATTCATAATTGACATCGACTGTGAGAACAAGTTTGAAAACTAAAATATGAGAAATATTAATGATGACAGAGCCAATTACGGTAGAAAGGATCATAATCATTAAATGGTTTGAAGATATACAACATACCAGGTATGAGGTCAGGCAGTTCGGAATGACATTGGTTGGTAGATCTGTTTGGCTGAGATTGCATCATCGTCTGATCATCACCTCCGATCATGGGTTGTGGCTTCTTGCATGCCCAGTGCATAGACTTGAAGTAATTTAAAGAGAAACACATTGATTAATTAGCATTCAGATGACTGTGTTATGTTGGTTCATTGTATTGCTCCATTGCATTGGTATATTGCAATGCCACGATCCATTGTCTGAAAATCTTTGTACTGGTGTGTTTCATTAAAACACAGAACCTCTGATTGCAGCTAATATGTTTGCGATTGGGATAAATGTGATATTGCATGCAAATCAATCTATCTGTTATAAATGAATTCTACGATGAATCTCACAAACTAAATTTATATTGACATAAATATATTAAGTTAAATTTCCTCCGCTTTGCAGACAGCCACTATGCTTTATCTATTGAAAACTAGAATGCTTATTTTATGCTATATAATTAAGGTATGTGTTACGGCTTGGGTTATATTGGATATAGAATCTCTCTATTCTGAGCATTAACAGATATACAACATAAAGGACCCATCACAGCCATCTAAATGCCTTAGTGGTATTGTCTGTGTTCAGATTTCAATGCAACACAATGGATTAATCTGAACGCTCATTTATTCCGACATATAAAATAAAAAACTTACTACAAGAAAGTAGATCTTGTCATGTTTCTTTGGTTTCTGTCAGGATCTAAATGACAATGTAGGCTACTTATTTTTTTTCTTCTATTACTATTTTTAGTTTGTTTTTAAGCAGAGCAATTTTAGACCCTATAGTATACATTGATAATATCACGTAGATATAGTAATGTTTTATCACCTGAAGTTACTCATTTTAACTGGCAATTTTTAATTTAGATTGTGTTGCTTGTATATATTTATTGTTTTACCATACTTCATGTTCTATTACTTGTAAGTGTTTTAGAGCATGTCAATGGATTTATGTTATATAAAATAAATAATTATTATCATTATTATTACCTATGGTGACATGGTGTCATTTTGTTAGGTCAATGCATTCTCTTATATATGCGAGGCTACCTATGGGAGACTCACATATACATGTATAAGAGAATGCATTGGCACAGGGTTTTGCTAAATTTCAGGAAACTCCAGTCATGGAAGGGTTAAGGAAATGAAGTGGCTTACAGTATGAGCAGCACCCTTGAGTCCACTCCATTGCTCAAATGACATCGAAATTCCTGAGTGTCGCCACTTATCATACTTCTGTCGAGATTCTTTATCAAGTAAAATTTCTTTGGCTTGCTGAAGGGCAGCAAATTTGTCAGCTACAAAAGATATGGGTATTTTGAAGAAAAAAAAACATTTACAGTACATGAATTACATAAAGACAGTCTAACATTAAACTGAGTCAACACAGTTTGTAAGTCCAGGGATATTCCTGGGTGGCACCAGGGGATGGAAACAGACCCTTTCCCAACTGGAAATAGCTATGTTTTTCGCCCAATTTCTGACCCCAAAAATTCCCAATTACCCCCCAAAAAGCTTCTTTTTTTTAATTCATTTTCGGTCATAAAAAGGACAACTCAATGACAAGATACGGTCCTTTTGGTCCTTATGCAGCCAATAGAGTTTGATACGTACATGTATTCTTTCTTAAATAGTCACTAAAATTCATACTATAATACTATAAATCTATAGTAACTTGTAGTTGTGAAGTTGGAGTAGTACCACATATATTCAGTTGTGTTTAATGATACTGCTAATTGTGTTAGCTGACAGTCAGTTAAATTGTACTATATTCTTTTTCAAGTGATATTTGAACATTTAAGTTCAAGTTGTTCATTGTGAGAATAGACAATGTGTTAGTGTAAGTGTTGTTTCAATTGATAATGAAGCTGTGCAAGCTTATAAGTGTTTTAATTGCTCGTTCATAATTACATTACTCACTGTCGCAGTAAGTCCCAATTTTAGCCCCTACAACAGTTCTACAACACAATTTTTCCCAATTGCAGGGGCCCCAGGCCCTTTCGCTAAATACCCAGGATAATCCCTGAAGTCAATTAAGCCCTGTTCTTCTGTGATTTTTACATTATCAATACAATTGAAATACAGAATGAGCTTAAACAATTTGTAAATGGTTAATTAGAATTATGAGGGTCCTGAAATATTGAGACAGTGACAAGATTTTTTACATATATATGGCACTGCTGCATTTAAAATTTAAACACTCTTTTCTTAATTTGGAGTAAAAGTAACAAATTAGCAGCAAAACACAGCTTTATTTGAGATTGAAACTCCCTTTTCTCAATTCCTTCATCAGGTAGTAGATTAGCAGCATACCAGCAGCACTGCATTTGAGTTTGAAACGCTCTTTTCTTAAATCAGATTTGCATAGAATTGAAGCCTGAAGATTATGAGTCTCTTTAAAGGGTTTTGGAAAATCATATAAATGGAAAATTTCTTTGAAAAACGTACAGTAAACTTATGATATTAGACACGTTTATACACACTTGCATCAGGATCACCAGGACACTTGTCAGGATGAAGAAGAATGGCTCTTGCTTTATATTCAGTTGTTATCTGTTCATCCTGCAATGAAATATAGTTTGATACATTAAAGGCACGGGTGGCTTTCGTTGCAGAAATATTCATATCTGTTCAAATCGCCATCAACAGAAGGAATAATAAAATATATATAGTTTTGTTCATATTCCAAACATAATCAGCGCGTAAATAGTATATTGTCGTCAAGACGTACCATGGTGTACGTAAACAAGAGCCTGCTCGTGTTACAGATGTTTTTCTTCTGTTTACATAACACAGCGCAATTCTATTGGTTAATCACACACAAATGATATAAACGCTCTTTATTATTTCCATATCAGAAAAACAGTAACAAATAACGCTCTTTATGTTTACTATATCCGGATCTAAACAAAGCCAGGTTCTGTAAAGTTTTTTGCTTTTGTTTACATAACAAAGGAAAAGCATTTGACAATAACATACTGTTTATGCCATATTTCGGATTGGTATAAGAACAAAGTCTGTCTATATTTTAGTATTATTTCTGTTTATGGCAGTTTTTGACGGAGCTGAATATTTTAACAGCATACCCACCGCCAACGCTGCCCGTATCTTTAACATTGCACACTGTTTTACAATCTTAATTGGAAAAACTCAAGAGAAAACAAATCAGACAAACTATTTCTATAAATTGAATGAATCATTTAGCATGCAGTTGCTAATTAATTCAAAATTTAAATATCTGAGAGATTCGCAGCTACATGTAAATGGTACAATGTAGGACACTAGTTTTTGCAATTGGTAACTGGATTTATTTGCAAAATATGCACTAGGACTAGGACCGTATCTGCAGCCTTTCTTTTAAAAAAAAATTAGTGCATGGAAAAAATTGTTCAACTGAAGAATCAGCTTTGACTTTTTGAATACTATATATTGTGCACGCACTGTGATATGATGCAGTTGACTATTTTTGGCCTAGACCATTATCACAATCTCATTTTTGTTTTGAATAACAATTGAATATTTCATAATGGATCACAGATTACAACCATATTGGCTATATAATTCATCATTTAATTGAATTAATTATTAGTGCCCTTTTAAGATGTCTGATGTCAACAGGACCTATCTGATAAGATTCCCCATGACATATTACCCATATGTACAAATTTTCAGCTCCGAGGGTCCAACCGTTTCTGTATAAACAATCAGTAGATGAAAGCCAATTCAGCCTTTCAAGTTTGACACTGCGTGTCACTAGTAGTCCCTCATATGATGTCACATGAAAGAAGTTTAACGTTTCAGACTGCATAATACATGAAATATTCAATTGCATGAATCGGCATAACTTCAGTTACGGGCGGTCTATCACAAAAATCTTTTCGACAAGGTGCTCAGTGGACACGAACTGAATAATTGCTGAGAAAAGCTACACCGGTGATATCTGTTTTGCAAAAATCCTGTACCAATTCATTCTCTTATATACCATGTAGGGAGCCTCACATATATAAGAGAATACCTTGACCTTGTAAACCAGTACATTCTCTTATATATGCAAGGCTCCCTATGGGAAACTCACATACATGTGTATATAAGAGAATTCATTGGCACAGGATCTTTAATGCGCTGCACCAGTGCAGCTCCTGTCATGAATTGATTAAGCAGAATTTGTTTGTGATGATAAGGCTAAGCACAATTTAGTTTTGATACATAAGTGAATTGTCATAACAATCTGTTAATACCAGACCTATAACAAATGAGTTTCAATCATGATCAGTGACTGCATGTATGTTGAATTTCTTCAACAATTTATGCTATTGTTTCAACATACATTGATCCCACACATGAGGCCCCCACCCCCCTTTTCGTACGCCGTATTCCAATCCCTGTTATGAGGTACGCGGTATTCCGGCCCCTCTGTTAGGAGGTATTCGGTATTCCAAAAATATCGGTATTCGTACGCCGACCTTAACAAAATCGAAGTTTTCATATATGTTTATGTATTCCATATGGCTGTTAACTGGTATTCCGTATTCCGTGGAGGGTAGGGGTGGGGGCCTCACACATTCCTCAAACATGTTTGAAGTGTGCCTAACAACCTCAGATGGAATATTATGTTAGTTATATGTATCTCGACTGATGGTGTATGTTGAAGTCTCTGGCCCTTATACCGGCATATCATTCCTCCAAAATGAGGAGTTGTACATGTTAGAAATATTAATACTAAATAATTATTCGTGTCTTTCAAAAGAATTAAATCAGAATTAATTTTGTTATAACTATTGGTTGAAAGGCAATTTAGAGTGTCAGACTCCATTTATCCCAGCTGCATGCAGGTGGGAAAGACCGATCAGTCTATCAAACAGTCTAATAAAGATCGACTTGTGGTCGTTCACCCAGACCTGTTTATGTGACATTATGTCCAATAATTGTGACTATTAATACTATAACTAAATCACCCGCTATACATGTACATGTAGTTATTAATAAATATAAAAACATCCTCTTATAGTGCAGTTCTGGACTAGACTCATATGAGTCTGTTACATGATACATCTGAAGGACTAGTTCTGCCAACTTATGGACAAGTTGCAATGCACAGACTTACAGTTGAATGCTCACTGCAGCCTAAAATGTCATAAAAATCTAGTCTTTTATCGCCACCAGAACCAATAATGTCATCGATTAAACTTGACATATCGAAATGTAGCCTGTGCAGCAGATAGTACAAAACGGCTCTAGTTATTTCTGTGACATTTCAGCCAAAAAAACACGACATTTTATCACGAAAATCTGGCGACTGATCTGTCAAAAACCACGTGATTCTCCCCTCATGTTTATTGTTATTATTTTGATTAGGGGATCTCCCATTATTTGCATAATTTTTTTGTGGTCTTATAAACTAAGAGGCAAAATTATTCCTCTTCGTATACGTGTAAATATACTTATTTATGCACCAAGCTTAGTTGTATGTGAAGTCTAATAAAATACACGATGTAATGAGATTGAAACTTGCTTCAATATCCAAGGTGAATAATGTGACCAAAATATCTTTAATGGACGGTCCCTATTGACGTAGGGGATATCTCAGCGTCCATAACCAAAATGGCCGACGTCGACGATGGAATGTCTGTGCCAACCAAACGCATAAAACTGGATGAGTCAACGTCATATTCTTCCGGTACCTCGCCGTCTGTTGGAGTAGTTCGTGACGAACATGGATCCATAAATACAGAAGAACAGATTCTTAAGAGTAATGAAATAAATGGTGATTTTAGTCGAAATCAAGGTCGAAAACTCATTTCCGTTTGCAGCGGAAGTGGGTTGCATGAAAATGTGTAAACCGGGGCCGGATCAATGAATAGTTTTTGCTCATTGATATTTCGTTGATTTGGTATTGAATAATCCAATATCAAATACTACAGAAATGATTAAAATAAAAAATCGGAATACACCATTTATCAGGCAGAAGCACAGTCCTTCTTTTAACGTTATAAATTTTATATAAAAAAAATAGATAATGTAATCATGAAGCAATTACATGATTTTCAAGGGCGTTATGGTTCAGTAACGGCCCGACAGGAATTATTAACAGCCCGAGGGCTGTTAATCATTCCGGGAGGGCCGGGTACTGAACCATAACGCCCTTGAAAATCATGTTATTACTATTATTATCACAGTAGAGCTGGGACGGTTATGCGGTTAACCGGTTAACCACCAACTATGGCCGTGACCGGTCACGGATTTGCTGTGGTCGGTTAACCGTAACATCACTATTGGGTGACTTCACAGGAAGTGTAGCACGGAAAGTGCCAAATGCACTCAAAAATGAAGTTTCTTCAATCACTTTCGTTTTGTTTTTATTTTGTAGCTGGAATACAGGGAACACATCTCCACAAAATTTATAGCATGGGAACCATTGTTTAAAAAGTTACATCATACCATAGATATGGCATCACTATAACATCTTTAAATTAAAGATGAAAAAACAGCAGCAGTAAACAGGGAATTCAACTGAAAAATTCAGATGAGATCTCCTTTACCACAATATGTCTCAAGTTGCAGAGGAGAGCTTCTAAAATATAACAGTTTTTACAGAATTGAAAATTTTTATTCGGTTCCAAAGTTATTCCACTTTCAGTGTTTGGAAGTGATCATATTTTGTCAAAAGCCTTGCTGTTACTTATGACAAATTTGAATAAAGTGTTAAAAACAACCCAAAAACACTACTTTTGTGTGCCTTCAACAAATTAAAAATCCACAGAATTATAAAAAATACTTGAAAGGTTTTTGAGAAATTTGATATGTGTTCCCAAGTGATATATATTGCACTGGTGATTACATGTGTTTTTCCTCCGATATATGACCTCAATGCATATTGTCAAAAATCGTTCAGGAAAGGACATTTTTTTAAACAATGATAAATCAATTTTTCTTACATTAATAGTGTGTTACATAACTAAACTTTCTGACAGTTATGTCTGTCATGCCATCTAATGCCATTATTAAAATTTACTTTCCTTGTTAAGGTGGCTGGTAATGCGAAAATTTCAGAAAAAGCTATGTTCAGGAAAGGACATTTTTTAACGGAATTTTTGTCATCACTAATCAAAGAACTAAAAAAATCACTAATTTTTAATCACAGAAATAATAGCACATCTATATTAGATATCATATCCTTATTGTTGAAAATACACCATATGTGACATATTTAATGGTGTTTTCTTCAATACTGGCTGTAGTTGATTTGATTTTGGTGTTTTTTTATTTTGTTAACGGAATGTCTCCAAAATAACAAAAATTGACATAAAATTACATATTTTTGACATTTTTACATGAAATTTTCACTAATAAGAACAGAATGTCTTAGATTTTAATTACTGTATGAAACTTGTTTCCTTTGTACTATATATTTTCTTATAATCACCTTATTATTGAGACCATTTCCTGTTTGGCACAGAGAAAATGGCAAAAAAATGCACATTTCTGGTCATAAAATTGCAAAAAATAGTCATATTCAGCTTAAATTTGCTGCGCCGGTCACATAAATATACCTTTATATGATAAAAAATGAATGGTAAGTTGGTCATACACTGAACATGAATTTAAGGGAGATATGTGTCCAATTCCTTCATGCTACACTTCCCGTGAAATCACCCCCTTATAGTGTATGATCACTGTGATGGTCAGCTATAACTGGCTATAAGAGGGTTAATCTGTCTCCGTCAATTAAAATGAATCCGAGATTGACGGAACAACATCAAACGCGGTGTGTCGGCTCTTTGAAGGCTTGATTAATTAGCATTACTCCAACTAAATTTGGGTGTGAACTCATTACACAACTATTGTGTTTTCAAATTGATCCCAAGAAAATATAAATTGAGCCCAATAATTTCCACGAGCAGTCCTGCTTTCTATGATATACTTTTAAAAGTTGCCACGTTCTCTGGTGTTAATTCGTTTACAATCTTTGTGGCTCAATTGCCGTTAATTAATCTTGGATTATTTCATTTTAACATGAGGCAATATATATATCAGAGCAGCTAATATTTATATTAAATCATTTTTGAACCATTACATTTAAAATAGTATCAGATAATGAGTTTTTCCATTCGAATATTAATCCACCTCGAATTTATAGAGTTATTGTTCTTGTTGCAGAACGTACATAATACGTTTCGTCGATTACCGCGAAATTCATAAATTTTTTCTTCTTCGAGGAAGATTCTGACGACGACTTGGAGTTCGATGGTTTCGACGACGATGGACTTGTCGTCTTCTGAACTTTGTTGTTTGAACTTTGTGCTATTTATGTGCGCTATTAACCGTTCCATACGCATGTTTACAACGTATAAATTGTATTTTTTGTTTTACCTGTCGACATCTGTATCTTGTTATTATATGATTTTATCTTAATAAAACGCATCATTCTCTTTATATAACGCAACTACTCTTGGTATCAGTATAAAATACGATGGTAAACCAGCATCTCAAGGCTAACTGAGATTTTGCACGGGGGGATCCCCGTGAGTAAGCCCATGCAGTACCCACTTTTTTGACAAAAACGTGCACGTGCCCCCTGTGCTTACTGACGGGGTGTATACAGTACTTAATTAGATATGTGATTATGTGTGTCATGGGTGACAACTTCTTTGTATAATGGGCAGGAGCCGTTCTCAAACTTACCATGTCAGTGAGCATCACAATCATCGCCGTTCTGCATACTGGGCTTACCCACCCATAATAGTACCTATAATATGTGGTTAACCGGTTAATCGCGGTTTTTTGCCGTCACGAAAAACCCATAACCGTCCCAGCTCTATATCACAGGGCCGTTAATGACTTCATAACATTTCACTGGGCCGTTAATGACTTCATGACATTGTTTATTTCAATTAAAGTCCAATATATGGGCCTTTTTGTGGGGTGGGGAAGAGGGGGATAATAATAAAAACTTTTTGTCTTCAATTCAATTAATCTTTCAACTTTGATTTTCAAATCACAACAGAATAATAAGATTGTCACTTCAACGTTCACTTTAACATGTCTTTATTTTGATAAATACTGGATTGTGCAGTTATTGAATGTACCACCGGTTATCATGGTTGGTTCCTAATCACGTGACATTTGTTTGCTTCGAATATAGGTGATATAATCAACCGAGTATTGAGGACGATTTGCGAAAATTGAGACATTGGCATATCAAAATAACTATGTACATGTAGGTTAAACCTTTGGGGTAATAATCCTTCGAAAAACAGGAATTATCCGACTGTAAATTAGTAGAAAACATGAGTAAATTAGTGATAATCTAGCTGTTCCCATTTTTCGTTAGCAATTTGCCTAAGACGGAAGCGCAAATTGAGGAGGGAGGTAATTCTGCTGGGCATATTTTCTGCGGGCCGCGGGCCATTATTGAAAAGCACGATCCAATATCGGCCCGCGGCCCGCAAAAATGCAGAGTGTTATGTCATTTCGAACGCCCGGTATAACAGTGCTAATGGCCTAGAGAACGCCCTATAAAGTGATAATATTATTACTAGCGACCGGAACGTGATGTCGTCGCGGACAGTTTCCTATAAATCCTAATCTACTCTATAGTAAATTCCACCTTGAATTTATTTTTTATATTTCAATAAATACTCAATGCCACGAAAAATGATTTAGTGTTTTCCTAAATTACATTTGGCACAACGGAGTTTCAGCAGATTGAAAACCAGATACAGTCTCCATTTTCTGCATTTATGGGCGCCGCCATCTTGCTTCTCGCAACCTCTCATTTCGCGTTAGGTCATACAGCCTTATATGGCTCATAAGTGTCCTGAAAAGTAGAATTCTGGGTAGAAACTTTGGTGATGTGTTCCTGTGGTATTAATAACTTCAATTGTCCAAAGAAATTCCCCCTAATTTACATAATTTGTGTCAGCGATCGCCCGATGTAAACATGCTATACGAGTTTTATTATGAAAATTACGAACTTTTGAGTTCACTTAAACCCAGAATAAATCTACTCTTTTTAGTCACGCCAATACACGCTTTTTGGTTACAGGGGGTGTATTTAGTAAACACCAAGTTACTTTTTGTATCAGCTCCTATATAACGTCATGTATTTACGTTGAGTTTGTGACGTTACGTAATACTTTGTGTGTGGTATTTATTGAGATTCTATATAAATGTTCAATTTTTATGTTTACCCATACCATAGTATGGTAAACATAGTGTCGTTGTCCGGATTGACCACTTGTCGTTAGTCCGTCTGTCTGTAGACACTTTACGCATGGTGCGATAACTGAAATATTTTCTATCTGATTGGAACCAAATTTTGTATATGAATTTCTCGGCACCAAATACAGATCGAGTTCGAATATGGGTTTGATCCGAGTTTTTTTTAGGGAGTTATGGCCCTTTTTCAACTTAGAATTCATGCATGCTGCCATAACTAAAAAAAAATTCATCTGACCGTAACCAAATTTGGTATGCGAGTTGCTCAGCCCAAAATACATATCGAGTTCGAATATGGGTTTGATCCGATATTTTTTAATTGAGTTATGGCCCTTTGACATAGAATTCATGCATGCTTCAATCAATCAACAATTTTTCAACTGATAGGAACCAAATTTTGTATGTGAGTTTCTCAACTCAAAATACAGATCGAGTTTGAATATGGGTTTGATCTGATATTTTTTAATGGAGTTATGGTCTTTTGATTATTTTATTCATCGCTAAAATATATCAAAGATACCCAGTTTGCTCTGTCCAAATAGAATCTAATAAATCAGGTTTGAAATTGTCTTCTCACACAGAGATAGTATCCAGTTACAATGCCGTGAAGTTGTCTCTCTCTTGTATTGAGTTAATTAACTGCTAGGAGATGTTGGCCATATCAGATATACTTTATACTCTATAGGTTACACTGGTGTAAATGTTTTCCATAGGCCTCAGTGCTAACGTTTTAGCGTATAGTGTTGGCAATATAAATGTTGGGTCCAAAGTTTTCTTTAAATCTGAAAAATTGACATTTTGGGAAACTTTTTACACAAAAAAATCATGTCTGTCTAGCAGGGAATTCGCCTTTAAATCTTATGTTTTCGTAACTAGTGTCAGAACCGCATAAAAAAATACAGTCATATTTTAGACCACACCAAAAAATTCAAACTTCACTACAAAGGGTTAATTCCTGTGCCAATGGTTATTTTACCTATGGGAAATCATAGGGAAGAGGTGTGATGATTTTTTTATGTGAAAAGCACACAAGGCTATTGACCAATCAGGGCCCAGTGTCTATTTTATTCTCTCCTATATATTCCTCCCGCATCCGCTAGATGTCACTCGGAACCTTATTTACACCAGTGTAACCTAAAGCGATAGCCCGCTTTTTCGCGGAATAATTGTAACTCCCTACATTTCTTCAGAATTGCCCATCCATGGAAAAAATGTGTTCAAAAACAATATCACGTCTGTGGTTCTTTATTTATCACACACAATTTAACCCCACCCCCTTTAACAAATTATTCATCAAAAAAGCACAATTTTCCACCACCAGTCATGTTCAGGCCCCATTTTCACTCAGTTTTAGGGGTCTGGTGTTGCAAACTTGGATCAGCTATGGAAGACTGTTCAATATTCTTTCCATGAGAGAACTTCTGGTGATGTGAGGTCATTGAGTCCAGATCTGATCAGCTGAGCATCAAGCGCATGACTTTATCAGCACATTGAAGAATAAAATATGACATTTTCAGGTCTGCAAGGGTGATCCAAGATAACTGGATGTGGGTGTATATTGAATTAGTTGAATAAAGATATGCTCTCTTTGAATTGCTGAAGCATTTTCTTAAATGTGTCCAAGTTTTAGTGCTATTAACCTTCAAATGACCATACCCACCAGTGGAAATGACACACTTTTATGATATATATCTGTATATCACTGGCTATAAAATCCAAAATACTTGTTAAATTAGGTTCTTATAACAATTGATATATGTGTCGTTGACATGCCCATGTTATGGGTCATTTGCATTATCATGTGACTATTACCACCTTGAATTTTTTTGAAAATACCTTGAAAAATTGGCATTTTTTATGAAAAATCTTACTATTTTTTTGGCTGATGTAAGTGAAAGAAGGCATCAGCAGCAAGAATAGCCACATCGAGCATGAGATATTCATTGGACTGAAAGACCAGGCTCTGTAAAATGCATTAAAATGCTTTAAAGTGACTCCCAGGAATCAAAAATGATAAAAAGCTATTTTTTCCCTTTAGGTTACACTGGGTGTAAATGTTTTCCATAGGCCTCAGTGCTAACGTTTTAGCGTATAGTGTTGGCAATATAAATGTTGGGTCCAAAGTTTTCTTTAAATCTGAAAAATTGACATTTTGGGAAACTTTTTACACAAAAAAATCATGTCTGTCTAGCAGGGAATTCGCCTTTAAATCTTATGTTTTCGTAACTAGTGTCAGAACCGCATAAAAAAATACAGTCATATTTTAGACCACACCAAAAAATTCAAACTTCACTACAAAGGGTTAATTCCTGTGCCAATGGTTATTTTACCTATGGGAAATCATAGGGAAGAGGTGTGATGATTTTTTTATGTGAAAAGCACACAAGGCTATTGACCAATCAGGGCCCAGTGTCTATTTTATTCTCTCCTATATATTCCTCCTGCATCCGCTAGATGTCACTCGGAACCTTATTTACACCAGTGTAACCTATAAAGTATCTCTGGCCATATGATGAGATATCATAGAAGGAATGTTTATACTATTATATTTTATATGCATGGTTATTTAAATTTCATCTTAAAGGCATAATCTGGTTTCATTGTTTAATAGCATTACTATTGGAGATTAATAATGTGATTGTCTTTAGTAGATTTGTTGGAATTTTGTTGGTTGCATGGGAAGACAACTTTGGTTTTCAAACTTTTAGAAACTTGAGAGCTCTGTATCAGTCTATGAGAACAAACTTGTTCATAACACTTTTAGAACTGTGGGTCTAGTTTGTTTTATCTATATATTAATGGATAGCTTTTTATGTTTACCCATACCATAGTATGGTAAACATAATGTCGACGTCCGGATTGACCACTCGTAGTGTGTCCGTCTGTCTGTCTGTCTGTCCGTGGACACTTTACGCATGGTGCGATAACTCAAAAATTTTCTATCCGATCGGAACCAAATTTTGTATATGAGTTTCTCAGACCAAAATACAGATCGAGTTCAAATATGGGTTTGATCCGAATTTTTTTTACGGAGTTATGGCCCTTTTTCGACCTCGAATTCACGCATGCTGTCATAACTCGAACAATTTTTATCTGATCGGAACCAAATTTGGTATGCGAGTTTCAGAGCTCAAAATACAGATCGAGTTCGAATATGGGTTTGATCCGATTTATTTTAAAGGAGTTATGACCCTTTTTTCAAAAATAAAATTAAAAAAACAAAAATCCGATGCTAAAACCGAAGTTTATTTTGTCCGATTGTGTTCATATTTGATATGTAGGTTTATGATGACATGCCCCTCATCTGTATAGTTTTTGGTATTGATTGGTTGATCGGTTTAGAAAATAATTAACCCTTTACACACATGCTATCCAATGCAATAAGTTGAACATATTTCTTCTGATCTACCTCATATTTCTTACCTAGGTTTTTCTTAGCATGTTCTTCATTTGTATGGTTTTTGGTATTGTTTAATTAACCCTTTTCACTCTTATGTTTACTTAGAATTCACCCAAGCTGCTATGACTCAAAACATTTTTCATCTGATCAGCACCAAATTTGGTATATGAATTTATCACCCCTAAATACAGATCGAGTTCGAATATGGGTTTGATCCGATATATTTTAACAGAGTTATGACCCTTTATAATTCAAGTAATTACTGCTGGGAATTTTAAGAGAACATATCTGGCAGACCATGTGTGTAATTGAAATGAGTTAATTATCACTAAGGACATGCTATAAAGCCTGATAGTGGTACTCTTGGCTGGCAGGATTTGTTATCATATTAATGTCAAATTGATTGATGGCTATCTGGTGGAGTTCTGTTTTCTGTGCAATATTAAGTTAACCCCTTTACTGAAACAGGTTCATTACTAAAGTTTATGTAAACACTATAGGACACCTATTCTAAAATATTAAATTGGAATAGTCCATTGTTACTTTGTAGGGATGTTTTACAGACATTGTTGTCTACATACACTGTTGTCTTATCTTAGACAAAAATTAATCCACACATTCCCAGTTCCATGATATGATGTCATTGCAAATGATTAACCCTCTCCACACATCATATGGTTTGATGCTTTTCATTTGATCATTCTCCTATATTATGTCCAGGTTGATGGTGATCCACTTTTGATTTGCATGGATTTGGGATTAAAATTAAACCATTCCATAGACACATATTATGCGATAGACAGATATAATATTATCCATTTCACTTTGATCCAGGTTCAGTAAGGGTTTCAATAAATCACCAATTATATATTCATCTTTAGAGGAAATGTCTTATTTTGAAATCCCCTCAATTGCATTTGGGCTCCAGGGTAATATTAATGGTGCTGGTATTCTTGAGACTGACTTATTGTATGGGTTTCTAAATCCAATGACATGCTTTGTATAGACTATTTTGTGTTTATCAGTTCATTAGTTTGGGTAAGATTAACCCTATTCTATCCGATTTGATAACTCAAATATTTCCATTGATTATGTTTATACATGTAGTTCTTGGCATAGTTGACAAGAACACACCCCTAACCTGCATAGTGAGGGTCATTTGGTTTATTTGCTTAAAAATATTAACATCCTCCGCCAATCCTGTTGACACAATGTGATAACTAAATATTTTTCACATGATCACTATATTAAGTGTGAATTGTTGAAACTTTAGCACTCATGAAAAGGTTGATGTAAGGATTTATAAAATTTATAAAAATAGCTAATCGCTATCGCCAAGGTATGGGTTAAACATCTGCCGATCGTGATCGGCCTCTCGTTCGACATTGATTTCAATTGATTACAAATGTGAATTGAAATATTAAAGGGGCACACCAGGTTTGATATATTTTTCTTGTACTCTGCATGAGATAAAACTTTTTATGTGTACCTATACCATAGTATGGTACACATAGTGTCAATGTCCGGATTGACCACTCGTCTGTCCGTCCGTCTATGTCTGCCAGTCTGTCCGTAGACACTTTATGCATAATGCACGATAACTCTGACATTTTCTATTTGATCGGAACCAAATTTTGTATATAGGTTTCTCAGCCCAAAATACAGTTCGAGTTCGAATATGGGTCGATCAGATTTATTTTAAAGGAGTTATGACCCTTTTTTGTTGTTTTTTTGAAATTTTGATTTTTAAAATTTTTTTAGACTGAATTTCCTCACTCAATTCAACATGCAAAAAATATTGAGACACTTTTATAATAATAAAAAAAATATTTAATTAAAAAAATATTTGTCATTGATACTAATTTGTTTTAGTTGTATACCATTAATTAGGTGTTGTGTCCTGTTTTGAAAATATGAAGATTTTATTGCAATAGTTGCATGTAATATAATGATATCAATAAATTGCCATTTGAAGTTGTGAACATCCAATATCCAGAGGATATGAGAGTACCTTTAATAGATGTCATTCCAAGCAAAATCTGATATTATTGGAGTGATGACATATGTTACAGAGCTCCAGGGGGCGGTTGTATAAAGGTAAAGATAAACAACCTGCTGCCTAGATAATTGTTTATCCTATCTGTCAAATTGATTGATGGCTAAACCATTGGATCTCACAGTGAGAGGTCCTTGTGTGAATAGGGACAGAGTTATGAGATTTAAAACGACTCCTCCCCCACCCCAAATACTTTAACCCCTTCTTAAGACAAATTATTTGAGCTTTTGATTTTAAGTTAGGTACTGATATATGTATTACTGTGATCATATCTTTGACCAATTATCTATAATCAGTTATAGCTAATTGCTAGCGCTAAGGTATGGGTTAAACATCTGCCGATCGTGATCGGCCTCTCGTTTATAACTTCTGATGTATTAAATGTTTTGAATTGAAGTTTGCTATTTTGAATTCAGAATTTAATTATCTTTACAATGGTATAAAATTTATTGCAGTCCCGAGACTTTACAATAGTTTTCCTATTGATCATAGGAATGGTCAGATAGCCTATTCTGTAGAGTTTTATATTATTCCATATCATCCCGGTCAATTTTACCCAATGATGTTCAATGTTTAAGATAACATACCTTGGTTCATCGTGAAAGTTAATCCAAAAACAAATCCTGATATTCATCTGTGTTCATTTGGAATTTATTTTTCATTTGATTTATAATTTGTATGACATTCTTGGGATATGTTAGCGATAATTGCATTTGAAAGGTGTTTCGGCATGAAAATCGACGTAATGGCATGGCAGACCTGAATTCCTGGAGGCTACCTCGAATATCCATATCAAGTTTGGTGACGATATGATGAGGTATGACCTGTAGGATGTGCTGAAAGGTTCAGTCATGCAAAGAGTAAAATCGATTTTCACATAACTCAACAAAAACTGAAAGGTCGAAACCCGTCGTATGTAAATATTCTTTCCTCCATGGTGGTTGAACATTAGCATACAGAAGATAATAAAAATCTGACCACCGATGACTGAGATATAGAACTCCAAAGTTCGGATGGACAGAATGAGGGACTCATTTTTATATCCCCCGCCAAACTTCTATTACAGGGGGTAAAAAACAGTTTTCAATACATTTCCATTATTCTATTCATATCTTTATCATCCAGATTGTGGGAAGCCAATAAAATATTTTAAGTATGGTGGTTTTAATTTAGGATACATGTATGTAGGGTCAGAGGAAACAAACCAAATGTTGATACTGGCCCAAAGTTGTAACAAAACATATCTGGATACTTCCATGAGTGTCAAGAGAATGTTTCTTTGCACAAGATAGGGTACCCACTGAGTGTTGTCATTGAGAGTTTTATTATCATTTTACATTTTTAGCAGACGGTGGAGGATTATCTCATGATGATATTACCAATGGCAAGAAGGACACACAATCACAGCATAGTAGTGATGACAAGGTATGGTGATGTTAGCTATTTTAAAACTTAGATCATGTCATGAATTTATACTCTGACGCCGCCCGTAGAGATCATATTCCACCCGTTCGAAACATAGGAAACTTTTTGATGTTCCGACAGGGAAATTAATATCGTTGAAAAAACAATGCATTGCATGTAATATATCTCTTGATTAATATTTGTTAATAATAAATACCTTAATAATGTATTTCACATACATGTATGTCATCTAATTATGCCCGAGATTACATAATTACTCTAGTGATCCGAATAACTGTACCCGTACGATTGTTAATTTTGGAGAAAAAATCCACCCCCTACGATTCTTATTCAAGCCCCTACGATTATTTAATTTTGATCACCCATACTCCATGAATGATCGCATTATTCGTAGTTTTTAATCAAATGGCATGCATGAAACGGAATACGTTCAAAGAATTCGCGCAACCGTCTGGCATCGCAATATAATCAATGATTTGATCCATGGGAAGTAACTCCATCCTCGCACGTGTCGCTATTTTGCAATTCGTGCGACCCTATTGCAATAGACAGACCCCCCCTCTGCGGGTATTGTTTATCGTTCAGTGAGGCGAACAAAGGTGACAACGCGTTATGTCTGTGTTTTTTTTTACAATTGTCGCGTTATTAACTAAGAAGTTAATCAACATCTGGGGCTCACGTTTGAAAGTTTCTTTAATTAGAACACAATTGAGTAGTTGGTGGACCGATTCCGACCAAAGAAAATTAATAGCATGAAAATTAAAGTAAACCTTCCGTTAGATTTTTCGAGCCTTGTGCTGGAACTGAAAATTCGTATAAAAGTGTTGACGCAGTGTTCTCCGTTCAAATCAATGACATTGAAAAGGTTCTGCAAGAACCAGACGTTGTCCGTGCTGGGTCGAGGAGTGTTTATTATAAGTTTTTGTTTGATAATTAAATCAGTGTTCTTCAATGATCTCCTTTTTCATTGACATTTCCACCCCCTACTATTATTCCGACCCCTACTATTATTAAAATTTGGCAAATTTTCCACCCCCTACTATTATTCCGACCCCTACTATTATTCGGATCACTAGAGTAGATGACATATGTGAACCAATTTTGCTTACAATTATGGATTTTCCCCAGGTGGTCTATTCAATGTTTGTTGCGAAATTGGCTCACAAAGTTGCTTAAATCATGCAATATCGAGCTGATAACACCCCTAATGCGAAACAGACTACAATCGGGATCGAAATAAACTTACCCCTACATTTATTATTATTGTCAAAATAATCACACCCTTTTGGTGCTTATTTGAACCCCTACTAGTACGCTTATTAATTTATGGTAGTCAATCTATTAAATGAATCACTGGTCAGCTTAATTAATTTTGGCAATTTTGGTAACTTCTTACAATATTCTGCTTGAGGACTTTTGTAATTTAGCTGGGTGCCTGGGTTTTTAATTTCCTATACAAATTTACATATTAGCCTACATATTATCCTATAGAAAGGGATCCACTTCCAATAGTGTACTAGTATAATAGCATCATATATTGATTTGTAGGGTAAAATCAATTAAAATAGACAAAAAATCCTGCCACTGGATCTGGGCATAAAGCCCGACATACATGTACATGCAGAACGCTATATGAATGGGTCTTGAGACGTAAACTAGCATCTTGCTCAACAATGCCACATGTAATATTTGATGAATTCAGGTACAGTAATGCTCTAAGTAATCGACTTCTTAACCACATGTGTAACCTGTAACTTGTTACGTTAATATGGTTTTGCTATTGAGACACAAATGGCAGAAATAGTTACATTAATTGACGCTGCCAAACCTACATGTTTATACATATCGGCCAACGTCTGGTGAATTGCATAATAACTAGTCGGATAATCCATTCAGTAAAGAAAGGGTTTATCGTTTGTTTGAATTCCTCCATTCTACAGACCTGATAACGTGAGTGATAATTCTTTGCATGCCATATATCTAATGTACCGGTATGTGCCTTTTTTCCCAGAGTTCTGATGAAAGTGATGCAGACAATGAATCAGTATTAAGTGGACTGGGAAATATGTCTGATTTAAGTGATGAAGATTCATGGAGACCATCCGGGTTACCAGGTATATAAATGTATATATGTACTCACTTGTACTGGTAAAATAATTTTTCTTAAAATGTTTTTCTTCTTGTCCTGCCTGTACTCTAAGCTTAAACAGACATGGCATCTTGAACCTACACATTATGTATATTTGAAAGAAGTTTATGATAACATACCTACACAGATAATTTGGGGAGAAAAGATTTATTATAAGCGGCAGCACTTGTCCTTTCATCCTTTTTGCCCTTGTGTGTTTATATTATGCATTGAGCAAATAAAATATCTTTAAACTGAAGATTATTTTCGACCGAACTTGTTAATATAGCACTGAAAGCCTGAAAAACTTTTCATTCTTTCATACAATTTGCTGCGAGATATCTTTATTCAGAAATTATTAGACATAAAAAGACAGCTTTGTTATTAAACAGTTGACAGTTTCTGTCATTAAATAACGTTATTTTTTAAAGTGACATGCACAAAAATATTTTATATGGGCACATTTTGGAGTCAGCGACCGGGAACTAATGCAACAAAATATAAATTTACAAGGGATACTTTGAGGCTGCAGATTGTCTAAATTTGCACAAAAACATGTACATGTATGATGTTTTTACTTCAACATGATAACTTTATAATCAGCCCTGTTAATTAGCAGATATTTGCCTAGGCTAAGAATTTACCTAAGCCAGAAATGTTTCCTCGACTAAAAAGCCTAGGATCCTCATACTAGTAGTTGCATACTCTACACATACATTGTATCACTTCAGTTTACGATTGAAACTTGTTTAAATTTTGCACAAAGCATCAGCAGGCTCTGAAATTTGCCACAGCTAAAAAATAGCAGAGACCATTTCTTTTCGCATAGTCATTTGCTTCGATTCAGCCGATAGCCGAATCTAATTAACATGGCTGTATAATTATTTAGTTTCTTTCAAATTTGGTATCAGTCAAATTTTGAGTATGCCTTGTTTGTATCTTGTTTCAATCCAGTTGTAACTTGTACATTCTAGGAAACATGACATGGATCCACCAGCAAATTTCAGCAGGAAACAACCCACGAATGTTATTAGAGAAAATGATAGCGGGCGATACAGAGATTCCAGAAGACCTCGATAACCTCACACTGTGGAAAATCATCATCAACCTCCTGTCGGAACCTCCCATACGCAAGAAACTGAAAAGCATAAATACTCTTGATGATGTCATAAATCTTCTTCAGACTTGCAAACATATAGTTGTACTTACTGGAGCTGGGGTGAGTACTTAGGCAAGCCTTGAAATATTGTGTCTCTTATTTGCAGAATGAGGACCACAGAGGGTGAATTTAGTGATACTGTCCCACACAGTGGGCTAGCATCACAAAATTCACCCTCTGGGGACCTCAAGAGTATCTATAGTCTCAAACTAACATTGTTTTTAGTTCCTTTTTCCCTTCTGGGATGTTTCTGTATCCCGTAATTTGCAGAAGATATAATGCATAATCAAGGTGACTAATGGGTGAACATTACCAACTTCAACCAGGGAGGGGAAATTCAATCTGATCCCAGGTCTCCCATTGAAGTTGAGGCCTAAGTAGAATGATGTTCCCAGAGGGTGAATTTGGTGATGCTAGCATGCCTTGCGGGATTGCATCACTAAGTTCACCCTCTGGGGACCTCGTTCTGCAAATGACAGACACTATTTGCAGGCTTGTAATTAGGCCATGCAGTCAATTTCTCATTTCTCATGCCTGCGGAATCCCGAGCCTGCAACCTCTTCATTAGTGTTCAATCTGTCATAGAAAGATTTAATCGTATACTAGCTCAGACTTCCGATTATTTTCAGCAATTAGTAACTATATTCAAACATTTGCTTGTATGTGATGAATTTTGACTGCATTTTCATTAAAAATTGCATTGGGTCATTCTTGTTTCAAAGTTGTTTTCCCCAAATTGGTAAATGATTCAAACAGTCAAGAATATCAAATTTAGTTCAGCCATTGAAATGTGAGTAGTACGAGCAACGTGTAGGGTTGGGGACCTGAAAAAATTAATGAATGTATATAATTTACTTTCGTAATCAACATCCTGAACCAATGTGCAATGCTCCTAGTCTGACTTCTGTGCTTTGATCTTCATTTCAGGTGTCTGTATCTTGTGGAATACCTGATTTCCGATCGAGGGATGGTATTTATGCAAGACTCGCAGTTGATTTCCCAGACCTCCCAGATCCTCAAGCTATGTTTGACATACACTACTTCCAGAATGATCCCAGGCCATTCTTCAAATTTGCAAAGGTACAAGCCTTGAAATAGTGTGTCTGTCATTTGCAGAATGAGGTCCCCAGATGGTGAATTTAGTGATGCTACCCCGCATAGCAGGCTAGCATCACCAAATTCACCCTCTGGGGACCTCATTCTGCTTACACCTCACTAGATAGAATGAGGTTACCAGAGTGTGAATTTGGTGATGCTAGCCCACTATGCGAGGCAGCATCACTAAATTCACCCTCTGGGGACCTCATTCTGCAAATGACAGACACTATTTCAAGGCTTGCAAAGGTACCGGTATGAGTTCTGTTAGATATTGTCCTGTGATTTTTACGTGATGTATGATTTATGTTACATGCGCAATTGATTATCATCACCCAAATCACCATTGATTTGGAAAATTGAGGTATGTAATTAATTGTATGCCATTTTTGAGACGAAACTTCTGTTTTTAATTCTTTGGTTGACGTCAAATCTGATGTATAGTTTTACCATAAGAAAATATAGGATAGTTTGAATCTTGGCATATTTGCCAAATTTATTGTACTTTTTAGAATCGTAAAACTGTTATGATATCCAATTAATAACCTGCATTTTGATTCTTGATCAGCTGAAAATTTAACTTTATTATCATCACATAGTGAGTAGAAATAGTGCTTCAGCTAGCTGGGTGAATACATTCAGTAAAGAATGGGTTAACCCATTCAGTAAAGAATGGGTTAACCCATGCATGACTGGAGCTTCCTGAAATTTTTGGAACACAATGTGCCAATACATTTTCTAATATGTGAGAGTCTCCTATAGGGAGTCTCGCATATGTGAGAGAATGCTATGGCCTAACAATATTTACCTTGACCTTGTAAGCCAATGCTTATATATACGAGGCTCCCTATGGGAGACTTGCATATATAAGAGAAGGCACTGGCACAGGATATTTAATGCTGCACCAGCGCAGCTCCCGTCATGAAAGGGTTAATATATCGACAACAGAAGTGAAATGTGCATATCGTTTTTTTTTTCACAGGAGATTTATCCCGGTCAGTTCCAGCCTTCCAAATCACACAAGTTCATCGAATTGATAGAGAAACATGGCAAGCTACTACGAAATTACACACAGAACATCGACACACTGGAACAGGTGGCGGGAATACATAATGTGATACAGTGCCATGGTAAAGAATACTATTTTTCTCAATTAGTAGAGCTTGCTTGTAGTTATTTGAGTTATATCTAGATTCTAGAATACAGCCATAGTAGCCAAAAATAAAAACAATGTGCCACAAGCCATAAAGCGAGTTGTCCACGAATGCTGAAAATTTTGTATTCTCATCTACTCTGGGTGTATTTTATTTATACCATAATTTAATATTATTTTTTACTTGTTTCGACATTTAACTACTAGTATTGCTACAGTTTGTTACTTTTTAAATGTATCCCCTACCAAGTGACCCAAATACTTGAGGTTGTGAATATGGGTCACACGTTGCAATACATATACTTCTATGTTATTCAGTGATTCGCCTCTTTCTGGTCATCAGTCAGCTGATCAATATTCACTTTAAGATTTTAACAAGGTATATTTTTCATATTTAATTGACACCACAAAACCTTATTTTTCAATTAAATCATCGAATGCACATGTAACACAGGAATATATTTTTTTCAGAAACAAGATTGTTGTCACTTCAAATTCAACATTGGAAATTCGAAAATTAAAATGCACTCTTATGAGTCTTATCTTCTATCACTGCCAGTGGCAGATTACTATTTAAGTTGTTGAATTGGACGTGATTGTTAACCAACAAGTCAATAATTCTAACAAATGTTATCCTAATTTGACCAAATTATGTTAATGGGTTTTACTCAAGCTCGTATATTTTATGCCACAACTGGACCACAGCATCTCTGATTTGTTTGTACTGAACATTCCTTATTTCATATTTTCAGGTTCCTTTGCGACAGCGACATGTATGACATGCAAGCATAAAGTGGACTGTAGTGACATCAAAGATGATGTCTTCGACCAGGTAAAGAAATATGAACTTTGACATTCAACATGACTCGTACACTTCAGTCCTCATATTTACAAAACCTAGTAATTTGTTGCTATTGTCACGTTCCGGTGATCAAAACAGGTTGATAAATAATTGTAAAAAAAGAACCTAAATGGGCACTATAATTATATCCCTTGGAAAAAAACTTATTCAATTCTTAGCCTTCAGTGAGAAACAAGGGTCCATTCTTTTGAACAGTGTAAAGTGTTAGACTGCTCTTTGTCGGCCTGTTCCTGATATGGAAAAAATGGAGATCGTTTTGTCTTAAAGGTACTCAATCTGATATCCCATATAATCAGACTCCAACAACAACAACATTGTTAGAAATGCCGCTTCAGTCATCATTACCATCGTTGCCGCCCGTCATCGCCACCGCCATCAGAACATCATCATAGCAATGGAAGGCCACAGCTGCCTTATGTTAAAGGCACACAATCTGATTCAAGTGTCCCCATATCATCAAATTCCAACAACAACTACATTTCTTGAAATGCCGCTTCAGTTATCAGAATCGATTAATTGCCCAAAAAATAATGCTACCCACTGTCAACTATAGTATAAAATTGCCCAAAACGTGTTATTTATTAGCATGTTGTTCAACGAAATTTGGCCTTATTGTCAACAGAAAGCCTCTTGATTTTAGAGTTACCCATCTTCATCTGCAATTTGTTCCGAGACTGTCAGCTCGTCGACTGTTTAGTGGGCCACTAATAATTCTCGATGGTGAAAAATAAGAGATTTCAAATATCAATATCTAATAACCCTGAGCTTTGATAGATGGGTTCCTCAAATCAAATCAAATATTTTTTTTTTAATCCAGAATCCAAATAAATAGTAATTGAGGGGCGCTTAATCTGATTATGCATCTTTAAAAGCTGGAAACAGGTGATGAATTTACAAGATCTCAATAAGACCTTTCAGAGTATATGAAGACTATATATTAGTTTGTCTTGTTAACTACCTATTTCGGTGACTTGAATGTGATTAACTTGTGAAATTACTGGGTCTGGTTTGAAGTGTACAAATAACTTTAACATGACTTGTTGGTATTGCTACCAGAATAAAAAATATGGTAGATTACAATAAATATACAGCAACAATGTATGCAAATCTATATGTTTAAAAAGACTGGATGGAGAGAATGTCTTATTTAATTTTGGAGAACTGTTGGATGAGCATAATTAATTAATTCCTCAAATTTGTCTATCCCTTATATTACTGAGATTTGAGTAATATAAAAATGATAAATTTCTTTGAAAAATGATTTAAGAGATAGATGTTGATTTTGTTGCGTTCCATGGAATATGGATGCAAGTTTTTCTGATAATTTCTATGGAATGCAATATCAAGTGTATGAACAGCTGTGGGTGTAAGGAGGGGCCATATCTTTACAATAAAATGGCAACATATTTTAGTGAAAATTTACCCTAGTAAATTTGCAAGAACTACAGCCAAAAGATTGCCCATATTAGGAATATTTGTGGTGTAATATTTTGTTGCTGAAGTATGTGGTCGTTGTTTAAATATTTTTCCATTTTATCCACCACTCGCCACCTATTATCCACATAAATAAAGCATGCTCAATAATCGGTATTTTTATAATTTCAATGAAGCTTTATTAAGTTAATAATACATTCATGACATAAATATATATGCAAATTGCACAGGTAACTAGGGACAATGTCAATGTACCTAAATTAAGTAAATGTGATTTAGAACATTTTCTTGTCCTCAATTCACTGCAATTAATACACAATGTGAAAAACAGGAAACATTTTTTTCACTCAGAAACATTCATAAACTATTAGAACAACAAAGGTATCAAGAACCGACCAACTGTCCTTTTCTGCATCGGTTTGCCCATTGGTTTGCCCATTTTATGACTACTAGTTTTATTCCATGGACTCATAAATGCGTGGGCATCAACAAAGAAAGGAATAAAATCATTTGGAAAATGACACTTTTCCTACAAAGGAGCAAGTTCTATGCGATGGACAACTAAAATATCAAACTAATGGTGTTGCTTAGGCCCTCCAAGACTGGAGCTTCCTGTAATTTAATGAAAGCCGTGTGCCAATGCATTCTCATAGATATGCGAGTCTCCCATATGGAGCTTCGCATATATAAGAGAATATATTGGCCTAACAATATTTTCCTTGATCTTATACGCCAGTACATTCTCTTATACCGGTATATGTGAGGCTGCCTATGGGAAATATATAAGAGATTGCTCTGGTACAGGGTCTTTAACCCTTTGAGTGCCAGGTCCGATTTTTGTATCAACCCATATACCCTGTGCCAATGCATTCTCTTATATATGCGAGTCGACCATAGGTCGCCTCGCATATATAAGAAAATGCATTGGCCTAACAATTTTTCATCATTTGTTATTATTTTTTACAATTTTAATAATTTTTTCTTATATTCTTTAACAGACTTATTTTGTAGGTTTAGTGCCAGTGAATCTTACGTTTTTCATGGGCATCAAAATTATTACTATGAATACTTGCTGATAGTTTTGAGTTATAACATGCCCCTAAGGTTTTATCTAGTTTGTTTTTAAATTTGCTATAGCATGCTTAAGCATACCCAAACAAAATTCAACCCAAAAAAATCTTTAACAAAATCTAAAAAATAAAAACAAATTTATTTTTTATTTTTTATTTTTTTTAGGGCTGATTTTACAGACCGTATATTAGGGCCGATGAGATCGGCCCTTGGCACTGAAAGGGTTAATGCTGCCCCAGCACAGCTCCCATCATGAAAGGGTTAATCCTTTCTTTAATAAATAATCACTGATGAGTAGTTCCCCTAGGAAATGTTCCGATAATAAGTTTGTTGAACTTATTATCTGAACAATTCCCACCAATGAACAGGAATCCTTCAGCACCTATATTATCTGCTCATCTATGTTGTCTGCTAATATTTTCTAGAACACCCCTCCAGATGAATAATGGACCATTCCATTAAATACTTTCATAACTGATGGAAGAATCCATTTAGTATGGAAAGGGTTAATCTGTTTATATCCACTCAGGGGATTTGGAAGCTGTTGGCCCCGGCAGACCCTTGCCCAATAGATACTTAAATCCTTGCTCACAGACACAAACAGTTTAAACCTTTCTATACTAAATACTCACTGATGAGTAGGTATGTATCTCTTAGGAAATGTTCAGATAATAAGTTCAACAAATGAACTATGTTTGTTGAACTTATTATCTGAACATTTCCCTCTAATAAATAGGACTCATTCTACACTTTTACTATCTGTCTTATTTTTCCTGAAAACCCCTCCATATGAATAATAGACCATTCTTATGTATACTTTTATAACTGAATGGGAGAATCCATTTAGTATAGAAAGAGTTAATCAATGGCACTATCTACATATGCATATCACAGAACTTCTCTAAATTCATATGTTATCTTCCAGAAAATACCTCGATGTCCAAAATGCCCTGAGGAGGCTCCGTTTCCAGTCATGAAACCAGATATTGTATTCTTCGGTGAAAGTCTCCCTGGCCACTTCCATAAACAGATATCGGAAGACAAACGTGTTTGTGATCTACTCATTGTCATTGGATCATCTCTGAAAGTCCGCCCTGTGGCACTCATTCCAAGTAAGTTGTAAGTGGGGTGATGGTACTGACCAACCATCTTTTCAACTTTCAGGTTCCATACGTTTTCGTCTGTCTCTGGGAAAGAATCTAGCATTTTTGGAGACATCTATTCTCCCATTGAAAACATTTCAATATGGCAGACTTCTGATTGGGCTCTTGAAGATGCAAATAAAGGCTTTAAAAAGAATATTGATTTAACCCATATATCCTTAAATTTAGGTTAAATGTCCTTAAAGGGGGACTGTACACTAAACCTCCCATTTATAAAGTCATAAACTCATTTTCAAAATCATTACCAATTTGTTTGCATCGTTCATGGAGAACAGTAGTGTATTTTGCATTAATCCATGGTTATGTCCATAACTATATTATGGACATAACAGTTCATTGCATGTGCCATATGGTCAAAAATATCTCGGGACCCACTTTAGCACAGTAGCAGTCGGCCATCACTCATAAATTAGTTCATATAACCAGTGTATATAAATGTTTGAAATGTTCTACGATGCTCCAAATCGAGAAAAAAACACTTCCATGACTGGAGCTTAATGAAGTTTTGCGAAAACCCTGTGCCAATGCATTCCTTATATATGCGGGTCTCCCATGGGAGCCTTGCCTATATAAGAGAAAACATTTGCCGAAACAATATTTACCTTGACCTTGTAAGCCAGTGTATTCTCGCATATAAGATAATGCAATGGCACAGTATATTTAATCCTTTCATGACATGAGCTTCCTGAAATTTTACGAAAACTCAATGCCAATGCATTCTCTTATAGGGAGCCGCATATGTATAAGGGAATATTGGCCTAACAATATTTACCTTGACCTTGTAAGCCAGTGCATTCTCTTATATATACGAGGCTCCCTATGGGAAACTCGCATATATAAGAGAATGCATTGGCACAAGATCTTTAATGCTGTACCAGCGCAGCTCCAGTCATGAAAGGGTTAATGCTGCACCAACACAGCTCCCATCATGAAATGGTTAAAGATGGTCTGTCTCTTCCTAAAAATCGTTTTATATAGATTCCGGGTATAAAATAATAAATATAAAAACGCTTCAAGCAATTAATATTTATTTTATATCAATATTTCCTTGTATAAAGCGATAATCAAACGGGACATTTTTTCGTTACTATTTTCATAATTTTTAGATAGATCTATGGTGCATTCTATGTTCCAAACGAGCGCGAGCCTCAAATGTTCCAAATTATATTTATATCATAACCGAAAATTTGAAATATAATCTTCGATTCATGTTTATTGTTTTATACTCAGGAGACTATATAAATTGTGTTATAGGAATAGGTAGACCATTATTAAAAAGAAAATGAAACCCAAGGTTTTAAAGTTATATGGAACACTCCCCAGGGTTCATCGAATATGAATAGAGAATAATCTTCCTCAAAGTAGTTATTTTCACAATTATTGCCATTTTATTGTTGATGAAATGTTCGTCCGAAATTAAGTAGTAAATATTTACAATTGTGCGTAGCTCAGACGTTGTGCTTACCGATATGGTACGATCGGTGTCGTTGGAATTTTCAGTAATATTAGTTAAAATGCTTCACTCTTTCAGTGGGTATGGTACCTCAACCTGGGTACTTATTTATTGACTTTGTTCACTGAAATAAGCACATGATAAGTCTTTAACCCTTTCTATACTAAATACTCATTGATGAGTAGTTATCACTCAGGAATTGTTCAGATAATAAGTTCAATAAACAAATTTATTATCTGAACATTTTCCTCCAATTGATAGGAACCCTTCTGCACTTGTATTATCTATCATCTGCTTATATTTCTCTGAACATCCCTTCAAATGAATAATAGACCATTCCCATGTGTACTTTTGTAAGCATATGGGAGAATCCATTCAGTACAGAAAGGGTTAAGTGAAGACAGAAATATTTTTGACTGAACTTCAATACTTGAATATCATCAATGTTCATAGAATTCAAATACAATTACTTACTTCATTATATTGATAGACTTTGATTATGTCAATCATAATGTTGAGAAATTTTGTTCAAACAATAATATGTTTTTTAGCCCTTTATTTGCTAGATGTATTCTCCCATTCAGTTATAAAAGTATGCATTCAGGGTCCCCGCTCCCCCAAAATTCACTTTTGCCAAATGAAAATAATTTTTGACACTGTCATGATGGGAGCTGTGCTTATGCAGCATTAACGATCCTGTGCCAGTGCATTATCTTATATATGAGAGTCTCTCATGGTTAGCCTCGCATATATAAGAAAATGCCATGGCTTACAAGGTCAGGGTAAATATTGTTAGGCCAATGTTTTCTCTTAAATATGCGAGGCTCCCTATGTGAGACTCCCATATATAAGAGAATGCATTGACACAGGGTTTTCGGAAAATTTCAGGAAGCTCCAGTCATGAAAGGGTTAAAAGTTGCCAAATGCTAACGGTTTCTACAGATTGGGTTGTATATTTCAACATTATTGAGGTATTTATGTAACAATGAATTTTCATTACAGCTGCAGTCCCTGCAGACGTTCCTCAAATACTCATCAACAGAGAGCCGCTTAGAGGAATGAACTTTGATGTCGAACTTCTCGGAGACTGTGATATCATAGTGAATGAATTATGTAAACGACTAAAAGAGGATTGGAAGTCGTTGTCAGATGACACGCCCCTCAGTGAGGAAGTCACCAGGGACATGCTTCCGACCCCTCCTCCAACGCCTCCTCCATCAGAGTGCGAAAATAATATTGACGCTAAAATGGTTGATGACAAACAGTGTACGAGTGACAGTAACACAGCAATGTCTTTCCAAGATGCCCTTGATTGTGGAGATGGAACCAAGGCAGCTAAAAATTTGGATCCTTGTGCCATCGAAACTGCGGGTCAAGATTGTAAAGTTACTGATATGACCTCTGATTCTTCACAACCTCAAGCAGCTATTGCGACATCTGGTTCAGAATCTCAGTTGTGCTCAAATCTAATGAACTTGGATGCCGGTGATAGAGGTGTTGATAAAGAATCGGGGAAGCAAGATTCCTCGGATTCTGACACACAAATGTGCATTAGCTTTGCTGGCAAACTTGAATCTAGTCTAACGAAAAACAGTGTAAATAGTAAGGCTGTATCTGATGCAAAAACTTGTCCAGACAATAGTGAAAATGCTGTTATATCAAAACGACAATCTGACACATATCTGAGTGACAGTGAGGCAGTTTTGCCGAAGCCCACACTAGGAATTGATTGCGATGCAGATAATGAACAATCTCTTGATCCTGAAGAATTCAGAAAAGCATGGGAGATGAGACATCGATTCAGCCTTGCAAGATCACTGAAAGGTTAGTTAGTGCATTACCTTCTGTTCTTTTTGCCCAATTTTTTGCCATTAATTAATTTTTTTGGCCCTTTTTCAGAAACTTGGGCCAAATTTAAAAAAAAAAAAAAAAAAAATTGAGAAAAACCAAGAATATAAAAAAATACAGTATAAAAAATAATAAGGCGATAGCTATTTAATAATTTGAATTAAGAACAACCCACCAATAAAAAAATTTGAAATTTTTGAAATTAAATCAAACTTGTCGTGATATAAAGTTGATCTGCTGTTATACAGTATTTTCCAGATTTCAGTAATTGTCTGTCCATTTCGCCGAGTTGTAATTTTTACGGTACAATTACATCGGAAATTGATGTCTGCCAAACTCAATATTTGACAGTATGGCATCAAAGAAATATCAGTCTTTCAGACTGAAGATTGTGAAAGCAGGAAATATTATCAAGCATATATTATTGGAAATAAATCTATCGGAAAATGCAGACATATTAACTCTCGCGATTTTGACATGAGACTCACAATTTCACACCCCATATCCCGCCCTCAAAATCGTGGACACAAATCTCATGATTTAAGCTGCCCCATGGGGCATTATACATGCTGACTCATGTCAATGCACACATATAGGGGGCCATGAAACCCAATCACAGTCAAGACAAAAATCTCAAATATTCCCTTCATGAAAATACCTGCTTGAAATTGTGATTTTAATCAAATTTGGGGAGAAAAGTATGAATGGATAAGATCTGTGAAAGGATATAATTATAAAGAAGAGTATTCACTATGCAGTGTAAACTGATATAGAGTGATGTGTTAATTGTAGGTTACAATAGTAAAATAGTCTTTAAAAAATCTTTACCCAATCCTCAAAAAGTGCTTAAAAAGTGCTTAAATTTGATCCCCAGGAAAGAGTATGAACCCTGTTGTTGCCAAATTGGATGTGTTTCACATCACTGAAAGACATATTATGTACGTGTTTGGGTGCGTGAAACTGATAAGTTAGTATTAAGGTACTATGCCATTTGGAGGAATGCAACATTCTACTAACACCACCGAAAATCTGAAGCAAATCATCCATACCACTCCATTGAAAACATCGTCTGAACTATGCTCAATTGTAAATATTTACTTCAGTAAAACCTCTCTAAACCGAACACCCTTCGGACCGGCCCTTCTGATCGGTTTAGAGAGGTGTTCGGTTAACAGAAAATCGCAAAACCATCGGAATATATTGCCGCCGTCAGTAAGAGTTATCGAGACCCGAACACCTCGTTAATGATTACTTAAACTTATTCAATAAACTACAAAATAATAGAATATAATAAGAAATAAATATATGTATAGAGAAACCAGGAAACACGGAAACGATACATTTTTCGGTGATTCGCTGTTTTTGAAAATGTTGTTGACGGTAGATTTCAACTCTCAGCTATCGTTTTCCTGACGGCTCATTAATTGTGATAAGTTGATTTAATAAAACTGTGATGGTAACAATAAACCACCGTCCTGTACTTTTAACGAATTAGTGTTTAGTTTGGACAATTGTTGTAAAAACAAAGAATCCATTCCAGCACAATAGCTGATGTAAAAACAACGTGTCACTGCTCTAATTACCTGTGAAGTCACCATTGTTCAATCAGTTTGTGATGTAAGCAAACATGTATCTATCTATATCTCCATGTGTCTGAAGGTGGTGCAGTGCAGTAACCAATTCTGGTTTAGGCGCATCTACATGTAATTAGACACCTGTTTAGTCCGTTTCAAAGCTTTGCCGATACAAAAGATCGCTAATTAAATTGGTACGCTTATTCAATAGTACGAAAGTACATTACCTTTGTGTGTGCGCGTTCGTCTGGTATCGCTTTCAGAATAAGATTAAATATAAATACGGCAGTATGTTTATATTCTCAGGCATTATTAACTTACTTTTGTAAGTTTGAGCTATTGCCATGGCTTGGCGTCCGTCGTCCGTGTGTGCGTGTGTCCGTCAACAATTTCCTTTGGCGCGGGCTACAGGTCGTAACTTTGGTCTGATCTTTATGAAATTTTGCATGAATGTTGACATTGACATGTAGATGGGAACGAGTCATTTTGGGGTCATTCGGCCAAAAAACATGGCCGCTGGTGGCCATCTTGGATTTCAAAATTCAATCCATTGGCGCGGGCTACAGGTCGTACTGTTCGTCTGATCATTATGAAATTTGTCATGGATGTTAATATTGACATGTAGATGGGAACGAGTCATTTTGGGGCCGTTCGGCCAAAAAACATGGCCGCTGGCAGCCATCTTGGATTTTACTCTTTGCATGACTAAATCCTTTGGCGCAGGCTACAGGTCGTAGTTTTGATCAGAACTTCATGAAATTTCTCATGGATGTTAACAATGACATGTAGATGGGAACGAGTGATTTTGGGGTTGTTCGGCCAAAAAATATGGCCGCCAGCAGCCATCATGGATTTTACTCTTTGCATGACTAAATCCTTTGGCGCGGGCTACAGGGCGTACCTATGGTCTGATCTTTATGAATTTTGTCATGAATGTTGACATTGACATGTAGATGGGAACGAGTCATTTGGGGGTCATTCGGCCAAAAAACATGGCCGCTGGTGGCCATTTTGGATTTCAAAATTCAATCCATTGGCGCGGGCTACAGGTCGTGCTGTTCGTCTGATCATCATGAAATTTGTCATGGATGTTAATATTGACATGTAGATGGGAACAAGTGATTTTGGGGTCGTTCAGCCAAAAAACATGGCCGCCAGCAGCCATCTTGGATTTTACTCTTTGCATGACTAAATTCTTTGGCGCGGGCTACAGGTTGTAGCTTTGGTCAGAACTTCATGAAATTTGTCATGAATGTTAACCATGACATGTAGATGGGAACGAGTGATTTTGGGGTCGTTCGGCCAAAAAACATGGCCGCCAGCAGCCATCTTGGATTTTACTCTTTGCATGACTAAATCCTTTGGCGCGGGTTACAGGTCGTACCTTTGGTCTGACCTTTATGAAATTTGTCATGAATATTGATATTGACATGTATATGGGAACGAGTCATTTTGGGGTCATACGGCCAAAAAACATGGCCGCTGGCAGCCATCTTGGATTTTACTCTTTGCATGACTAAATCCTTTGGCGCAGGCTACAGGTCGCAGTTTTGATCAGAACTTCATGAAAATTGTCATGGATGTTAACAATGACATGTAGATGGGAACGAGTGATTTTGGGGTTGTTCGGCCAAAAAACATGGCCGCCAGCAGCCATCATGGATTTTACTCTTTGCATGACTAAATCCTTTGGCGCGGGCTACAGGTCGTACCTATGGTCTGATATTTATGAATTTTGTCATGAATGTTGACATTGACATGTAGATGGGAACGAGTCATTTTGGGGTCATTCGGCCAAAAAACATGGCCGCTTGTGGCCATTTTGGATTTCAAAATTCAATCCATTGGCGCGGGCTACAGGTCGTGCTGTTCGTCTGATCATCATGAAATTTGTCATGGATGTTAACAATGACATGTAGATGGGAAACGAGTCATTTTGGGGTCTTTCGGCCGAAAAACATGGCCGCCAGCAGCCATCTTGGATTTTACTCTTTGCATGACTAAATCCATTGGCACAGGCTACAGGTCATACCTTTGATCAGATCATTATGAGATTTGTAAAGGCTGTAGATGGGAACAAGTCATTTTGGGGTAATTCGGAAAAAAACATGGCTGCCGGTGGCCATTTTAGAATTTACTCTTTGCATCAATAAATCCTTTGTCACACCATAATCACCATGCACATCCCTGATCCGATCATTATGAAACCTTTTATGAATGTTGATATTGACATGAACATCTAGTCTTACTTAGACATTTCAATTAGCACTTTTCCTATTCCTCCATTTACTGTCGACCATTAAATTATTCCCCTACCTAAGTTGAGCTACAGTGTCATTGACACTTTCATATTCGTTTTAATTTGTAAATAAATTTGAATAATGTACCAAGAACACTTCGTCTGTTTGTAACTAACTGTTGTCACTGACGGTGATCGAGGTCACACACATGGAGGTCAACTCAAAAGCGGAAACGTGCACATCATTACCTTTTAACTGATTGCGTTCGGTCTCTTCCGTTGCTTTAAGCGTTCGGATTTTGGAGGTAAACATTAGTGTATTTGTTCACTTATGGACTAATAAAGCTGTCCGGTAATCAGAGTACATAGGTTTCGGATTACAGAGGTAATCATTAGTGACAATGCACTTGGGTAAATTCGGGACCGAACAATTCGTTCGGAATGGAGAGGGGTTCGGATTGTAGAGGGTCCGGTTTGGAGAGGTTTCACTGTACATGATTCATCTATCGGCAATAAACTAACGAAAACGATTTCACGATTGAGAGTCACTGCATTTAATTAATAAATACGAATGACGGTGTGTGTTGTAAATTTAGATATAATATTTGTAAAAATAACTACTTTGAACAAGATTATTCTCCATTTCTATTTGATCACCCTACCGGAGTGTTTCACATCACTTTAAACCGTTTCATTACTCAGTACTCATTGATGAGTAGAACTTTCCCTTAGGAAATGTTCAGATAATAGTTCAACAAATGACCGATGGTTGAACATATTACCTGAACATTTCCCATCATTGAATAGCAATCCTTCTCCATTTGTATTATCCATCATGTGCTTCAGACGAAATCATTCCAAACAAGCCTTAAAATAATTTTTATTTGACTTTCTGATATTTTGTCAGGCACCATTAAGACATTTCTTTTTTATCACCCTAAATAATGCCAAGTGAAAATAATATGATTTATTATCCCCAAATTATGTTCCTCTTCTCAATTGTCACTGTGTTACTTTAAATAATGCAAACCTGCCCACCCTGGCCACAACATCAAACAAGCTTGCCGATTTCACGCTCAAATTCTAAGTTTATAGAATTCTTCAATTGCTCTTATCCCGGCGCTGTTACTAGTACCACGTAAGGGTAAGCCTATCATTACAAACATATGACTGTATTGAAAGCAGGACAGTAGTATGTTATAACTCGACCAGGAGGAAAACTTGTTCCATAAACTTTCCAATTCCAATATTTTGTAGACATCCAAGTTCTAATAATCATACATCTGAAAACCCAAGATTTTGGTGAAACAAATAATTAAAAACTACTCTCCGATAGAATAAATTTCATTTAACAGCACATTATATCAATTCATTTTGCAAAATGTCACATTTATACCAGTGATATTTTCTTTTAAATACGTCAATATTTCAACCTGACATTATGTCAGACAGTTTCAAAGCAGAGCCTAACAACCTATAAAAATTTGAATTTGGCATCTGACAATTGTCTGTGTCAGACCACTTATTTGGAGCCTTGATTCCAATGCATACTGTTATCAGTGGGTGGGAGAATCCATTTGGTAAAGAAAGGGTTATCCCTTTCAGTGCCAAGTCCGATTTTTGTATCAACCCATATTTCCTTGATCATTTTTCAAATTTATTGATTATAATAATGTAATAAAGCTCTTTCCATCAATGTATCACATTATTATAATCAATAAATTTGAAAAATGATCAAGGAAATATGGGTCGATACAAAAATCGGACTTGGCACTGACAGGGTTAATAGTCTATAATAGCAACCACCAAGGGTGCTTATACCTAAGACAGGTGAATTACGTCATATATTTTTTCTATATCCATCAGTGATTTTTCAAGATTGCGGGTATAGATTTTTTAGAAATTGTCACGTGACTTCCGGTTAGCAACCGTGTGGATATTGCAAAAAACGCGGAATTGGAAATGAAGCATCGCGATAAAAATGAAAGTAACTACTTCACAACTTACGAAGAATTCACATGTGATTTAAGTCTATTAATTTCATTTAGACCAATTTCGCTGGTCAGCTTAATGAAAACGAAAAATGAAGAAGCCTTGACGACTATAATCGAGACAAGATTTTACAATCCACGACGTCTTGTCAATTTGGCATGTCGTCTCCGTCATAACCACTGCATGATGTTGCATAAATTATTCTTAGCGCTATGTCGCCAAAAAAAGGCAAATTTGAGGCACATCATGTGTGGTTGCTCCACTACGTGTCACGTACAATTCATATTATTTTTCTTTACAGATAACCAGTTCCTCTTCATACCACCTAACAGGTATGTGTTTAATGGAGCTGAGGTTTATTCGTCGGAACATTCTGTGAGTGACAGTGATTCGAGTGACTCTAGCAGTTTATCTGACTATGCAGACTCTTCAATGGAATCGTCAGATAAGAATGGTGAACAGAATCCTCAAACTACAGATTCTGATAGTAAAAAACCTACCTCTGAAGAAAGTTTAGTCCAGGCAGGGAAATTCATCGAAACCGACTCATCTTCTGCCTGTCAAAAGGTGTTAAACCCGGTTGAAGGGAATTCGGTAGAAAGAAAAACAGACACCCAAATTGACTCTCATATCATGCAAGATCTGCCGTCATGACACATGTTATCTTTATATATAAATTAATTGTTATACTGATTCTCTTCTATTAAGCAATACTCTTGCATATGTACATGTACATTGTGTATGTTGCCAAAATGTTTTGTCACATTCACACTATGCAATCACTTGAATGTGGTCTGGTCCAAAATCTGGTTCCATGTAATTAGACGTCTGTTCTCGGTGTGCATTTTTTTAATGTTGCCAAATTCATAAAAAAAATTTGAGATTATTTCAAAATATCATTTCTTTATTTCACCAATTAGACTAGATATTCAGTCACAGTGTTATTGATAGAAATAGAGCTTAGTAGGTCATGTTTTGTTGTGAGAAAATTCTTGCACAATGCCCTACAAAATGTCGGTCCATTTATTGGCATCCCCTCCAGCAAGCCTGCAAATGGTTTGTCTGTCATTTGCAGAATGAGGTCCCCAGAAGTTCCACATGGCAGGCTAGCATCACCAAATTCACCCTCTGCGAACCTCATTCTTGTTTCTTTTATTGATTCAATTCAACACCAAACATATATATAAAAGTGATATTTGAAGTAGAATGGAGCATTTATTTGCCACTCAGGTCGCTACCGTTGTCAACATTCCATACCCAGAGTTGTAATTATTGGCAGATATTTTCAGTTGAAATTTGGTAGCATTGAAAAAAAATGCACAATGAGAATGGACGTATAATTACTGAGTACTGGATTTCTGACCAAATCAGACTCAAGTGATTACAGTGTGTTACATTATAACCTTCCTCCAACATCATCTAGAGTGCCTAATAGTAGTACAGGTTGAAATAATAGTACAAGGTGGAAAATCTCCAAAATTTTAATAATAGTACTGTGTGGAATAATTGTTCAGGGTATACCGGTACATCCATATAACAGTACCAGATATACACTATACATAGTTTCTTATACAAATGTTAGAGATTGACACTAGTGAAATTATAGATAAATGAATATTGATTAATTTCAACTGCAGTATACTTCTATTTCTGAGCAGTTCATTCTGACAGCTGAATATTCAAAGAATTGGTCATGTTCACCAATTGGACACCTTGCGAAAATTAATAAAAATGTACGGGAACAAATAAGGATTGTACAGGTTCAAGTTTTGTCAGGAAAAAAATAAAGTTACATGTACCACTATTAGACACTCCACAGTATATATATTTTTGTACTGATTTCACACTATTCAGTATTTTTGTCCCCCGACGTTTCTGGGATATTGTTCTTAACATGTTGGTGATTTGCAACATCTATATAGCTAATAAAAAATATCATTTTTTCCATATTTTCGGGGTTTTTTTGACTTAGAAAATTTGGAACATTTTTGCCTTTTGGATGAGATTGGGTACCTTCAAGGTGTAATCAACTCCTCCTACAGTTTTAAATGTAGAGATTTGAAACTCTGGGATATTGTTCCTAACATGTTGGTGATTTGCAACATCTATATAGCTAATATTTTTTTTATGGAGTTATTAACCCTTTTCGACTAAGAAAATGTCAACATTTTTTTTTAATTTCTTTAACAAAGCGGCATCGACTTGCCATGTTGTCGGGGGACACTGTGGTCTGCTGACCTTTTATCATAATGGCAGCCAAATTACCAGTCTGAGTGTTAACCCAGAATATCTAAAACAGCTACCTTTCGATCGTCTAAAGAAATAGCCAAGGTTGAGTTTAGTGTGCCTGTCATTTGCGGAATGAGGTCCCCAGAAGGTCAATTTACTGATGCTATCCCTCATAGTGGGCTAGCATCACTAAATTCACCCTCTGGGGACCTTATTCTGCTTAGGCCTCATCTTCTCTCAAAAGTTTCTTTGTTATTAAATTTCTATAGAAACTTCTTCACATAGATTCTATTTCTTTTTTAGTTTAGTTTCTCTATATCACTAAATTGGCAGACGACACATTGCATAATCAAGGTTCCCAATGGGTGCACATCACAATAATCACATTTGTGAACTTCAGTCTGAGTCTACATGTATGTCTCCCATAGCAGATGAGGCCATGCAGAATGAGGTCCCAAGACAGTGAATTTGGTGATGCTAGCCAGCTGTGTGGGATACCGTCACTAAATTCACCCTCTGGGACCTCATTCTGCAAATGGCAGGCACACTAAACTCAGGCTTGGAAATAGCAAGCAATCCCTTCAAATAAACAAAAATAATATTCTGTTGAAAGTACTCAATCTGATCAGATGGTCCCCATATTATCAAGATACAACATCAACATTTCTTCAAAATATGCTTTAGTTATCAGAATCGATTATAAATTGCAACAAAATAATGCTAACCACTGTCAACTACATGTATGGTATCAAACTTCCCAAGAGTGTTAATTTGGATAATGCATCTTTAATGATATGGAAGATGTTCGTGGTCAATACAGCTGGAAAATAATATAAAGTTTGTTAAAACAGTATAATTAAGTAGAATGTGAAAAAATAGAAGGAATTTGTTATTGTCATGATCAACAACCCTCCACTGACGAGATTCTGCTTGTTGAAGTAATTGTTACACACATTACTGTAATGGGGGAAGCCTGGAAGCCAGTATTGTGTTTTCAACAAGGAACAATAACTCTAAAATGATGATGCCATAATGAGGAGAAAACTCTTTTAGATTGATAATAGTGATTATTATATGAAAGATATTGGAATTTTTTGTGTAGCTTTTCTAGATAATCAGGGTTGATGCAGTCTGTGAAATTAGTATAAAGTCATATCTTTCATTCTGTTGTCACTCGGGGCCTGCAAATCTATTTTGATTTGATATGATTCAGAATATTTTGTCTGATTTGATTTTATTCAAAATTGGCTGTCCTGATTTAATAGATTTTTGTCAAATCTTTACCATCAGGTCCCATGGCTTCTACAGATTCATTGTTTTTATGCGAAAACTTCATAATACTTATGAACAATCTCATATACATTTACAGAAAATAAAGTCACAAATGATCTATAAATAGACCTCACAATCCCTCGAAGTCCTGCGGGGTTGCATAAATTGCACATCACACTGCATCACATTGACATTACATACAAAATCATTTATCATTTGGGAAAGGTTTCCGATTAATACATTAATACACTCTTGATACATTCGAGACAACAATTCAATTCGAGATTTGATGGATTCCAAACCTTTTTCCAGTTTCAACTGGTTTCAATTCAAATTTCGGAAATGAAAACCTAAAATTCGCAGGACCCTACTTATCTCAGTCCAGGAATCAACCTTCCCTGATTGGGAACCAGGCCTCTGCCATTTGTACAAAATTAACAAAACAGGGGTTCAAATAAGAATTTCCTTATGATCTAAGCTCTAAAAATAAGAATGTTCATTGCCATGGCACTAGCTGTCAGTTAAAAATGAAACTCCATTATAAAGGACTTTCAGATAAAAAAAATTTAAGTTATACAGATATGGCTCATTCAAGCTTTCCAAATTTTGTCTCTGTAAATATGGAATGAGGTATAAGATAGGTTGAGAAACACATGATATATTGAAAAATACTCTTTATTTCAACCATATCATGAATAAAGTAATGAGGAATGCTCTTTTTGTTCCATTTCTGTTGTACAAAGTGATGGTATAGGAATATTATACATATGTTTGTTCCTGGAACCAGACTGCAATATTTCAAAAGGGAGCATAATTTGGAGCTTCAAAATGCCAAGTGGCTTTATATTTGATTCTAAAATCAATCGCATTAGCAAATTGGTAAATTTTATAGTGTTGAAACGATTAGCATTTTTAAGGAATCGACTAGTCGCCAGAGGTAATCGACTACTAGTCAACTAGTCGGACCCCTTCTAAGAGTTCCCGTTTCTATGCCCATATGATGTATAAAAAGGGCCATGTGGCATCGCAGTTTTGAGTATCCAACTCTTCGTTTCTGAATGTTAAAACGGAAAGCACGTGAACTATATAATCTCCCGTTTTGCTCGTAAGTCTCCGAATTTGATGTATTAAACCCGGCTCTCCTGCAACCTTCATATTATCTCATGGTTTGGGGAATGTAGGTAATAAAACATTTTATATAAACACAATTGTCGCCGGTAACCAGGAAATAAATAGGCAAGTCTCGTTAGTAAGTCTCACTAATGAGATGTCGGGTGTATTAAAGGAACAATGCAATAAGCTCTAAGAAGTTAATATGTATTAACTGTTAGATTACGTGATAATGTTTCCATGCAATGGCACTGCTGTCATCAATCATGATAGCACTCAGGTAGTGCTTTTTCTTGACTAGTCGACTAGCATATTTCGGGATCGACTAATTTAGTAATCGCATCGATTTCGACTAATTGATTAATCGTTTCAACACTAAAATTTTATACTGAAAATTGGTTACAACAGGTTAGTAAAAAGTCCCTTGTGTTATTTTGGTTGGAACTGCCAGCTATTCTACATGAATAAGGACTTCTGATTGCTTTTTGCCATTGTCTTGAATTTTCATAATTTTAATGAAGAAATCTGGCCAGTGCTTTCAGTAACTTCTTATAATCTTGTTTATACGTTTCATCATTTGTACTTGCAAAAATTAAAATTATACCGGTAGCTGTAATTGTTTATCAAATTCTCATTTTCGAGATGGCTGTTCAATGTTCATTATATAAATTCCAATATTTGGAGAAATTTCATCAGAGTTATTATGTATTAATGGGTAAAAGGATCCACTACATACAAGCATTTAGCACATTACTTTACAATTGAATAAATATATTGAGTTAACTTCTCCATGTTCCTTATTTCAGAAAACCAATTGGGATATTGAGGGGAACTGCAACAGAAAATTTCAATTGGCAAGCTGGCAAATAGTGTGTATCATTTGCAGAATGAGGTCCCCAGAGGGTGAATTTAGTGAAGCTATCCCACACAGTGGGCTAGCGTCACCAAGTTCACCCTCTAGGAACCTCTTCTGCTTAGGCCTCAACTGCTATGGGAGACCTAGGATGAGATTAAAGTTCCACAGTTGAGGTTGGTGATGTTCACCCATTAGTTACCTCAATTATGCAGTTTATCTTCTGCAAATTAGGGGATATAGAAACTTCCCACGAGGGAAAAAGTTACTAAAAACAAAGATAATTTGAGGCTATAGATACTTCCCAGAAGATGAGACCTATACAGAATGAGGTCCCCAGAGGTTTGACGACGCCAGCCTGTTGTCCAAAAAAGAAGTTATTGGCAAAATTCCATACTGCATCCTTTAAAATGTATTTTTCATGCCTCATAAGGTACTGGGGCAACCAGAATAGAACATTTAGTTGTCAGTTGACTATAAAGTAACATGTTTACCGGTAATAACCAAGTGAGTCACAATTTGCTACCTTTTCAGAACAGCAGAGAATAATATTTGGGATATATGTGAAAAATCAACCTTTCACCAAATTTTGTGTGTGTGTGCATGCCATCTTGAGTAATATTGTCTAAAAACATGTCAGTGTGACACATTTAAGACCGAGCAAACAATAAACACCTTTGATACCAAAGATCGTTCCATTTTACTTGAAAAATGGTCCAAACCTGAAAAGTGAATTTTTGCTGAATTTTATGTCAAGTTTGTGAGAGAAAAATTAAATATTTCTGGTAATGCCAGTGGTTACATCGGTAACAATTAACATAGGTGCATCGGCAATGTTAGTTTTCAATGTATAGAAGGCATATTTGTCAATTTTTTTAAACAACAGCTTGTAAGCGATTATTGGGTATACAGATGCAATATCTACTATTTTCCCTTGGGGTGGCAATTTTGAGCCAAAATGACAATTTTGGTTCCATTGAGTTGGAATATTCATAAGTAATGGTATCCCTCACTTACATTGCACAGTTGTGCTCATATCTTATTGAAATATGACTTTAATCCCAATGGTGATTTTTGGTAAAATGTTACACTTCGTTCTGTAAAATCAAATGTTTGAGGGATCAGAAGCGGCTGGGGTCCACTGAATGGCATATGTCATTGCCTCAATGCTCAATTAACATGAACAATGAAAAATAAAGTCGCACTTCTCAACCAGTTCCAAGTAGTAGAAACTGATCTGGAAAAATTGTCATGGGAAGTTCCAATTTTGCCCTAAGAAGGTGGCATTATATCTTAGCGTCACAATAATATATACATTTGTATACATTTGACAATATTTTATCTTAATAATTTGCATCAAACTCGTCTGAAGAAAAAAACAGCGGCCATGTTGGACGTCATCTTGTCTAGTCACTTTGTTTTCCTGCTGATGTTGCTTAAAAGTTGAGGGACATAATAGGGAAGACAATAAGTGGGGTGAAATTAAGTCCTGGGGTGGGGGTGCAGGGGTACCCTATCAGCTCCAAGGCTATTATATTTTTGCGGCCTGTTTTGCTTATAACTCAACCGTTTATTGACGGATTAAACAAAAATTTGTGTGTGAGTACACATCCATGCACGTAAGCTGCAGATAAAAAATCGGGTTCGTCCGCACATTTATTACAGAGTTATGGCCCTTTGCCATTTTTCACTGATTTTAGGGTCGTTAGCGCGATAACTTCAACAAACGTTATCCGATTTGATTGAAATTTAGTATATAGGTGTCTCCCAAGAATATCTCGGATGAGTTCGAAAACCAGCCTGGTCCGATAAAATTTGATAGAGTTATGGCCCTTAATTAGTCATTTTTCACGAATGTTCAGCTCGTTAGCGCGATAACTTCAACAAACGTTATCCGATTTGATTGAAATTTGGTATATAGGTGTCTCCCAAGAATATCTCGGATGAGTTCGAAAACCAGCCTGGTCCGATAAAATTTGATAGAGTTGTGGCCCTTAATTAGTCATTTTTCACGAATGTTCAGCTCGTTAGCGCGATAACTTCAACAAACGTTATCCGATTTGATTGAAATTTGGTATATAGGTGTCTCCCAAGAATATCTCGGATGAGTTCGAAAACCAGCCTGGTCCGATAAAATTTGATAGAGTTGTGGCCCTTAATTAGTCATTTTTCACGAATGTTCAGCTCGTTAGCGCGATAACTTCAACAAACGTTATCCGATTTGATTGAAATTTGGTATATAGGTGTCTCCCAAGAATATCTCGGATGAGTTCGAAAACCATCCTGGTCCGATAAAATTTGATAGAGTTATGGCCCTTAATTAGTCATTTTTCACGAATTTTCAGCTCGTTAGCGCGATAACTTCAACAACCGTTATCCGATTTGATTTAAATTTGGTATATAGGTGTCTCCCAAGAATATCTCGGACGAGTTCGAAAACCGGCCAGGTCCAATAAAATTTGATGGAGTTATGGCCCCTTAATTAGTATTTTTTTCGCAAATTTTCAGCTCGTTAGCGCGATAATTTAACAAACATCATCCTATTTGATTGAAATTTTGATATATAGGTGTCTCCCAAGAATACCTCGGACGAGTTAGAAAACCGGCCCGGTCCGATAAAATTTGATAGAGTTATGGTCCTTAAGTAGTCATTTTGTACGAATTTTGAGCTCGTTAGCGCGATAACTTCAACATACGTCATCCGATTCAAATAAAATTTGGTATATAAGTGTCTTCCAATAATATCCTGGACGAGTTCGAAAACCAGCCTGGCCCGATAATATTTTATAGAGTTATGGCCATTAATTAGTCATTTTTCGTGAATTTTTAGCTCGTTAGCGCTATAACTTCAACAAACGTCCTCCGATTTGTTTAAAATTTGGAATAGACATACTTGCCAAGAATATTTCGGACGAGTTCGAAAACCAGCCTGGCCCGATAAAATTTGATGGAGTTATGGCCCTTAATTAGTCATTTTTCGATTTTACCTATTAATTATTCTACCGATACTGATGCACATCATTTGGCGGTAGCCACCGGCGGTAAGCCACCGAAAACGAGACACAGCATCTCTTGTTTATTACTTGGTTTACGGATTTCTTTGGCTCAAAGGTAGTGGAAGTGTTGAGGAAAAAATTAAATCTGTATAATTTTTTTTTAATTTAAATTGTCAAAAAATAGGGTATGGAGAAATAAAAATTTCATTTTTATTGACAAACAGCTTTTTTTTGGGTAGGGAAATACGTAAATCAAGTAATAAAAAAAAAATTGCCGAAAGGGTATATACAGTCTAAGTAAACTCATACCTAAATATTCGTAACAACATTGATATATAGAGTCGACGTTCACCCAGACTGGGGTATATATATCTCTGTGGCAGTTGGTGCACATTCTTAAGTTAAGTATTGCATGTATATATTCAACGGGCGGTTTTGCTCCCCGGAACAAGAGCAAGAGATTGCGTGGCTTGAATAGAGACATGAAGATGATAAGTCACATGGTATTTACCCAGGTTTAGCTACACATATTTGTAACTTGTAACGTGCATTGCTATGGCTATGCACTTGGCGGTAAAAAATCATAAGATTTACGGCGGCAAACATGCGCGTTTATAATATATAAACGTGTTAAAAAAACTGGCAAACATTAATCGGGTGGGGAGGGGGGACAAGCGGCGACCACCGCCATAATTAAATTGGATTCAATCAAAATAAGATTTATCCGCGATTCACATTACCCACACTGACTACATAGCGTTGGGAGCTCATTCTGTTATCAAACAAAATTGGATTATCCATTTTGCTACAAGTTTGGACATAACACTGCTCAACGGTTTGGCAGTGTACGCGTATATAGTCGGAATGGTCACGCGATTTTCGTCGATAATGGCAACACACGTTACAAGTTACACGTAAATGTGGCTAAACCGGATGTCATTCGTCACATCTATCATATCAATACTTTGTCATCATATTCAGAGCCCAAGCGAACCGCTAAAGAATAGAGTTATCGCTCTTGTGTTGTTTTTGGGACAAGAGACAGCCCCACGTCAAACGATCAAGCTGGTGTGATGGAATTCCTACACATCGAACTATGAATCTTCTGGAATGAAACACGCGGAGTTGGTAAATATGGAGCTTTAGATAGTGAAACGGCAATTTATCTTAAAACTTGGGTGATGCTATAGAAATACCCTTGCGCGAAAGCACCTCGTGATATTTCCATGTGCAATGAACGTTCGAGCTTTTTCTTTCGCGAGGCAAATGCCATTCTCCACTGCCTGTATACACTAGCCAGCAAATAGAGTGTCTGTCATTTGTAGAATGAGATCATAGCGGGCTAGCATCACCAAATTCACCCTCCGTGGGACCTCATTTTGCTTAGGCCTCATCTTCTGGGAAGTATCTATAGTCTCACATTAACATTGTTTTAGTTACTTTTTCCCTTGTGGGAAGTTTCTATACCCCCTAATTTTCAGAAGACGAAATGCATAATCGATGTGACTAATGGGTGAACATCACCAACTTCAACTGGGGTACTACAATCTGATCCTATATATCACATAGCAGTTGAGGCCTATATATATATAAGCAGAACGAGGTTCCCAGAAGGTGAATTTAGTGACGGTAGCCCGCCGTGTGGTGTAGCATTACTAAACTCACCCTCAGGAGTCAGGGGACCTTGTTCTGTAAATGACAGATACACTATTTGCAGGCTTGCCGCCTGTGTATATATATAGCGTTGGTCGCTCAATCACTTTCAGAGGATTCGATTATTCCTCGCTGCAATGTTACAAGTTCCGCATGCTATGCGTTGGACACAATAGAGAGATTCCGCTTGTCTGTAATTAATTTGTGGTATGTAACATATATATGTGACCCGCCATATCAAATCCAGTCGGAAGTCGGGATTTTTTTTACCCTGTGCCAATGCATTCTCTTATATATGCGAGTCGACCATAGGTCGCCTCGCATATATAAGAAAATGCATTGGCTTAACAATTTTTTATCATGTTTTTTAAATAAATGTTTCTTACAATTTTTAGGACATAAACATCCATTACCCTGCAGGGAGCCCCACACATATATAGACGCACATAGAAGAGTGTCGTCTGCTCCTGTTTGTCTGGGGCTCTGTATGGGTGAAATTATAAAATTGTTAAAGAATACAAGAACAAATTATTAAAATTGTAAAAAAAATGTTAGGCCAATGCATTCTCTTATATATGCGAGTCGACCTATGGTCGACTCGCATATATAAGAGAATGCATTGGCACAGGGTAAACAAATCCCGACTTCCGACTGGATTTGATATGGCGGGTCACATATAGGCAATATATTGACAGTTCTGGAAAATGTCCTATCATGGTGCATTATATATGATTGGGAGATATTTCAGAGTTAGTTATAATATTATCGACAATGATAACTGAACCTCGGAATTTATAGCCAGTTGTATCTCAATTGATTGCCACAAGTTCTTGAAACTATCCCTTTTTGAAACCACATTCATCATCACAGTGTATTAACGGAAGTGAACGTCAATCTTCTGGTAAACTGTTTTCAAGATATTTCAACAATCATGGAGTCGAAGTGTTCCACTCGCACAGATACGGTCACATACTGTGGGCTTTATCAATTTATCAATTTTAAAGCAAGCACGCTGTGTTTTAGTGCCAAAATAGACGACTAGATGTACAAAGCTTGAGTATTATATCAGCGCGTGTATCCACGGCATATATACTCAAGCAATGCGCACGCGAAGTCTTTTAAAAAAAATATACGTTTATTCTCTGATCAAAAAGATATTTAGATACAAGTAGAAGATATATACAACAGATTTAGAATGATGCAGTATATGTACTACAATATATACACGAACTTCCCATCAGCGTCATCATTATCATCATCATGGTAATCGTATTCGTCGTCCTCGTCGAGACATCATCACCGTTACCGCGTCGTCGGTATCACCGTCTTCGTTGTCATCACATCCTCGTCTTCGTCTACCCGTCGTCACAATCGCCAGTATCATAATCCACATCTTCCAAATTCAGAATGTCACCTAACATATCAATAGTTGTATGTTCTATGCTGGTATATTCACTGTCGGATACCCGTTTAAGTTTGTAAGTTTCAAGAGGGCGGCGCTTAGTGGTCAGGATAAACAGTAGGTGTACATATTGTCTTCAATCATCAATCAAAGACATCTTTCGGAGATACACCTTAGAACAGTTATGTAAAATGTATATACCCAACACCCACATAACATACCTTTCGCATGACAGGCATGTGAAATGTTGCATTTGGCGTGTCATGTTGTCAAAAAAAATCGAAATTTTCTCGAAGCGGCGAAATGTTCGCTTGTCGTAATTTTTTTTTACCCTGGGCTCATGGATCTGCAGATATATGTATTATCTAGGGTAGGTTAGGTAACCACACTTCTTCTGAATGCAAAACCCGCGATATTTCTATCGTCTAACTCCAAAAAACGACCTTTGAAAATTTCAAAATGTTCAGGTTCAGAATCGCAATATTTCCCATTATTTTGTCTCGCGGCGGGTAAAATATTCACAAGAAAGCAGCTGAAGAAAGACGAAATTTGTGAAAACATACTCGTCGTATGTGTTCGAGTCGAACAAACGTCTCAATGTTTGTTGAAAACAGAACTGTTTACCTGAGGATTGACGTTCACTACCGTTAATACAATGTAACTATTGTACTGCCAAAGCTGGCCAAAGTGTGAATTACTTTCTAAATATGCCGTCACTCGAGCCTTGTTAGGAATTTAATAGCGATGTGCATATGGTGGAAATTTTAACATCCAAAATATATTTACGTTATTTGGATTTACGGCTATAGACTATTTTGATAAAATATATACGGAATACCGCGATCTACATGTATACAATGTGAGGAAACTTGCCAAATTTATAGAAAGTTTCCGGCTGATTTAAATTCCTCGCACAAACAATTGCTCTTTATATTAACAATACCCAAAATAGACCATCAAGCAACGCTCTTTATTCTTCCATGAGTCTGACTTTTCCAAATGCTATGACTTGAAAATATCTTTTTTGGTCAGATGGATCTCATAATCGCAGGCGGCGCACATGTTCCCTTTGTACTAAATATGTGTGACAAATTTAAAAACATTGACCTAACAATGTAGGAATAAAAGCTTGGATACAATTTGTCCACGCACGGTTAGACCGACGGACGGACGGCCATACGCACCACAGGGTACTTGTGAGGTGCGATCTTTTGTTTGCATGACTTGTGTAACGTACGGAAAATCCAATTTTAAAGAGCGTTACAATCTCCGTTATTTCGTTAATATTACGTTTTTCTAAATATGTTTTCTCTCTAAATACGTATTTCAGAAAAAACACATAATCTGAGAATTGTTATATTAACGAAATAACGGAGATGTTTGTGGAATAAAACAGTTAGGGAAAACAAAATGTTAATTTCATCGCACCCCACAAGTACATGTACGCTCTGGTGAGAGCGGACGGACGGACGGACGGACGGACGGACGGACATGCTGATTTCGGTATTCCACAGTTAACAACGGGTATACTTATGTTATAATCAGACGTAATGTGTCTATCGAAATTAATGTGAACATTTCCGTTCTGTCAATATACAGACAGTACAGTTCCTCAAATTCCAGAACAATTTTACAATTAGCCGTCTCTCCATGCACTCGTCGATATATAGCCCGCCACCATCGAGAATTTTAATATCAGCATCATTTACTCAAGGAGCGGTACTCGTGCTGTGTGAATTACTTTCTAAATATGCCCGTCACTCGAGCCTTGTTAGGATCGAATTTAATAGCGATGTGCATATGGTGGAATATCGTCCCCACTTCTCATGTATTGTCTGAACAAACTTGAACAGTAGGCTGACAGATGGACAGAATATTATTAAATGCTCTGGTCCCATTGTCTCACTCTCGCTATCTGCCCACCCTAAATCATGTCTTATTTGTTTTCAAAGTAACTTCACAGCAACCCCTATCGATTTTTATATCATGTGGAAAATTAGCGTGCGCTCTTTTAAGCACAGTTTCACGGATGAATGGCTTTATAGTCGTTTTCTGGTTTTAAATAGTTTTGTACGTTTATCTTTCTGGTAATCTTGAAGAGATTTGTGAATGTCATTCTTTTTGTGTCGGTTTTTATCTCTGACCTTGCAGCCGATGTCGGGTTCTGCATCGACCACAATCACCCTGCATGTTAATTGATCCTGATGCGACGCTGGTGGGACTTTCTGCATTGATATGATGCTGGTAGGATAAACTGATGCTGCTAAGATAATGCACCGTTATTTTTCTAAAGTTATAATTTTCGAGGCATTTGAATGAATGGACGAACGCATTATGTGTATAAAAAAATATATATATAAACTTATGTTGTAAATTATTTTAATAATGACACTTTTTGTTGCAAAACGACCATAATTATTTAGAAAATTCTCTAGATCAAGCCAGAATTAATTGTAGCTGACAAAACACTTCAATAAAATTATGTTAAATTTAAAGGGGTACTGTACGCCATTTTCAATAAATTCCCGGTGATAACAACGATATAATATCGATAATATATAGAAAACTAAGTAATTTGAGTCGAAGATGTATTCTGTAAACGTTCAGGTTAATATCTTATCTTATAATGAATGTTAGTAAATTGATATAAATTTAATTTATGGCTGGAGCCATAAATTAAATTACGAATTTTCGTGTACAAGACGTAATCAAAATAATTCACGGATTATGGATTGGGCAACGCGTGGCACACATGGTCGTGTAAAAAATTGTGTTGATACGGGGCGTAAACACAAGCCACTCACTGACTGGTGACTATACATTGACTTAATTGAGTATATGGGACTGGTATGCATATAATATAACATTTATTTGACACATTTTGAAAAGTGTCCAAAAATTACTCGATAACGACAATTGGTATTTTCGCATTCCGGCTAATTTTCCATCAGTAACATTACTTCGTACTCAATAGACTTTCAAATAATGGAAATCTGATTACCTTATTCTACAACTCGGAGATATAGAAACCAACAACAACATTTGAGTACAGTATCCCTTTTATTAAGAAAATACACATGCCGGCAGCGGTCAGACATAGCGTAGCGAGGGGACTGCATGGTTCTGGTGAACACTGCATGTCTCGTCAAATATGACTTTTCACCACAACTTGGACTCGTACAAGAAAAACACATACTGTACACAGCATTGTATAATAACTTTATAACATTGTTATATGTATCTTTTATTTGGCATCGGTCTCCTGTGGACGTTTTTATGTCATCAAACTGTTGTTGTTTTCAAGCAGTTCAAAACCTGAGAACAGTTTGATGTTCTGACCTCCATGTTATGACCGGGAACTTTCTGTCTTTAAACTGACAACATAGGGATCATATTACTTTGTTAATACTTGTTCCCCAATAATCTATTTCACAGTAAGCAATTATTTCATGTGTCTTTTGGGAACAGTCAAAATTGTTGTCCCGAGGTATCAGGAATGACTATCGAACTGTTGCCCAAGGCCGTAGGCCGAGGGCAACAGTTCGATAGTCATTCCTGATACCGAGGGACAACAATTTTTGCATGTTCCCAAAAGACACATGAAATAATTGCTTTGTTACCCAATACATTTACTTGTATATAATCAGGTCATTGCTAATTAATCACACGCTTTAATATTGTTATTTCGAATTATGAGAACTAACTGGAATATACCGACATGTATCTGAATGCAAAAAGCACATGTAGTCTCTATTTCCGGAAATAGCCGAAACGTCACGGAAATTGCAAACCATGTAACAGTTCGTTCGGGCCAGTCAACAGTTCGCTCGGAGCCAGTCAACAGTTCGCTCGGGTCGGGCAACAGTTCACTCGTGACGTCACGAAAGCTGACCGTGATTGCAAACCGGGCAACAGTTAATTCAGGGCGAGCAACAGTTCGTTGTGGCGCTACAAACGCGAATTTGGGGTTAACCAGTTAATTCTAAATCCCAATGATTTACGAAGTAAAACTCTACTATTGGGTAACAATAGGGGTTGTACCAGCTCAATATTGCACGATTTAAGTGACGTTTATGAACTAAATCTGCTCATAAAAGTCGTCTATTGATACAATCTCGAACTGGGACCTTCACATACTGTGGAATACATGATTAAGGAACAGGTATTAATTAAGAAATATATTACATGCGTTGTTTTATCAATGTTATAAAGTTCGCCGTCGGACGATAAAACATTCCCAGGTTTGAACTTGAGGCGTATATGTTCTATACATGCTTAAGCCATAGTACTTAGATTTTTGTACCTTTTATTCCGTTTTATGGCGCGGGTCACATTGAAATCACATTGTATAGAGCGTATATCTGGGGCCTATACTATAGAATACACTTTTTGTAATATCAGCGTTAATTTGTGATTTACTAATTTTGTAATACAAATTTTGTGTTCTATAGTATTCGACTGTAGTTCTATCAGTATTTCTTTCATTGTAGACATTGTAATGACTTATATGATCTTTTTGGCGAACCATCCATATACCGGGATTCACGGAAATCTTTGCATTTGGTGGAGAAAAAGGGGGCCTGAAAGTTTAATCTTTTCATATTTCCATAGTACTCGAACACTACAGCTTTGTAATATATATGTAAAACATCGCAATACTGAATGATAAAGTACTGGCTAAGCGGGTTCTATAGTACATAAATAATACCATTTTTTGGGTAAAAAATCAGTATCAGATTACTACTACACAGGTTCATTATTGATTTTTTCACGTCGTGATCACGACGAATCACCGTGTGGATAATGGTGAGTGGGATTAGCTGGGTACATGTTCTTTGTAATGCGGTACCGGAATCTCGATTGTTAACCCATCGTCAGTTGATTTGATAGGAGTAGCCATGCCAGCGGCCTTGGTGTTAACTAAGAATGGAATTAAATAGATACAGTTGGCGGGCTTGGGCTCAAAAACTATATATAAACGGAGCTACACAGATACGCGGTTTATGGGTGGTGGTGGTGGCATTTCGTGCTGAAACAATAAAAACAGTTACTGATAATTTCAGACTAAGGGCACGGCGTTAAAGGCACGGGCGGCGTTCGTTGCAGAAATATTCATATTTGTTCAAATCGCCATCAACAGAAGGAATATTAAAATATATATACTTTTGTTCATATGCCAAACATAATCAGCGCGTAAATAGTATATTGTCGTCAAGACGTACGATGGTGTACGTAAACAAGAGCCTGCTCGTGTTACATAATTGTTGCTTCTGTTTACACGACACAGTGCAATTCTATTGGTTAATCACACACAACTGATATAAACGCTCTTTATTATTTCCATATCAGGAAAACAGTAACAAATAACGCTCTTTATGTTTACCATATCCGGACCTAAACAAAAGTCAGGAAAAGTAAAGTTTTTTTTTGCGTTTGTTTACATAACAATGGAAAAACATTTGACGATAACATACTGTTTATGCCATATTTCTGATGGTTAGGTCTATATCAGCCCCCGCTTCTACGGTATAGGGGATATATTGACCAATGAGAAATCAGTTAGGGGGTGTCACGTGTTGTTTATGGGTGTTGCCAAAAGTCGGCGAAGGAGGTCAATGTTGTCACGTGATGTTTTAAAACACAACACAGAATGGCGGATCAATTGTTCACTCATCCTATTCCACTAATTTGCCTCGAATTGTAGTCACCGGAAGTTGTCCAGAAACACGTGATAAGCACATGTTGAAACCACGTGTATTCTGATAAGCATCCTTTGAAACCACGTGTATTCTGGTGAGCACATGTTTGAGACCACACCCCAAATCTCCATATTTGGATGAAACCACGCCTGATTCAGACCTTTCCTATTTCTGATTCGTATAAGAACAAAGTCTGTCTATTTTTACTATTCTTTCTGTTTATGGCGGTTTTTGACGGAGGTGAATATTTTAACAGCATACCCACCGCTAACGCCGCCCGTATCTTTAAGAATCAGTGGACCCCAAATATCTACCATGACATTATGTAACTTACTTGAACCGCATGTTATTTGTGTGTTCAAGAAGTTTGCGGTCACCTTGTGGTCTAAACAATTTAATTTGGCCAATAGTGTCACACATTATGTTCCATGAGTGAATTCTTAGAAGAAAAAAAATCGGGGTCCCCTGATCCTTAACTTACCAATGTAGTAGTGCGTGTTGGTTATAAACCAAATTTCATATGTTTACCTAAATTCAGCCGCTTAGTTGGGTATAAATGGAAGGTTCTGAAAATTAGGTATAGTTTACGTAGATGGTGCTCTATATATATATATATTTTTTAAATCTAGGTTGGGTGTCCCCGGAGACCCTGGACGAGGGAGTGTTGGTCTATATTGGAATTTCCAAATGAACACCCATCCTTGACACAGGTCGAAAATACCAAGTCCGAGAACAGCCATCGCACCCCATCATGGGTTGAATTTTTCCAGTTGCATGGTACCTCAAACTTTTCAACTGTTACGGCCTAGATTTTCCCACTTCTAATATTCCGGCCGCTGTCCCGGTCCAAAGCCAGGGACATGGCTAGAGGGTCTCCGCTGGGGGAGTGTACACCTTGGGAAATTCCAACTGCACCCCCCTTGAAGTAGAATCAGATAAAACCCAAGTTTTGCATAATTCCATTGCACACCATCGCCCCTTGTACCTCAGTGCTCAGGCCTAATATCATATATATTCCCGGTATGAGAACATTAAGATATTTTAACCTGAAAATTGCATAAATCCTAACATCTAGTGGTCTAACTCCAGACAAATGCACACGGCTACGGGCAAGAGATCGGGACAAACCGGGCTGACTATGGTCATTTCCAACTGATGACTATTTCAATCCAAATCTATAGTACTCGACACCTTCTGTGCGGCTCAAATAAGCCTGCTATTACAAAACTTGTATTCTGTAGTATAGGCACCTGGTCGATTTAGGATAACATAGTTTATATTTTTGAAATAAGTTCAATATGAGCTTATTTTCAATAGAACAGGCTGGATTGATGGATTGATACATTGTGATCATCGGAACAAGATCGATATATATAACTAAGGCGATCACTACTAATAATAATATAAGGCTTCAAAGTTCAAACCGCAAAGTACATGTCACTTTTGTGTGGTGTGGGAACGCTCTTTATTTCTACCATATCGGGAATAGACTAACACGTAATATAACGCTCTTTTTTGTTCCAAGGCTGATTTTTGTTTGGACCCAAACAGTTGTAATTTTTATGATTCCATTGCGTCTTTCTGAGACATATAATGCTCACAGAAAGGCAGTGCAAGTATTTACCGACCTATCTCGATACCGGAACACGTCAAAAGCGAATATGATTAGGTGTGTTTCGGAGCGCAAACCGCCAAGTGGCTTCACATATGCCCTGTGATAAAACCACCATATATTCATGTTTTATACCAGATAATTATTTGAGCGGACCCATGAACCCAATAATAGGACGTTCTGATGGCCAGAAAAAAATCCATCGTCATCATTATCCCATCATCAGCATCGTCGTCGTTGCTATCGTCGTCGTCCATCGTCATCATTGTCGTCGCTGTCATCTTTATCCAATGTAGTCATCATCATTATCATTAGCGCCGTTGACCTAATCATCTTTCCCTGTAAATAATGTTTTTGGCCGTACGTCTGAGTTATTAGCCATTCTTTACATGATCTGAATGAAATTTCGTATTGCAAGTTCACCATCACGAGTGCCTTCGAAAGAGGATCCAATGGCAGTTCGAAAACCCGTTCTGGAGTTGCCCTTCTTTGTTTATCTGGAACTAATGGGGATTTTTGTCTGTCCGCCTGAGTACATGTATATCAGATATGGGTTATAGGATATCAATGAAATTTAGTACGGACATATACATGTTCCATCAACATAGTCTTCGATGAATGTTGTTGTTAAATTTCTCCTTTTAAAGTTATTAATCCTTATTTTTAGATGCAATCCCCATTCAAAATTGGTCTCTGGACCACCCTCTTAATCACGAATAACTGAGAATAAAAAACCAAAACCTTGGCTGCAAACGGACGGACAAAGTTTTGCGGCAACGTTTTTGTGGATGCCTACAAAACCAGAACACAACTGACTTATTCTAAATCACAGATTGTCAAAATTCCCCGGAAATTTACTATTTGCCACCAAATCTGCGATCTTTAGGTCGCTTGCTATCTGTGTTTTAGTTTAATTTAATGTATAAATTGTTGCTGAACATTATCCGTGTGCTGGTTCCATATTAGTAACATCAATTCTAACGCATTATTTATTCTCTTCAATATGAATAATGCAACGAAAACGAATTTATTGTGACAATCAACTTTCTAAAATAATGGTACTTTCCAAACTAAAGATGGCTCTGACGAACGGTTCTATATTTATTATTTTTATGGGGTTTGTTACGCGTTAACCTATGAGAAATAACTCATATTTCCATAGAAATAAACTGTCAATAGTCTCGCTCAGACTGTCTTCTCAAACATAGGCGGCGATTTATTGCGAGGAATATTGCCGGGCCTTATCTCGACAGAGATGTATTTTTGACATCAAAGAAATTGAAAATATCCATAAAATTTTGTAAAGGAATTAATGTGCGAATTACGTAGACCACAATCTTCACTAGCCATTTATCTTCGTGATCTATTCCGTCGCGAGATAGCCATGTTCGTCTCTTCAGTCAACTGATGTTGATTTCAATTCGGGCATAAAAGTGATGTATGGTGATTTCACTCAATCGGTCTTAACGCCGCTATACTGGAAGCCCACAATGGTAGATTGAATTCATTATGAGTGGCCACTAACATCAGTTCACAATATCGTTTTGATTCCAGTCGACCAATCTTCTTTTTGCCATCCCTTTGAATACATAAAGTCAGCGAGTGAGTCATACGATATTCATTAATACCCTATACTTTCATAAAGAAACAACTATACAGTACCATACAGACGTGTGGTTGATGTGTGAATGTGAAGAACGTTATCGCATGGGTTTGTTGTGGTGCACTGTTACGAGAGTCACATATGATAGCATCATAATCGTCATCATGATCATCTTCAAAATTATCATCATCATCACCGTCGCCACTATCACCATCGTCATTTTCATCATCATCATCATCATCATCACCATCATAATCACCATCATCATCATCCTCATCGTCATCGCCATCATCACCATCATCGTCATCATCATCATCATCACCGTCATCATCATCATCATCATCATCATCATCATCATAATCATCATCATCATCATCATCATCATCATCATCACCACCACCACCACCATCATCATCACCAGCATCATTATCGTCATCATCATCATCATCGTCATCAGCATCATCGTCGTCATCAGCATCACGCAATTCACCATCACCATTATTGACACGTGTTCACGCTGGGTCGAACAAATCTTTTGGCCACTTTTTTGGCCAATTCTGCTTTTATTGGCCATATTAAAAATACTTTGGCCATATTAATCCTCATTTTCTGGTCTCAAAATTAATATATATATCTTTATTATCCTCCACACATGGAGATTCATATATAAATGTTTATGTTATGGGAACAAACACAATTTGGTACATAACACAGTGTATTTGCAGGTTCCGGATGATAACTTTAGATTGAATAAAGTGAACTGAACCAAATTTGGTATATTAGTTTACCACCCCAAAATACAGATCAAGTTCGAATATGGGTTTCATCCAGATGAGTTTGACTGAGTTATGTCCCTTTTTCTACTTAGATTTGACCCGATATGCAGTTTCCAGTTTATTGTGTTTTATTTTTGTTATTATTTCGTCTTAAGTCAAAGGTTTCACAAATGAATTAAATCTTGCCCCACTCTACTCTAGAAACGGGCGTATTATGCCACGCCCCGACGGCGTGCTCTTGTTGAACTAGATTTTGGGCAAACGTTTGGACATCATCATCATCATCATCACCATCATCATAATCATCTTCTTCATCTTCTTCATCCTCCTTATCGTCATCATGACCATCATCATCTTCATCACCGTCCGTATCATCATTGACACCATCAACTCTTTGGACTTTGCTCCCTGTTCTGCTTCAAAAATAAGATAAACCTCTCATACTCTTCAGATACCATTCCATGTATATATAATTAAAGAGATATTTAAATTTTGACAAAAAGCTGGTCTACTTGAAAACAGCGGAACTGTATGGATTTGCCATGTCAAAATTGTATATATATATTTTTGACAAAAAATTACTTAAACAGAATTTGAGAATTTGGTATGGATGGAGGGAAATGATGGATAGTACAGTGGAAGCCCCGCTTTTATAGTATGCGGAATTCGGGCTATTTTCGGGCTGCATGCGGGATTCATACCCCGCTGTTAGATGATGTTCAGGATTAATATCCCAGTCTAAATGGTATCAGGGATTCAAATTAAAAGTCTGGCATGCAACTTTGAAGGCGACTACATTTAATTGTGGTATTTGATGGCCAGAAATGCCTGTTTCAAAAGCCTTTTTTTTTTTTCAGTCAATCGGGAGTTAGTTTTTCCGTGACAGGCATACTCACATATCAACCTCGTCGCATTCGGTCTTCACTGCGTCTGATAATATGAGTAGTATGTAGCTATCAGTATTTTTTCTCTTAAAGGCACGTGAGGCCTTAGTTGTCGAAAATATTCATATTTGTTCCAATCACCGTAAACAGAAAAACATTAAAATGCATACAGTTTCGTTCATATATACCATGACTATTGCGTAAACAGCATGTTATCATAAAGACCTACTATATTTTACCTAAGCAAGAGCCTGATTGTGTTACAGAAGACAGCACAATGCTACTGGCTAATCACACAAAAATGGCATAAACGCTCTCTATTTGTTCCATATAGGGAATTCACCAACAAAGAACGCTCTTTATGTTTACCATCATAATATAAACAAACACCAGAAAAGTAACTTTTTATGCCTTTGTTTACATAACAATGGTCAAACAAATGACAATAACATACTGTTTATGCGATATTTCTTATTTGTATACGGACAAAGTCTGTCTACATTTTGATGTTCTTTCTGTTTGTGGCGGTTTTGACGGGTGGAAATATTTTTACAGGATACCCACCGCCAAGGCCAACCGTACCTTTAATGTGGTACAGTTTGGCAGATTACTATTGAGAAACGGTGATGAAAACAGATGGCATTGAAGTGTGAAATTTATATCCTTCATTACATATTTTCTTAACTGGTATTCAGTATCCACCCCCTCCGTTTGTTTGTAACTTATTTATTGTGTCTCCCAATATATACAGTATTGGCAATTAAATGATGATGTGGAGGTAATGAATGATGAGGGAGTAGCCACTGGGAATTGGAGCACAAGTTATGCAACTTAGATTATAAAGCTCATCTCCCCATATTATATCGCATATACGTATAAGTTTGTAAATAAATTTGTAGATGGTGCCACGTTTGGTGGTCCTTATAATTTCATGTGGGATGGGTGGGGTAATTTATGCAACATGAGTGGTGGGAATGTATTGGTACAGGGTAAGCCGTGGTGCTTGGTCGGGACTCTTGAAGATTTGTATCAACTCGGGGTTATGAAAACCGTTCCGATTGTGAAATGTATGATTGAACTATTTCGACGAGTCTAGCATTACTATCATCGTTGACATTATGGTAATGTTTACACTTCTAATGCGGTCGGCCATTGCAGATCTAATGTTATTATATTTCGACAGTGTAAAAAGTAATGGGACGCATCTTCTAGTGGATATCCACATGTGCATTGAGTATAGTGGTTGATATATAGTTAACGTACTTGTCAAAGTTTAAGTCGCTGCAGTTATTGCGCAAACGGCAATGTAGAATATTGAGAGTTCTCCGGCCATTATTATTATAATATAAAGGAGGTTTTGGTATATTTTGCTGTTGCATATAAGACACATTCATGGCCCTTATGATGTCCCCTTTCTTAGCTTTGGTGGGAGCGACTTATATATTCCGTTCCATTCAGTTGCCATGGTAGGGATGAAAGTATTTTCCATATGTTTCGTTTTATATAAGTTGAGTCTATATCGCAATGGGTATCTAACAGAATATTCATTTTCACCATGTACCGTTTTAGACAGAAGATCATTAACATATGTTGGTGCTTTGTTGTTGATTACTCGTAGCCAAGTACGTGCTTTATGATATTTTCTTCTTTTTGATAATCGTTGCCATCCAAAGTTCACTTAGAATGTTATCATCGGGCACGGAACGTGTTAACCCTGTGACCATTATACCTGCATCAATGTGAAGACGGTCCATCTTCTTTAAAAGTTTGTCAGGGGCGTTGTCCCAGACTACATCACCATAGTCCATCAATGGGAGAATATAAATTTTAAACATAATTTCAAGTGTTTTGCGGTTGACTTTAAACTTGAGTTTACGTAGCTGCGATAGGCGACTTGCGACTCTGTTACAAATCTCCGTGATATGTGAGTCCCAACTAAGATGATTTGATTGAATCGAGACACCAAGATGTTTATGACCAGTGACTTGTTCTATAGGGTATTCGTCTAGTTTCAAATCTAGGTTATTGGTGTTGGGTGTTAGTGAAAACAGCAACGACTTGGTTTTGGTTGCATTAAATGTCACCAGCCATTGTCTCGACCACTCAGACACTCTATCGATATCATCTGCTAATCTATCTGATGTGAGCTGCAGTGAAATCTGTTTAGTAAAAAAAGCATGTATCCCCCTCCGTTAAAGATGGTATATCTCTTCTGGACCACAATTACAACAACAACATCATTTTATAAATCTCTATTTCAAGACTACAAATAGCTAGTTTGTGAATAAAATACGGACCAAACTGAAGATTGGATATATTATTTGCCCATAAAGGCATAACAAATTGGTTTATTTCTATCGTAATTTGCGGTGAAATTTATATATGGAATGCAATTTGCCTTGGTTGAGGTTGCTTCCGGACGGGTGTCCTCGATTCATAACTATTAATTTCTACAACGGAAGCTATATACAATTTGCTGGTAAGAGGTAGACCACCTTTAATTGGTATTAAGGACTCAGGGTAACACCCTCATTTAACGTTGGACACCCTCCCCCCCGATTTCCCGAGCGGAAATCCTCCAGTCACGCCTCGGACACTCAAAACTGCCAAGTACTTATTGTCGCGCCTGAACACGTTAATATCGAAATGCGTTTCCTTATTGCTGGCTTTAGTGGACATAACCATTATGACAATTATACACAGAGAGACATATATCTGTGGTTTAAGAGGTATCTCGAAACATTTGATTAAACGGTTCTGTGAACTGTGGGTTCGAGTGACGGGATTCATAATTTTTAAATTGACGGCCAGTTTGCTTCGCCATATATCACCATTCGCCGGGCTGGCCATTGACGGTTTGACAAACAGAACGCCACTATACAATGCTTTATGGAAGCGGCTCTGACTGAGAGTTTTGCTAATAGAACCGGCCGTCAGACGGTGTGCATCTGAGGGGATTCATATGTCAATGTGGACGATGATGAATAACAAGGAATCACGACCCCTTTTAAGCACGTGAGTGGATCTTCTTCAAAAGAAGCAAGTTTGGTGACATTTATTGTTAAGAAATGACAAGTATTTTCTTCCAGTCCATAAAAGAAATTAGGTTTTTCGAGCGTTTTTCAGAGTTTTCTGTCTGATTGGATTAGATTTATAAAAATAAAAAGCTGCCTGACGCCTTGTCGATATGCTGATGGCCTGGTGTGAATGGTCTTCTATTAGCGGTAGACATTTGTTGTCTGACATCGGAAATATCTATGTTCGATTCCGGTAATGTTTTCTTAGGAAGCCACAATCTTGTGAAAACGTGATCACATGGAGCCGGTGAACGACGAGGGAACGTTGGAATCATCATCGGTTCTACTGGGCCATGGTTTCGGATGGTTTGAACGGGCATGGCTCATTTGAACCTCAAATACTACTTAAACGTATAATCTGGTATATAGTACGTATGGGTAATATGGGTATATATATACAGGCAATACCGATACATGTACACGGAGAGTATATGATCTGAAACAACTATTTAGGCTTTTGGCGGGTAGAATGACATATATGTCGCCTTACCATTGGCGTGTGGAAACATATGCCATTTACAGCAGATTTAAAGACATACTATGCAATTGTTCGGATGCGTGAAACTGATTAGTTAGTATTCAGGCGCTATGACAACTGGAGGACTGTAACATTCTACTAACATCGCCGAAAGTTTGCAGCAAATCGACCATACCACTCCATAGAAAACATCATTTGAACTACGCTCAATTGGAAATGTTTACTACTCGATTCGGGACGCATCTATCGGCGACAAACTAACGAAAACGATTTCTTCATCGAGAGTCACTGTATCTAATTTATATATAAGAATGATGGTGTTTATTGTCAATTTGGATATACTATTTAAAAAAATTACTACTTTGAACAAGATCATTGACCATGTCTACATTTAATTGATCACCCTTCCGGAGTGTTTGACATCACTTTAAAGTGATGTCAAACACTCCGGAAGGGTGATCAATTAGACATGGATAATGATCTTGTTCAAAGTAGTAATTTTTTAAAATAGTATATCCAAATTGACAATAAACACCATCGTTCTTATATATAAATTAGATACAGTGACTCTCGATGACGAAACGATGTTTTCTATGGAGTGGTATGGTCGATTTGCTGCAAATTTTCGGCGATATTAGTAGAATGTTACAGTCCTCCAATTGTCACGGCGCCTGAATACTAACTAATCAGTTTCACGCACCCGAACAAGTACATAATATGTCTTTAAATTGTAGATTATATATAAGTATTCTAAATCATATATATATGGAAAGGATATTCAAAACCGTTCATAAAATGTAGTCTTTTCCGAGAGATTAAAGGTAAAGAATATAGATACATCCAATTTTCTCGTCAAATTTAAAGTATGTTCAACACACTGCTGTGTGGGATCCTTTCAGCATTTCCTGGTGTGGAACGTTGGAACCTGAAGGAGTTCTCAGCACTTAACCCATTGTATGCTAAATGGATTCTCCCATCAAGTATACATTTGAATGGTCTACTGTTAATCTGGAGGGATGTTCTGGAAATATAGCCGACAGACATATGAAAAGATAATACGAATGCAGAAGGGTTCCTCTTCGTTAGTGGAAAATGTTCAGGTATTAAGTTGCCCTTTGCATGAATATATGGGGCACGGTTATACGTATCAGCCCACTTGGACCACACGAACGCATTAACCATTTAACGATGGGTGCTGTGCTGGTGCAGCATTAAATATCATGTACCAATGTATTATCTTATATATACGAGTCTCCCAAGGGAGCCTCGCATATATAAGAGCATGCACTGGTATAGGGTGTATTTACATTGCTGTAGATCTGTATACAGTTCTACACACATAATAGTGTAAACGGGTTGATATAGAAATGCACACAGAAAGAAAACGGTATTCGCTCGTGTGAGCAAAAATCGTGTCCGTTATAATTCACGGTCAACACCGAGGCATTGCGACAGGCAAATCTGATTTGATTAATTGTTACCCGGGCTTGGCAAATGTGCGTAATCTTTCTTTGTCATTTCAACCCATGTATTTCATATGGAATACAACGAACATCGAGACAATAGTCAGAAAATCCGGTGCGCTATATTTCTGTGGCAGTAGCCCGCGGCCGGGCCCACCATCTTCTGCGTCTCTTATAGACTCAACTGACGCGACACATATCAAATCGCTTTGGTCTGCTAAAAGTTTATTCATTATTTTTGTCTGGCCTGAACTGACACGACTCATAGTGAATTGTCAATTACCAGAGTACTGATGAGCACGCGTTCAGAAATCATGTTGTGAGCACAGTAATGTGCAACACGTGACTTCACACAGATATGTGTACAGATCTACACCAATGTAAACCCACCCTTAGCAAGTCAAGATAAATATTGTTAGGCCAATGTATTATCTTATATTTGCGAGGCTCCCTATGGGTGCCGTCCCTACATATATATACACGCCTCTATATGTATATAAACAAACACACATCTCATATATATTTTGAAGACCTCTGTCTGTCTGTCTGTATGTTTGTCTGTCATTGATACAAATCTACGATTCTCGACCGATCGGGACGAAACTTGGTACGTGTCTGTAGTTTGATCAGGTGGTCGTCGTTGTCGTATTGGCGAGCCCGTGCGACGTCCGTGCAGCGCATGCGCAGACGAGATCTCGGAACGGGTGGAGCTATCGACTTAAAATTTGCTATGTGAATGTATCTTGCCCCGGATACGAATTTTATCGGATCGGCGAGCCCGTGCGACGCCAGCTTCGCGCATGCGCAGGCCAGATCTCGGAAACGGGTACAGCTACCGACTTGAAATTTGGTTTTTTAATAGCCCGAACAACGTCGGGCTCATCGGCTAGTCTATTATATATTTTTGGAAGATCTGTGTGTCTGTGTGTCTGTCTGTAATCGATAGACTTGAAAACGGCCGAGCCGATTTCGACGAAACTTGGTATGTGGGTGTATTTTCGGCCGGGGAGTGACATGGGCCTATTAATTTGCCCGTGCGACGTGACCTTGACCTTTAAATCGGGTTATTTCAAGGTCAAACGCCCGAATATTACGGGATTTCGATGAAACTTGGTATGTGGGGGTACTTTCGTATGGGGAGTCTCATAAGCATATTCATTTGCCCGTGCGACGTTACCTTGACCTTGAAATCGGGTTACTTTTGTCCACTGAGTGTTTTGGACGGGTCAAATCGTGACCCCGACCTGACATTGACCTTCAAAATGATCAATTCAAGGTCAAATCGGATAAAACCGGATGGATTTCGACGGGCACGTTTGTCGGGTACTTTTGTCCGGGCAGTGTTTTGGACTAGTCAAATCGTGACCCCACTTGACCTTGACCTTCAAAATGGACAGTTCAAGGTCAAAGCCCGGACGAAGTCGGGTCACCTTCTAGTAACATATATAACACACGTGTGTTTGGGGACGACGGAGATGGTAGTGGGACGCGTTACTGAACAAGCCCCAGTGGTATGTTGCGGCACCATGTATGATTTTAGGTACTTGTAAACTTGGATCCATACCGGTGGACATTCTAACTCTTTATCTAATGTATTTTGGCACTTCTTATCTCTGTATTTATCTGTGGCATGTTGGCATGCCATACACGCATTCTCGTGACCTGACATCTGAATAATAGTATATCTGTTTGAAAATTCACGCACGCATCGTCACTGTGTTTCAGATTAAATTTATGTTATATGTTGTTTTCCTCTGTGTTTTCATATTTTGTTTTCTGTTTATGTATGTGTTGTCCATCTGTTCTTTTTGAATTTCGTCTTGTTGATTGTTGAATGTAGGAAATAATAGTTCTGTCCACGCCTTTCTCAATGTTCTGGGGTAATGGGGAATAATGGAATCACCACATCAGCTATACACCAGTTTTTCCCCGCCATAAGTTAAGTGTAGTCTGAGGCAGCTGGTGGGCTAGTTGTTGAATATCTGCTTTCATATTGCATATACATATATATAAGTTCTTCCTAAGAGTAATGATTCAGTAGTAAGTTGTAAGGCTGGCGAGTTTTATCCCAAATACTTAGTTTTCTTCTGTGAAACAACCTTCAGTGATTGTGATGAATACTAGATGTATAATGCAAGGCATTGACGGACATGTGAAATCCATCAAACCAATCAGTACTGGTTCCGAAAAAATTCAGACTGAAACTTTTCTCAAGCTAACATCGTTTACAAGCTAACATCGTTTACAATAATTTGGCTAAGGTTCAAGGGGTGCAGTGGGAGATTTCAACGTGGATGCCCCCAGCAAAGATCCACATATAGATAAGTCCCTGTTGTCGACCCCGTTCCGTCCAAATACCCGTAATATTCAAATCCATAGGTGACTTGCATATGTTCACTCGATCAAGTATTGGCTTAACTGTGAAGAGCGATGAAATCAACGTGGTTGGGATACATATTAATCAACGCTATCGAATGAGTCAGCTAACCACAGAAAACCAGATATGATAAGAGTTCTCAAACACCCTATCGCTATCTCATATAGGCAAAACATCTATCACGCCGACAGATTCCTGTGCTATCGATGAATTACGAACTTATGCTAGTTCCACGGGATATTTTAAGTGATTGAAAAATGTAAATCGTGGCCATCAAATACAAAACAGCGCCACACCGAGTGATGCCAGAATTGCAGCCGTTTACCATTGCTTTTACTTTTATTAATCTGAACATAATTTTTTACTCTTGCGATGAGGCAGTCTGGTATATTTTCGCGAAAATTTACGCAAATATTGTTACTGGGACATCAAGTGTAGATAGCTTTCAATAAAGTTAATTTCTATCCTGTCTGTTTGTCCAGACAGATCTATCAATATGATCACAACCGTATCCAAAATATGCCATCGACAGAGAGATCTGGCATTAAAAGTAATGTCCAGTATTTTGCTGCGGCCAGTCTAGGTTGCCTTTTTCATTATGTAGCATCAGGGGTGAGCGGCGAATCGGCCAAGCGGTTACAGCTCAGAGATTGTATTAAATAAGGCGGAAGGGGAGATAAGTCTGTCACATCGGCTCGACTTGTTCATTGACTATTGCATCTATTCATCCATTGAGACGTGACCACCGTCATAAGGCACTTTACGACTGCGGCGGCACTAAAATTGTACTAATGTCGGTCTTCGGTTCCGAACGTCCGCCCATTTTCAGATCTTTTTCGACTAAAATTCGGGTGTTCTTAGTTTTCTGTTGATAACTGCAGTTAGGGTTGGTCGATAGTCACCAAACTTATTATGTTGCTGAATTGGCTAAGTTGTGCTTGAATCAGGAATTTGTCCAATGATTCTCACCAAACTTGTGGATTTATCTATTAATCTATTTAGACGTAACCACACCCATAATGCACTCTACACTCGTAGACAACGTGTTGTATGAACATGCATAGTCACGCAGCGGGTATGGACAGATTTAAATGGTATTTATGTGTTGTGTTTTTCTTGAGAAAAAAGCCAACGTGCGTATTATGTGACTGTATGGGAGCTCTTTTCATTATTCAGCATCAGGAGTGAGCGGCGTATATCGGCCAAACGGTTATAGTTCAGAGATTGTATTAAATAAGGCGGAGGGGGAGAGCAGTCTGTCATATCGGCTCGACTTGTTCCTCAACTAATCACCCGCATAAGACACTCTACATTTTTAGACAACCTGTTTGAAGAACACGGATAATCAGAAATAGGATCGCTCAATGGAATCCATATCGTAGATAGGGAGAGTTAGAACATTTCCGTGACGTAATCCGTTGTCTGTATCAGACTTATGTCTATCCTGAAGAATAGATACAATGGGCTGGTTGTCATAATGTGTAATTGACCCAAGCGTTGTATATCTGGGTGTGACAATTGGCTGTCACGGATGTCCAACCGTTGGTTCGATTCAAGTCGCCGCGATTACATGTTGTATGTATCTTCGATTGTTCTATCGCGTATTAGAGTTATGAAATGCCACGAGTGATGGTATTGCTGATTATTACCAGTTTATTTCAATCATGTATGTTTGTCTAGACATCTATATCAGCAATTGTTCATATATAGAGGATATGAAATGAGTGTTTCTCTCATATGATATTTATGAAACGAGTCTAAGAATTTTCAGTTTTCTCGAGCCTCCGGCGAGAGAAAACTGAAAATTCGTGACGAGTTTCATAAATATCATATGAGAGAAACACGAATTACATATTCTATTTATCATATGACACCTATAAATTGAGTATTGTGTCCAAAACGCACACAAATCACTAAATAGCTATATGACATCGGCAGCAAAAGGTTAATGTGACGTCACTTCATTGCACCGGAAGCCCAATTACACCTGGTGAACTAGCAGAAATAATATGCACGCGAAGATATAGTGCGCTATTCTGTTCTCAGTTTGTGACATTATATCGTACGTTTATTAGATAAATACGAATTACATATTCTATTTATCGTATAACAATGTCCAAAACTATATATTTCAAGACTATAATTGCGAGAATTTCGGCATCGCGTTGAATGACGCGCACGAATTTGACCTGCATTTAGTCAGAGATGCGGCTCGGCCCCCGGCTGCCATTCAGCCAATCAGAACACACTTTGTGTCAACAAACCAATCAAATTATCGGAAGGTGATATGAATTAGTAATTGATATGAAATTGATTTATGACATAGTTTCCAACGTAAATAATGATTGAGTCATATGATAAATAAATATATGACATGTAATTTACATTTGAATGTTTGATATACAGTAAATGTGACCAACATCTAAATAGTTTTTATTTGTATATGATATCAGATTAAATTAAATAAGATATCATTGAATGTTTCATTTTAGTGATTCTCTCTCTGAAACCAGAAGCACTTTCTTCTCAACATTTGAAACGACAACACGCAATCATCTATATACACCCCACTAGCGCTACAATATATTTCAAGTAAAGTAATGCCCTAAATAATCGACTCCTTAACCACAGCAAAATTATGTGTAATTTCTCAGGATGTAGTCGGAAATATGGCTTGTTGCCATTCGTCGGAAAGCTCTCACTGAAAGCTTTCCAACGAATGGCAACAAGCCATATTTCCGACTACATCCTGAAAAATTACCCATAATTCTGCTGTGGTTAAGGAATCGATTATTTAGGGCATTACTGTATACATCATTAGCATTCGACAAGAATTATAATAACGACTATTTAGTCTGTGTATAGTTACATTAGTAAATGTAGACCATGCACAAATGAATAGAATACGTAGGAGAAGCATCTTTCAAACAAATTAATTTGGGCATCGAGGAGCATTTGGAAACTTTCCAATTCAGCGTCAGACGCAATTTAGCCATCATTTCGTGATATTTCTATACAAATTGTCAACCAGTTGGATTTTATAACCACATTTACTATAATTTTACAGCAAGAAGGCACCAAACAACCACCCATAAATAATATTCTAGATTTAAGAATGTTCATAACATGCGTGTGCGCTGATCAGTAACTGTTTGGGCTGAGATGAGTTTTAGGTCATAGGTCAACAGCCAACTCCCCAGCTAACCAGGTATCTCTAATATATTGGCCTATTTCCAGTTGATTGCTCCTTGCTTGGTCTAGCCTGTATACCAACATTTGTTTTCATTTGGGCTGAACTAGTTCTGGCGGCTTTATTCTTCATTGGGTTGTAATATATAGGAGCATGATGTCACAGCATACAATTCAAAATTTACCTCAAAATTATGAAACATATGAAGCCTCCTCTTATAGAGCCAAGATATTATTGTATTTGGTGGTTGAATTGTTGTTTGAAATTACATATTATTTTAATAGTTCTTCTACCTAAATAACCGGACCCAACATTTAATTGAAACGGGCAATGACACTGCAGCTCAACTTGATGAGGGGATACGAAGCCAAATGAAGTTTGCGATTAACTGGATGATGGCTTGTGATAAAGTTTGTGATTAATTAAGACGGCTGCCGGCAGCCACATTGTTCATTCGTTAAAATTCGATAGCTTCCCATCTAAAGGTGATCGTAAACATGCCTTTACATTTTCAAAACATTTCTCCAATACAAAGTCATGTGGGCTGCAGTGTGTGCCGATGGATTCAAATTTGAAATCCAAGATGGCTGCTGCCGATCATGTATTTTGTCGAACTACAGGTCCCATCTAGAAGTCACCCCGAAGATCCATGTGAAGTTTGGTGACGATCGGATGAGAGATGTGACCTGTAGGTTGTGCTAAACACATTGTTGACATATCACGAACGCAGGGATGGACAACGGACGCCAACCCATGCATGGCAATAGCTCAAACATAAGTTGAGCTAAAACAAGACGTATTCTGTTTTTGGTCTGTCCGCCCTGGGTAAGGAGTATCAATACAATTCAACTCAACTATTTAATTTCTCCTTACCAATATATACACTGGCATTTTGAGAATAACAAAATTTTGCGCAGGTCGCCCACTCCAGAAATGAGTGGGTTTCCAGCGCTAATTCATCAAAGCATACGTCAATATGGCACAACAATAACTATACAGCACAAAGCTGTGTGAAAACAAATATACATTAGTACATAAATGGAAACGGTTATTATAAGCCTGAAATAAGCCTGAAATTAGTAGCATGTACATGTACATTAATGCAGAAATTGAATCGAATATAAGTAAATTGGCCGTCTGGTTAAATATAGGCGTGATAAATAGTATATTCTGGGGTGTATATCGCATGCCGATTTCTTCAGATATGGAGTGAATACAAGTTTATTGCAGTCACTAATAATAGCGAAACAAGCACAAACATATTTACACTGTGTACACGTTCAATCGTACATACAAATTCGTGTATATATATAGGTGTTATATAGATTCATGTACAGTATATACATATTATATTCACAGAAAACATAACAAAGAAGCACAATTTAACAACTATGTTGGGCAATTTCTTGAACGCTATTACATGTACATGTTGTTCGCATTGTTTCAAGCAATATAAAGGTGCATGCTTGTATTTGATTCGTCTATATTGACAACCGTTCATATGTGCGGTCATTTTCTGATGGGTTTATACTGTACGGTAACACTTCCAACACAACGTATATGTAGGAAAGCGACAAGCAATATACTTGACTGATACCTCGGGGGAGGGCGTCGCGAAATAGTTCCAGTTAACAAAGTCCGGGTGGATCTGAACCCGATCGCAGAGCGTGTTTCAATAGACAAGTATTTTTCAGAGCATATGAATCTCCTATAACAATATTTCGTGTATTTTATCTTATCTTATACATCCTTTCAAATTACGTAGACAAACATTAGGAATGAGAGTGAGCCATGTCCGTTTAAATATTTCAAACCATTTGTCCTCCTTAACGTGCTATTTTTAAACTGTTGGGGATGGGTCCCCAATTTTCACTGGAAAGCACTTGGGTTGGGGTGGGTGTCCGAAATCGCACAGGTCTCTCACAAAGTCAAGCCACGCAAAAATGTACTGAGCACAGATCTAAAAGATATACATTGCATGTGTTTTTTTTCTGCATAACTGTGTGTACGCAGAGATCACGACCCCTCCCCTTAACTTTCTTTATTGATTCAGAGGTATACATAATGATTCAGCCAGCGATACATTAGCATTAAGAATTGTTAGTTTCACTTAAACGAAAATTTAATGATTGCATTTTCGACAATATGAATGTTGTTGTTGGGTTAACATGTATAACTAGGGTGAGAAAGAAATGGACCGGACACTTCATCTCCTGTTTAAACATGGTTTACTTAAACATCTGTTTAAACCGGCGTGTAACAGCTAAACTCGTAGTTTAAACCTGGTTTACGTAAACTTCTTTGATTAAGCCGCTGTTTAACAGCTAAAACCATAGGTTAACCAGAGATCGCAGGTCTAAGTGACGCATTCGTCATCTCCGGTTTACACCTGGTATATGTAAACATATAGGTTTAAACCGCTGTTTAACAGCTAAAACCATAGTTTAACCCGAGATCGCAAGTCTAAGTGTCGTATTCGTCATCTCTGGTTTAAGCCCGATCCAGCCAGGCCATTTCTATATCGTCGAGCTAAACAATCGTACATAATTGCAGACCCTCACGTAATAATCAGTACACATCGCGATATGGTTATACGAACGTTTCCGACGTTCATCATCAGACAATAACTGAAGTCGACACTTCATATAAAGCCATGAACACCTAAGTCACTTCAAGTCGATCGTGTACACGCGCTCGCTGCGTGGTGTACACTTCACAAAAAGCGATGAACCACATACACAACTTCATATGTTGAACAACATGCTACTTACAATGGTTGTGGTAGTTTCGAAAAGTTGTTCACATTATTAGTGTTCTATTAAAATTTACTGCATGGTATTAGTTAGGGAGCCCGCTTATGTTCTATTTACACTTTTGCGTACAAAAGGTTTGACCCCCTAAAGTTGGTACCAATAATGGAACATTCTGAAAAACCGATTTCTTAAGTTGCGCATTCCTGGGGTTTAGGGGCCGCTGAACCCCAAAAAGTGCCAAAAATCACTTCTATTTACACTTCCGCGTACATCGATGAATTTTGGTTTGATGATACTCCTAAGTGTACTGATTAAGAAAACACAACTTAAGAAAGGGATTTTCCTGGGGTTTTCAGATAAGAAAGGGGGTCCCATGCTGAACCCCAAAACGTGATTTTTCACTTTTTTTTATACTTTCGCGTACATCCATAATTTTTGGTCTCAAAGTACTTTGATATATACTAATTATAAAAACACAACTTAAGAAGCAACTTTTCCTGGGGTTTTAAGATAAGAATGGGGTCATCGGGTCACCCCTCAAAACGAAAAAAATCACTTTTATTTACATGATTGCATTCGTCCAACGTGTGTGTATGTGCGTACACCCCTGGAACGTTGCACTATTACAACCAATACATCCCTAAATCGATACGATCAACTTAAGAAATATATATTCATGTCGTTTTCTGATAAGAACGAGACTTGCCCCCCCCCCCCCCCACAACCCGATCCATTTTCTAGAACTATAAGTGAGCCAGTTTTATAAAAATTATAGCGGGAAAATCTAGTAAAATGTATACAAATGTATATATTTTCGTGAAGCTAAGACATAATGACACTTTTTTGGGCCAAAACTCACCATCCAAGATGGCCACCAAAATGGCCGCCGGAAGTTGAAAATGACATTTTTTCACAAATATCTTCTAGATCAATTCATGCTGTTTGGAACTGGTTGAGTAATGCAACTTTATTTTGTGTTTTGTATATTAACTGATAATTGGAGCAATTAAATATGCAATGATTGGGGTCCTAACCCCTTCCGATCCCTCAAAAATTCGATTTTACAGAACGCAGTACAAAATTAAAAACAAATCACAATTGGGATTCTAGTCATATTTCAACAAGAAATGAACAGAACATTGTAATGTAAGTGAGGCATATCATTACCTATGAATATTCCAAATATCTGGAACCATAAATCTTACCTTGGCTCAAAATGGCTGCGAAAATGGCCGCCAAAATATGAAAAATGGTAAATATTGCCCCAGTGTGTCCTGCAATCGCTTACAAGTTGTGGTTGATGTACACAATTGACTAATCTGTTTTCTATACATTGCATACTAACATGTCTGATGCACCATGGATCATTTTTACTATTGTCACCACTGACATCACCAGAAATATTGAATTTTTCTCTCACAAACTTGACATAAATATCGGCAAAAATTCACTTTTCAGGGTTCGATCATTTGTTCAAGTAAAATGTAACTATCTTTGGATTGAAAGGTGTGTATTGTTTTGGTCTATCTTAAATGTATCACACTACGGTGTTTATAGACTAAATTGCTCAAGATGGCTTCCAAAATGGCAACCAAATTTGTAAAAAGTTAAAAGTTAACATATCCCGAACATTATTCTCTGCATTATCAGAAAAAAGGTGGCAAATTGTGACTCACTTGGTTATTGTACGTGTTAGTTACAATGTAATTAACTGACAACTACGTTCTATTATGTTTGTCCCAGTTCCGTATGGGGCATGACAAATTCATTTTAAAGTTGCAGTATGGAATTTTGCGGAAAACCTCTTTTGTGCTTCTGGCCATATTATTGAAAGGGAATGGGCAGAACTTTGAGACGGAACTGAGATGAGCCATGATATGTGGGTATTCTGGCCCATTATGATAAAAATTTATCAACTGGATACAGGGTGGAAGTTAAGATGGCATCCAGGGAGTTACTCAATGATCATAGATGATGATAATAGGTATACACGGAGTTATTGTATGGTCATGAATGATGTGTGGGTATAAAGGGAGTGCCCTGTTTGTAACGGTGGGACGTATACTTATATATGTTGTGGATGTGTTATCATTGGTGGTGTATGGGGAGTAGATTTATTATCATGGATGGCGTGTATGAGTATGGCAAGTGTGGAACCTGTGAGTGGTCGTATGTGCGGATATTGGTATATCTGGAAGGGATCACCATTGGTGGTGTGCATATGTATACTTGGATTGACTCTATGGTCATGTGTACGGCGAATAGGTATACATGTAGTGGCTGTATGGTCCATGGTGAGGTGAATATGTATACAATGAGTGACTGTATGATCGTGAATGTAGTGAATATGTATACATAGAGTGACTATATGGTCATGTGTCGGGTGTAGGTGTATACCTGGTGTTCATGCATGGTGACTCGTGGCTGTATCGTCATTTGTGGTATGTACGGGTATAACCAAGTATAGGGCTGTACGATCAGGTGTACTAGTACATGTACGTGTATAAAGTGGGTGACTGTGTTGTCATTTGTGTGGTGTTTATGTACATATGGAGTGACTGGGGTAATGGGTGGGTTGTACATGTGTACCTTGGGCGACTATCGCTTTCCACAATAACTCAAGGATATGTTAATCAATAGAGAGGTCATGTCATATCGTGGAAAGCGATAGCCACCCATTATCACACAGTCATTACATATATACATAAACACCACAGACATAACAATATAGTGACCCACTGTATACATGTACACCTGACCCATGACCACGAATGACCATACAGCCACGCGTCACAATGCAGGCACACCGGGTACACTCCTAAACATGACACATAACCATATAGTCACTCCTTGTATATCCATTCATCTCACCATTGGCCATAAGGTCATCCCCTGTATACCTATTCTCCAAACGCATGGTCAAATATACAATCAATATAAACATCAACACCACAACAATGACCATAAAGTCACTCCGGTATACATATGCACATCACCAATGGCCATATAGCCACTCGCTTCATACACACACCCTCACCCATGTTACCTGGTATACTCCTTCACCTGACCTATTGCCATATAGTCACCCCGTGTGTACCTATTCAAAACATTCATACACGATCATGGTCAATCCTTGTATACATATTCACCTCAACATTGGACATGTCAATACCTGTATCCCTATTTGTCACACCATAGCCGAATAGCCACTCAAGATATACTAATACACCCCAGCCATGACATGTCAGTATAGTCACTCCATGTATGCATATGCACATCATCCATGGCCATATAGCCACTCGCTATATACACATGTCCCCCGCCAATGACAATAAAGCAACACGTGTGTGTACTGGTATAACCTACACATGACGATACCGACACGAGTCACCAAACAGAAACACCAGGTACATGTATACTCATACGCCTGTCACCCCCTGTATATATGTTCATTACATTTATGATCATACAGTCACTACTTGTATACCTACATGTAACCATATCACCATTAACCATACGGTCACTACCTGTATACCTATTCGACACTCATAGTCACATAACCACTCGATATACATATGCAGCCCACCCTAGACCATAAATTCACTCCAGGTATACATGTAAACCTCATGAATGGCCATTCAGCCCTTCCAGATATACAAAAAACCCGCACAAACGACCACTCAAACAATCCATACTTGCATATACACCTCACGCATGACAATTCAGCAATTCACTGTATAATCATACACGCCATCCATGATAATACAGCTAAGCCATATACACCCACCAATGATAATACATACACGAGATATATAAATATACATCCCACCCGTTACCACAAGGACACTCACTATGTACCCACACGCTCGATAATGTCCACCCAGCTTACTCCAGGTATTCATATTCAATCATGACCGTACAGTCATTCCATGTATACCTATACACATTACCCGTAACCATAACATCACACACCCCATCCATGATCATACAGACAACGCATGTACATCCCACCATGACCTTACAGTCACTCCATATATACATAATCAACACATATATGACCATGTAGCTATATACATACACCACACCAATGACCATACAGGCACACCGGGTGCACCCGCACTGGATATACACAATAATACACCATACAGTCACTCCATGCATACCGATTCACCTCACATCTGACCATGACCTCTCCCTGTATACCTAGATGCATCTTACCATGGACAACCCACTCATAACCATAGTCACTCATTGTATACCTACTCACATCAGTCATGACATACAATAACTCCCTGTATACCTATTCACCTCACATATGATCACAGAGTAACTCCCTGGCTACGATCTTGGCATCCACACTGTATCCTGTTGACATTTTTTTTTATCATAATGGACCAGAATAGCCAAAGATTATGGTCCATCTCAGTTCTGTCTCAAAGTTCTGCCCATTTCCTTTCAATAGATATGGCCAAAATCACAAAAGAGGTTCTCGGCAAAATTACATACTTTAAAATGAATTTGTCATGCTCCATACGAACTGGGACAACTGGGAATAGAACATGTAGTTGTCAGTTAATTAACTAACACGTATAATAACCAAGTGAGTCACAATTTGCTACCTTTTCGGATAATGCAGAGAATGTTCGGGATATATGTAAAACAAATTACATTTTGGAAGCCATCTTGAGCAATTTGGTCTATAAACACTGTAGTGCGACACATTTAAGATAGACCAAAGCAATAAACACCTTTCAATCCAAAGATAGTTATATTTTACCTGAAAAAATTGTCCAAACCTGAAAACTTAATTTTTGCCAATATTTATGTCAAGTTATTTAGAGAAAAGTCCAATATTTTTGACGATGTCATTGGTGAAAATAGTAACAATTAACCATGGTGCATCAGACATGTTAGTATTCAATGTATAGAATGCAGAATAGCCCATTTTATACATCAATACAACTTGTAAGCGATTGCAAGACACGCTGTGTAATATTTACCATTTTCCATATTTTGGCGGCCATATTGGCAGCCGTTTTGAGCCAAAGTAAGAATTTTGGTTCCAGTGATTTGGAATATTCATAGGTAATGATATGCCTCACTTACATTACAAAGTTCTGCTCATTTCTTGTTGAAATATGAATAGAATCCCAATTGTATTTTTTTGTGAAATTTTATACCGCATTCTGTACAATCGAATTTTTGAGGGATCGGACCCCAATAATTACATATTTAATTGCTCCAATAATCAGTTAACATACAAAACACAAAATAAAGTTGCATTACTCAACCAGTTCCAAACAGCATGAATTGATCTAGAAGATATTTGTGAAAAAATGTCATATTTTCAACTTCCGGCGGCCATTTTGGTGGCCATCTTGGATGGTGAGTTTCAATTTTGGCCCAAAAAAGTGTCAATATGTCTTAGCTTCACGAAAATATATACATTTGTATACATTTTACTAGATTTTCCGCTATAATTTTCATAAAACTGGCTCACTTATAGTTCTAGAAAATGGATCGGGTTGGGGGGGGGGGGGGGTAACAAGTCTCGTTCTTATCAGAAAACGACATGAATATATATTTCTTAAGTTGATCGTATCGATTTAGGGATGTATTGGTTGTAATAGTGCAACGTTCCAGGGGTGTACGCACATACACACACGTTGGACGAATGCAATCATGTAAATAAAAGTGATTTTTTACGTTTTGAGGGGTGACCCGATGACCCCCTTCTTATCTTAAAAGCCCAGGAAAAGTTGCTTCTTAAGTTGTGTTTTTATAATTAGTATATATCAAAGTACTTTGAGACCAAAAATTATGGTTGTACGCGAAAGTATAAAAAAAAGTGAAAAATCACGTTTTGGGGTTCAGCATGGGACCCACTTTCTTATCTGAAAACCCCAGGAAAATCCCTTTCTTAAGTTGTGTTTTCTTTATCGGTACACTTAGGAGTAACATCAAACCAAAATTCATCGATGTACGCGGAAGTGTAAATAGAAGTGATTTTTGGCACTTTTTGGGGGTTCAGCGGCCCCTAAACCCCAGGAATGCGCAACTTAAGAAATCGGTTTTTCAGAATGTTCCATTATTGGTACCAACTGTAGGGGGTCAAACCTTTTGTACGCAAAAGTGTAAATGGAACATATGCGGGCTCCCCAACTATGATTATAAGAAATAACTTGAAGATCGATTGGGGCCATTGGTTTTGACCGAGCGAGTAATTAAACAAAGTTCGTGTGAATCCCACACTTTGCTTAATTACTCGGCCGGTCAAAATCAAATAACCCCAATCGATCTGCAACTTATTTCTTAATTGTCCAATGCAAACCGTCGCATTCTATCGACAGTGAAAAACTAAGATAACGAGCATATTATTTATAACATTAAATTCAATTCTAGATTCTCACGCCTTATTAATACAGGTATAGAGAAAATAATTTACAATTACAATATGTACATTATTTACAATAGCATGTGAACTCCCGTTGAAAATGTTTTCAGTACTATATATGTACTATAATGTCAATATAGTACATATATAGTACAATCAATATAAACAAACATGAATCCCCAGATGTTATTATACACCGTTGTGTAGAGTACCGGTATGTGTTTTTCTTTTATTCGTCCAGGTTTTGGTGAAACGTCATATCGGACGAGACGCGCATTTTTATTATTCATCTGTATGTTTATAAAAAAATTGGGACTAAAATTATTGTATAATTGCAGGATGTGCATGCACTCTTCACATCGAAGTGGAAACCGGGCTGGGGCCCTCATTTTCCAAAATGAGTTGTTTTTAAACCAAAAGAAGAATATATTTTCTAAATTTCGGTCAATTGTTTAGACTGAAATGGCTATCAGTTGGAAGTTTCCAACCTGATATATGGGTGTACTGATTCTTTCTACGTAAGACTAGAAGATAGTATAGATTGGAAACTTTGAGATTTCAGGTACCAGTTTGTAAATTCCAACATAATGGGGCACATGGTGTGTTGCTAGAAATTTTCATTTTGGTGGTGGGGCGGTCTTAACAGTTCCAACTGCACCACTTTTAGCCAGTTCCAAATGGTAAAGTTTGGGACATTTCGTTTGCACCACCGCATTGGGTTGACATTTCCCAACTGGTATATAAAATTCTCCAAATTTCAAATCAAACAAACATTTGGTGGAAATTCCAAGGCGGTGAACCCACCAAAGGGTGGCCCTCTAGCCACGTCCCTGAATGTGAGTCCATCTTTCCAATAAATTTTGCTATTCTGAATAAAGAATTTTAATGAAAATCCATCACACAGAAGGTGAGGAACAATGCGTGAAACTCAGTTGAAGAGACACAACGTTTGTCCTAAGGATTTGAACGCAGAATTAGAGGTAATTGTTCTCATGAATACAGCACAGGATGTACACGCCAAGAACCATTCAATCGGCATGCTTTTTATTTACTGTGTGACTGTAGTTCGACTGCATGCGATAATCTCACTGAATACAGTTGTCAATCAACTTTTCACCTAACAACCATAAACGCCCCTTAGACCCCGGTTTAACTAGAGCGCCAATGTAGGTTAAACCCGGTTTAAACTGGAGATAAAGAATCTGGCCACAACACAGGACAGTTATTCTATTTTTCTTAAAGATACTTTTTTGAACTTAAAGGTACGGTTTGCCTTGGCGGTGGGTATCCTGTGAAAATATCTCCACCCGTCAAAAACCGCTACAAACAGAAAGAACATCAAAATGTAGATAGACTTTGTCCGTATACAAATAAGAAATATCGAATAAATAGTATGTTATTGTCATATGTTTGACCATCGTTATGTAAACAAAAGCATAAAAAGTTACTTTTCTGGCGTTTGTTTATATTATGATGGTAAACATAAAGAGCGTTCTTTGTTTGTGAATTCCTGATATGGAACTAATAAAGAGCGTTTATGCCATTTGTGTGTGATTAGCCAGTAGCACTGTGTGGTCTTCTGTAACACAATCAGGCTCTTGCTTAGGTAAAATATAGTAGGTCTTTACGGTAACATGTTGTTTACGCGATGGTTATGGTATATATGAACGAAACTGTATGCGTTTTAATGTTTTTCTGTTTACAGTGTTTGGAACAAATATGAATATTTTCGACAATTAAGGCCTCACGTGCCTTTAATCGTAAATTTAGAATCGAGGGCCAGTGTCGTGTAATGAAAAGATTTGTTTGAAGTCTGCAATTGACAGCTGACGTTCATGCCTACGCGGTATGTTCGACGAATCTATCTTAATATCTGGAATTTATACCCAGGTTATAACTTATACAATACTTAGTTGTAAATGTAAGCAGCTATACACTAACTACATGTACCGTTGCCTTTTCCGCATTCATGAATACATTTCGAAAACGGACGATGGCATCCCTTGACCAATCGTTCTATTGTCTATGTCAGGCAAACACGGTCTGGTTTCAGCTCTTTCTCTATTGAATTGTTCGACGTAGTCGTGTCGTTTACAATTCAAGAGACGGAATTCTTCTTCTGAAATTATATAGATAATTCCATTTGTCAGTCATCAGGTTAATGATCCATACTATTCGAACACGTATATTATAATCAGGGGCGTGGGAACTGGACAGAGGGACGTTCGTTGTGTGTATCCACCTTAGAATTCCAAGCTCCATCCCACCCATTGAGCCAGATCCAAATGATGAAGTTTTGATAAATTCCATTTCCACTCCTTGGGTGAAGCAGACATACTAACACATGGGAGATGACAGGGTACACATGAACCCCACAAGACTTAACTTCACCCCATTCCTGTTCTTTCTTATTGTGTCCCTCAACTTTTAAGCAATGTCAACACGAAAAGAAGTGGCCGCGTAGCACCAGATAAGATGGCGTCCATCGTTATCGCTGTTTTTCGGACGAGGCACTAAGTCAGTTTGATGCAAATTATAGTGAGACAATCTTGTCAAATGTATACAAATGTATATACTTTTGTGAAGCTAATGCCAACTTTGTAGGACAAAATTGGAACTCCCGCCCAAGTTGGCCGCCAAAATGGCAACAGGAAGTATAATATATGACGTTTTTCCACTAATATATTCTAGATCAGTTTCTGCTGTTTGGATCTGGTTGAGAATTGTGACTTATTTTTTATTTTCCATGTTAACTGAGCATCAATTGGTGCAATGAAATATGCCATTCTTGTGTTCCGATCTCCTTCCGATCCCTAAAAAATTTGATTTACAGAACATGGTAATAAATTTAACAAAATGAAAGTCACAATTGGGATTCTAGTTATATTTCAATAAGAAATGAGCAGATATGTGTACTGTAATTAAAGTGTAACATTACCCACGAGTATTCCAACTCAATGGAACTAAAATTGTTACATTGGCTCAAAACGGATGCCAAAATGGCCGCCAAGATATGGAAAATGGTAGATATTGCACCAGCGTTCCCTGCAATCGCTTACATGTTGTGGTAGATGAATAAATTTGGCTATTTTGCCTTCTATATGATGAATACTAACGTGTCCGATGAACCTTAGTTAATTGTTACTATTGTAACCAAGACATTACCGGATATTTTGGATTTTTCTCTCACAATAAATCGGCAAAATAACACTTTTCATGTTTGGACATTTTCAATTAAAATGTAACTATATAGTTGGTATAACATGCGCTTAGTGTTTTGATCTATCTTATACGTGTCACAGTAAGTTATTTATAGACCAAATTATTTAAGTTGGCTTCCAAAATGGCAACCAAATTTTGTAAAAAGTAGATTTTTCACATATATCCCGATAATGATTATTATTATTATCTGCTGTTCCGAAAAGGTAGCAAACTGTAACTCACATGGTTATTAAACATGCTAGTTAATCAGCGGACAACTAAATATTATATTCTGGTGGTCCAGTACCTAACTATATTTTAATCATATTTATCGACATAGTGTGATCCTCTAAACCGGATCGGGGTGTAACAAACCGAGTTTAATGTCAGGCTTCATACCACCGCAGGGATTTACATATGATGCCTCGTGTGACAAATAACCACACATATTCGCACGTGTAAATGACTTACTTGCGAATTCTGTGGCGACGTGATCATGATCTGTGTTAATCAATGCGTCGATAAATGCGAAGTATACGTGATCTCCCGCCAGTGGAAGAACATCTAGCAGGCGATCAAACTGGTCGTTCATAACTTTTGTCGATCGAATGTATTGTATCTCTTCCACACTAAGAACCTGCTTGTCTCCAAGGTACGAACATAGGGGTTCCAGTTTTACATTCTTTCTGACATAACTTGACCTGTAGTGGATTACATCTCTGTGGGTCGGACTCATAGGCTTATCTATTAAAATAACGTAAATGGGAAATGTGGACTCTGGTTGACGATGGATGTGATCCATTTTCCTTTGAAAAGACTCACCGAAGTGCCAGGAATGTATTACGAGATTGCACGGACAATTTTCTTTATTTTACAAATTCATAGAAATATAAAATTTTAGACAAGATTCCGAATTGTCATTACAAGAATGAAATGTTTAACTAATGTGTCAGGGATTGATGATCAGACAGCCCAGCCCATCTATGATGCGCCATTGCATAATTCATAGCAAATAACAGGCGGACATTAGTTGGACACAGTGGTTTAGACAACACAACGACTCTAATAACTAGAAAGAAGGCAGCAACTGTATGAAACATCATCACAAATTACCTGTCAGTGGAAATACTCCAATTTCTACACAAGCACCGAGGAGCCCCTCCACCGAAACACCGACATATTCTTTCCATGCCATGATGATCTCCACGAAGGCTCCTTTCAGATCAACCCTGGAACCATATGGTTGAATCCTGTCCAAGACATAAAGAGGAATTTTGAGATTCATTCCAAAGTCCCTCCATTTTCCACCTGCAAATTGTAGGGAACACGTGGGAATTACAACAACTCCGCCTGTTTACATTTTCGTTTGTTCATATATCTTATTCCAGTCTGGAGTGAACTACATATACCCACATATAAAATAGTGGGTCTGACGACCTTTCGCAGAGTGTTCAATTCCCAACCCCTGGATTACAAGTCATTAGCGTCAATCAGAACTCACTATTAGTAGCACCAATCAGAACTCACTATTAGTAGCACCAAGATAAAGGAGTCCAATCGAAACGACTAACGCAGCGCGATGTGACTTAATTGGGCCTTTCGAGAAATGACAAGTTGGCGGGAATACCATAGACTACTATGTATGTGTTATATAATTAATTGAAAAGATAAATCAGGTCAGCATGGACCAACAATATAAAGAGCGTTCCTTATCAATCTAGTCCCGATAAGTAACATGTATGATTTTAAGGGTGTTTGACTCAATTCTGTTGAAAAAATAAGACAGCAGCTGCGGAAATTGCTATGCTTTTGATTATATATAAAACATAATTATACCGACATGCATTTCTTGTATTTATTTACCTATATTGTCAGAACTTCCAAATTAGGCACACACATTGATCAGGTTCAAATAAGCCATATTGGTTGAATTGCAGGAACAGTTTTTTCTCTCTCGAGGAAATAAACACATGTGTGTAGTGGCCAATGAATCCACCACTTTGAGGATGTAGATTTGTATTTTATGATTTGATGTTTGAAAACATTTTGTTTCTGCATATGATAATGTAACACGTACATACAGAACCGTACTTATTCACCAAAAAATGTTTGTTAAATAAAGTGCGTATTCATGCAATGCTGGTCGACGATGTACTCACCGATCATATAGTAGAGCGAGTTACACAAAGACTGTACAGAAGTTTGTTTCTTCGCGGCGCCTGAGCTATCTTCTGAACTACCCGCCTTCTCTAGAGCTGTGAGACCACGAAATATATCGCTTCTGAAAGACTCGCTTTTCTCTTTTAGTAATTCCTCGTGCATTCTGAGCCGTTCGCTGATAAGTTTCTTCAGGTCATCACTATCCTCTGGTTTCACGATGTGATCGGGGATATATTTTGTCTATAAATGTATATAAAACTCAATCACACTTCTCGTAAAATCCTATTCGTTAGAAGAAAAAAAATATGGTTTTGTCCCCACAACCGCTCGATGATCGTTAATCATTATGCCATACATACGGAAGTACGATTGTCCTATCGAAATGTGATCCCAATTAAAAAAATTACTCATATTTAAAAATAAATTTGAGAGAAACACAGATATAAGGATTTTGCAATTTTCAAGTTCAGATCTCAAAACTTTCTGTTTCCAGTTCCTCCCCTGACTGGTGGTCTGTCAAACACTGGTCAATTCAGCATAGCCTACCATCCAGACCTGTGAGGTACCAGTTGCGAAAACATCAGAGCCCAAGAGGGAGATATGCAACTAGAATTACGCAAACTTGTGAGTATTTTCCCGTTCAATGGAGGGGTGCGGTTAGAAATTCCAAGGTGGACATCCCCAACATAGAACCTCTAACCACGTCCCTGATTAAAGGTCATGTTTGATCAACCAAAAAAGGAATTAGAACACACTCGATTTTCTTATGGCTTACTCACATATTCCGAGAATCCCGGGCGCTTTCTCAAAGTTTCAATCTCCGATTTACATCTTTCATTTTCTTCAATGAGGTTGTTCAGAAGAGCGTTCACTTGTACGCAACTACTGGTCTTGCTTTCTGTAAAACTGTACATGGATACCGCTCTGCACATACGTTCCTCACCGCGCGGTCCCTGTCCCACATTCGGATAACAGTAATTGCCAGATCTGGTTGGATTTGGTTCGTCGGTACATATTGTCTTTCCGTCTTCATATCGTCTCCTTTCCGATCCTATTTTGTTCAGCTCTGACTCTGAATAGCCCATTCGACCAGGGTCATGCCTATGGAAAGCGCTGTCTGTTTTCGAGTCAACGTGCTCCGTCTTTTCGAAATACTCATATGCGTTAGCACCGCGTTCATACTTTAAGTTCTTTTGTGTTGTACCTATTAGGTTAGTTCTTGCACCAACATCTTCGCGTATTCTCTTGCCTTTGTTCTTAGATTTCCACCACGGCATTTCTCCTGTATAGATAGATACAATTGTAATTTGGCATACCTGTTATAAATTTCACGCTGATCATATATTTTGCGTTATATATTTTGAAGATCTTGTTGTCAGTAGGCAGGTACGAACTACAAGTTACCGTTCAAGCGGCTAACGTCGATCAATGGAAACACATCCGCGTGAAGTGTGTCACGCTATTTTGTTTGTTTTGATATCGAGAGAGGATTTATCTTGCCGTTTGTATTGACTTGACAATGAGTTTCGAACGTGTAACCTTTTATGCCCCATTTAACACTTTATAAAATAGGAATGCTAGGAAATGTGGAACTGGTATGGGTTTTCAATATTGTATTGAGCACACATAATCGTTAGCATATATTTATGTTACTTTGCACGATATATGGAAGATCGAGATTGTTTTGTTGTATCTTGCAACCCGAACATGCGGCGCAGGTAATAATGTACACTGTACTCCGAAAGACATTGCAGATCTCCATTCCCTAACATATAAAACATATCTCATTCGTCACGCAAATAGGCCAATAGCGGTCATTCCATCTAACCGGACATTTGAATTAAGGAATTATATTGCATATGTCTGATCGTACACTACCCGTCTCTCGTAACCAAAATACCCGTATCGGCGTTCCAAATGCAACTAGCTATCGGACGCAAACTGCAAGATACTGACTGCGAACTCGAAGCACTAAATTAGTGACGTGTTTTTGGCAAATTTACAACTTGTCATTAGCCGTTAAAATTTGACCTGCAACCTGATTACTAACATCTCGCCGTATGAGAGGTGTGCGTCTAAGTAAAACTGACCATGCTTGTGGCTTACATGTTATAATTCATGTTGACCGATAATTGTACGAAAGCAATATACGTTATGGCCACCAGCACCTTCGAACCCCTCAAAATACTTCTCCACTTCGAGGTTCAAAATCTACACGATGCCTACCCCACGATGTTGTCAGTTATATAACAAGATATTCACCAGTTATTCAACATTCACATGTGCCGCAAGTAGACCGCAAAGGCTTTACGTGTATTTCCAATTAATTCTCATCACATCACATCACATCACTAAAAGGACTTGTTTTTAGCACTACACTACATAGACTAGGTACCGCGCGAAACGATTGCATATAACGAAATAAAAAATATAACTATGGAATTGCTATTATAAGGCTAAATGGTATATACATTCATGTGGTAATCAATAGACATCCTTCTATTTCTTAAATCGAAAAGGAACGAACGTAATTGGTAAATTTCATTAAGTTACTCCCCGCTTCCACTCGACAGCATACAAATAATGTTCGAGTTGTCAGAAACAACAAAACAATCTTGATGTTCCATACATCGTGCAACTTCCATACATCGTTTAAATATTTTTTAAACGTTGATCGTTTATAATAATTTGTACCAAACGAACAGTTTCTTGAGTTTTATGTAGTTTTAAACTGCGAGTTGGTGGACCCCGTGGTAAGTTTACATTACGAATGTTGAATTCTGAGATCATTTCTCAGATACCTGGATGTATACGATTGGCCTAATTAACAAATTATGATTAGGTCTACTCTTCCGACGAACCCTTGTGCAAGGAGTATAATTAATCATAATAACCCCACAAAATAAGTAATAGCTGATTATGACAATTGTTATTTACATGCACATAATTTACGTTACCTTAGCTTATGGTCATATTAATGTCTTGTCCAGCAAAATAAGCCAACACAGAGTAAGTAAGTGCTCTAGATTTCCGATGAGTCCATAAGTTCGATGACTAATCTTCAATTCTTGATTATTAAGTTGCCATGATCACCATCGTTGGAATTAGCCAACTCTGGGTTACCTGAAATGATCCTTGATTACCGATGATGTCTTTACTCGTCAAATGGCATAGCGTCTGAAAAAATGCTTACGGAAATCCAATAACTCGAATATTTCGCTCTTATCACATGAATACATGGTGGTATACTATGAACGCAATTTATAAAAAAGGAGTACCATTGACTATCTTCAATAAATTCTAAACCTAACCAAAATGTTCTACATACTATGACAGAGACAATGTTTATAGCTGGAAATATTATTGGTTATATTCACTAAGGCCACATATACGCGAAAAGTTCTGAGTTTTTTGCGACCGCATCACCAAGTTTACCCCTTCTTCCGACGTTACACATATATATGCTTCACACAAAACAATATATAGTAACAATAATTAATTGGTAAATGCTGAAATGGTAACTTTAAACGCCGATCGACTGATATTTAGCACAAGTACGTGGGTGGCATTGGTAAGATATGTTCAAACAACAATATACTGAAAACTAATATTTTTGCATTTTGTGATAGCAATATTCCAGTTGTAAAGTGCCGACTGACGTAGTTGAACAAAACTGCCTACGAAGAAACCGGATTGGTAGCAGCATGGAAATTAGTCTTACATAAAATGTATGATGTATCGTCTTTTCGATCTGGTGAGATGGAGTGCTAATACATTGAAGTGATGAGTGTTTCTTTACAGTATAATAAGCATCACGTGTATTGTGTTTATTATCATGGAGATTATTGAAAATTCCGGAAATGTAACTAGTATTTATACCCCAACGGTCTTTGCACTTCAATTTCTGCGTTACATTCAATAGTTAACCATCATTCCGACTGAAACTACCACACACTGTGAAGCGAAACATTACATCTTGTGTTCCATGCCCGAAATTATTATTTCTGGCCAGACTGCTGGATGCATTCTATATACCTTTAATGACGTAAATCATTGGGTTTAACTTGCGTTGCAGTGACCAATAAATAATTCAAATTGATATGTATTAATGGTATGTGTACCTTTAAACATATTTAACAACATATTTGTAAATTAACAATACGTATTTCCCTACTAGGTGGTTATACTATATGTTGCTTTCGTCGTGGCATGACTTCGGGTTGCGGCCATTTTACCAGCCATTTCATGGCCGCGATATCATTATTTTCTGTTCGTGTCAATCTGTTCGCCCCATACTCTAACGTAACACTCTAACAAATATGGATATCATTGGAACCGGTTTATTGACCACATTGTGATGGTTACAGTTATGCCCTGTGCCGATGCATTCTCTTATACATGCGAGTCGACCATAGGTCGCCTCGCATATATAAGAGAATGCATTGGCCTAAAAAAATTCTTTTTTAACACTTTTTACCATTTTTTCTTACATTCTTTAACAATTTTATAATTTTTTCTTACATTTTTTAACAATTTTTATAATATTTTTCTACATTCTTTAACAATTTTATCATTTTTAATATGTGTTAAGCCAATGCATTCTCTTATATATGCGAGGCGACCTATGGTCGACTCGCATATATAAGAGTATGCATTGGCACAGGGCCGTTCTGTTGGGTAAAGGGTTAAGGAGGACTAAGGCGTTCTGGTATCGCCGATGAGGGATATTGTCGAAAAACCTTTCCATGGCAGGAAAATGGGCATTTTTAAAATCGATGTAAAAAAAATTTGATCAAAGCGGATTTTAGCGCTTTAGGATTTCCTGCTTCAAATGACATAAAAAACCATCCTTACAAATTTCTTCCGGGTAGACCCCTCGTTTCTGGTTTCACGGTCAACCTATCTGGAAATGCGTTTCTAAGTTATGCTTAACCTTGTGCCTCGATCCCTTTAGCTTTTGCTAATAAATTTTGTTTAAACCAACATACCTTTCGAGTGTTCAATCCGATAATAATACCCAACGCAAGTTTAAGATTGATTCTATTTCATTATTATGATCCGATGAAATCACGTACCGTTTTAGAATGAGAACTACACCCTCGTATATTTACTTTGTGTGACTCGTCATGGTATTTCCAGCATACATGGACTGATAAGTCCTAGCTAAACAGTTCCTGGTTCCCCACACGATTCCCGCTATTATGACTTCGTTCAATGGAGACAACATCAGTAAATTGTTGGTGGATATGCAGTCCTCAAAGATACATGTGCAGGGCACAAAACTTAAAGATAGCATAGGAACATATTTATGTCGATGATATTACACCCATGACTGCGCCTGCCCAACAACAGTGTCATAAATTGTCCTTGCCTGTATTGCGAGTTTTATTTGGTTACACGATCCAGAAGATTAAATGTTGACATAACTATGACATAAGGGGCAGATATAGAGCACAATACACTTATCACATGAAGTTGACAGGGTGTATGTGTTTTAAATCGGATATAGATTTGGCGAGGTGAGAAATAACCTGTCGACTTGCATATTCTCGTCGATGTTAATAAATGTGAATTTGCTTTGATCGGTGGGTTTGCAGTTTATAACCATAAAATATGTGTCAAGTTAAATTGTGGGTTCCTCCGCCAAGCTTATATGAAAGAAGAGTAAAACCCACCAATCCCGGTGCTAAACATTTGGGTTACTTTAATAACATATTATGGACTTGTTGGGGTGCATGCAACTGATAAGTTAGTACTCAGGCGCTGTGCCAACTGGGGAATGTATCATTCTACTAACATCGCCGAAAATCTGAACGAAAGCGACCACACCACTCCATAGAAAACATCGCCTGAACAATGCAATGCGCAATTGTAAATATTTACATCTGGATTCGGGACGCAACAAACGGCGATAAACCAGCGTAAATGATTTCGCCATCGAGAGTCATTGAATTTAATTGCTATATAAGAATGACTGTGTGTGTTGTAAATTTGGATTTATATTCGTAAAAATAACTACTTTTAGCAAGATTATTCTACATTTTTATTTCATCACCCTACCGGAGTGTTTCATATCACTTTAAATATTTTTGTAGTTAGTGTTAGTGTCATTGGCCAGTGTGGATGTTAGCGAGGTTTCCGACAGCACTTTCACACTCCGGCTTGTAATTGCTATTGACCCAGACTACATGGACGTTGTCGTTTTGACGTTTTCATGTTGATAGGGAAATATAATCTCGCTGAGCTTCAACAAAGCATACGTAAATTGTTGATTTAGAGCATGTTTTTAATCTACCGGCTTCACTAATTATTATATGTTCTCTGGCCGTGAAACACGATGCAAATTAAATTTACCGCTCAAACAAAACAAGAAAATCTAATCATATCTCTCGGACTGAAAGAGAGAGCAGACCGACCGAACTTAATCAAAGAAATCGCTAACAAAAGTTGTATGTCTGATCGCACTCCATAGGCTCAAACGCCAAACAAATCTGTTTCCGTAATTTATCTTCAACCATTAGGTATTGTTCACAGAATTTATTGAACATATTAGATTCGGCGGTTTGCTATTCAATTCGCTTGATGAGCTGTCTTGATGGCTTTAGAGCAAACATTGTCCCTGACTGTCCGCTTTCATAAGCTTTGATCGGTTCCATTTAACAAAATAATTTTGGAATTTCCGCGGATTGCCCCAAATTGAATAAATAGGGACGCTTCTGGCTTTGTATTCTTATGGTTTGAATGATTTTTATGACAAGATATTCCGCTTATAGACCATTTCATTGCCACTCCTGAGAGGATTTCTTAAGAAGTTGTTATGACGAAAGTGACTCACGATGATCGATATCTGGTGTATCTAACCAAGCTCCCATGTCATTAAACAGAATTGTTGAAGAACGCTATCAACGGCTGTCAGTTGATTACATATATACGCCTGCTAAATGTTTTGTTCACTATCGTCAGAGAAGTTTAATAATTAAAAAAAAAATCTTTTTGTCTGAATTGGAAATCCGTGATATGTCGTATAAGGTTAGAATCAGTATTACAGTGTGTATATGCATGGTGGTGACAATTCGAATTACAGTGTGTATTTGCATGGTGGTGATAATTCGAAGAAATATAAATGCCAAAACGACATCCGAAATACAATACAGCTATGTCCACTCAGGGACATATGTCCACTCAACGTTGTATAATGTTGACATTATGGAGAGTTAACATTATACAACGTTGTTACTGAGAGGTATTTCCACAACATTGGTGCGTGGCACAATTGTGCCAGATCGCCTCATCCCAAGATTCTAACAGCTTCACTGAACTGGCAACCAACACAACATGCCGAATTCTCGCATCCACATCCCTGTGAGATATGTCCGCTATTCGATATCGATGTGGCTAAACCATCAGAGACGTGGCGACATGTGTTTGGGTGTATATCCCCCCCATCTTAAGTCAAAATTTTCAACAGTTGGAAATTTCAAGCCTGACACAATTATTTTTGGAAATGTTACACATCATATAGGTTGAAATTGTTCTCATTGTTTGAATTTACAACCAGTAAATAGTGGGGAATATGTTGTTTTTAGACCATATTTTTCTACTTCCGGTCAAAATTGTGGTCTGAAGTGCCAATAAGTTGGAAATATTCCAACATTAGGGTGTGTCAAGTTGGAATTTTCCAACAGTTTGGAGGTACCAGTTGGAAAGTTCCAACCCAGGGGGGGGGGTGAGGTGAAATGAAATGGGAGTTTGTTCTGGTTCAAATAGGGGGTGCAACGGAGACACTCTAGTCACGTCCCTGAGTTCAACTAATTGTTGTTTTTATATATTCGAGTTCTCCTGTCACTATAGTCATCCGAAAACTATGTCATTACTTTTGCTTAAAGTCTGGACATTTCGATTACAAATCGATTCCCTAATTTTAAATAAGACCTATCGTGAGATTTATAGGTAGGGCCGTGGTTAGCGGGATTCTGTTTGGGGGATGTCCCACTCAGAATTTCCAATTGTACACCACCAGAACAAGACCCAAATTCCCAAGTCACATAATGTCAATGTACCCACCATCCTTTTTTGGAAGTTTGGAAGGTAGGCTATCCCGCACTTTCCAACCTGACACCCCTATGGTTGGAAATTTTCCAGCTGATGTCCATTCAGTTCAATCATTTGACCGAATGTAGTCCTATGTATGTTCCTGAACATTCACACCTTTTGGTCTAAAACAACACATTTCATACTAAATATTGGTTGGAAAACAAACTATCATAACAATTTCAACCTGTAATGTTCGGGTATGTATGAAATTGTCAACTAATGTCAGAAAAATTGAAAATCTTACCCACAGTTGTGGGGGGTGCGGTGAAAACATGTCACCATGTCCGTGCTTTCAGAATATTCTCCAGACGTTACGAACAAGATGTCATTCTATGAATCTATAGTCTGGGGCCATGTCGCTCTCATCATGTATGTCATTAACACCAATTAATGAATATGGATACTAACTATATATACAAGTCACTTTGTTGATTAAAGCAGTACTATTACCATCACTTGCCACTTTCTGTATGAAAATTACTTTCAAAATGAGAAGTAATGCATTCCCGTTACTTTCTGAAGTAAAACATTGCTACCAACCATTACTTTCAGTGATGTTAAGCGAGAACTAACTATGATATCGTGCAATCAACGATGAATATCAAATGTATTTAGAGCAAACCCGTTGTTCCTGTTCTCGTGGCAATAATTCCGAGACAGAGACCAAGACCCCGCAGTGGATTTTCAAAAAATTGCGAACAATTTTGAACGCACTATTAAAAAAAACAAGTTATAGGGCAAAGGAGGAACATTTTGTAAACGTTAAAAAAGCCAGAGAGTTAATAGGAGCATCATCAGTGAAGTTTGTCGCTGATCGTGCAACTTGCTAAGCGAATTCTACATAAATTTTGACACTTTATCTTCAATATATATAGTATAATCACGGTGGGGAATCCCGTGTTTTCGACTTGATGAGTATCACGCATTCAAAATGGCGAGGCGATCGCAAACTCGACCAGAAACGAGGACAAATGTAATATACACTATATAGGAAATGACATCATGCTTAGTATTTTGGCACCAACGAGCATATGCTATACCAATTTTCAAGCAAGCTGATACCTCATTTGTGTCAAAACGCACAGTTGTTTGCAATAACATTCTGACCACAGTTGTCAGTCGAAGGATTATCCTGGATGTAGGGACTGGTGTTTTCCATGAACCTCCGACTGGCAACTCATGTATTATGTGTTTGTGCATGCGTTTCGTGGTACCCACTACCTCGAAACCATGTGATGCCCCCCGTGATAGTGCAGACGTCTTCAAGCATACCATTATCGGCCGGAATAGGGTTCATCTGAACACCATGCTATATCTTGTTAAGGAATGAACGTTTATAGTTTACAATGTTCGGATAATGCTAACATCAGAGGATCAGAGACGTTCGTAGCGTAGACGTCGACTGGCATATACCAATCTCAGTTAATACCCAGCCGCTGGAATTAGGGAATCATATGCTCGCAGTTACTCAAAGTCATGCCTGGTGCCATCTTAAATATATATTTGTCAAAAGCAAGTAAGAAAAATTAGTTGTTCAGCCGACAATAATCTTCACCAACCAATGCCTGGGCGCATATCTCGTTTTAATGACGACGAATCATTTCCTCAGATTGATTCTTTCGCGATAAACCAAACAATTCGCGAATTGGGGAAGTAAAGATTAATTGAGGTCGGGATGTCGAAGGAACGGCTCGAAACAATCCAATTTTATGAGTAAGAACAAGTGATAGTTCAGTTTCGTGTCAGCTTCTTATCTTTTCTTGATCCGAATGAATTATTACTTGGAGAAAATTGCTCTTGTCCGGTTGTGTTATACAGTTAGGGGCAAAGCGGTTTCCCCATCTGTAGTGTGAAGCGGTCACATGTGCAGGCGACACTTCATGATACTAATGGCGGTCTTTGTGGTTTAATTGGCATTCGGGTTTGAAAATCTAGGCATGTTTGTTGTTCATGTTGTTTCCGGAGATTGGCGATATCTGAATCTATAGTTTATCAGATGCATTCCCTATGTTTGACCGGTTTTCCCCTACAAAGAAGCCTGACAACTGGAAACATGACCGTAGCTGCTAAAACGACATAACATCGATCACCGACTCTCTGTCTCCAGGTTAAAGTCGCATTTTCGAGAAAAACTATGAAACATCAATGAGATATTAAGTGAATGATCAGTTATGGCTAATTTGCATATCTATACACGATTAAGCAGGATTAAGCCAGTTGTATGTGTTAACTTACCCCAAAATTGATATACATGGCCAAAATACCCGACCTACAGATTATTTTATAGGATGAGTCTTGTCCGCTAACGTTCAATTATGCCATTTTCTAGAAATGGCGCCCATATACCCTTCGATTATTCCGGTTCCCCTGGTGTTCTCTGCTTCCATATGCACATACGAGAATGATAATTCCATCTTATGCCTTACATAGATCTGCTACTCATATTTGTATACTCTAAAGAAAACCACACCCACATTATAACACCCTGATTATGTGGTCCTTCTAGAATGATATTATGTTGATGGATCATGCTGTTTTAGCTATGATATTAGCGTGGCAAAATAATGCTGTTAAGTTTTCCATGACTGGAACTTCCTGATTTTTCCCGAACACCATGTGCCAATTCATTCTCTTATATATGCGAGTGTCCCACTTGGAGCCTAGCATATATAAGATAATATATTGGCCTAACAATATTTACCTTGATCTTGTAAGTTGTAAGCCAGTGCATTCTCTTATATATGCGAAGCTCCCTAGGGGAAACTCCCATATATAAGATAATGAAGTGGCACAATATATTTAATGCTGCACCAGCGCTGCTCGCGTCATGAAATGGCTTTAAGAGAAAATATGGTGTTACATGTAACTCGTGAACAATTTAATACTGTTTCTACCGATTACAAACTGAAAATTCATTTCGATACTTTTTATAGTGCGAATTTATAGGGAATTGGCAACAAATATCGAAGCGATGTTGTGATCAAGCGCTTCGAGCTACACCAGGGCTGAAGCGCTATATAAATGCTATATATTATTATTATCATCAGCCAAGACATGAACAAGATAAATCCTCACAACAAACATGGGGCAACCATCACAAATAACATACTATACAATGTGCTTATATGATCATCTAGTTCTTGATTACAAAGATATTTCGAACTAAAAATGTTGAACATTTCAAGCGAGGAGGAAACGACTTTCAAATTACCTCCCCGGAATAGTATACATGCTACAAATAAATTTATGGGTTTCTCAAGCGATATTTTAGCAGTGGACTATCGTGTTAACGGAACTAAGTGTATCGGGAATAAGTGAATGTCAAGCAACCAGTCCCAAGCATGGATTAGGCTTATTGATAGTCACGTGAGATAAAATATATTCTGATAGTTCTGTACCAAAATACTTCGCGCGCAGATAATGACTTATTTCTTAACATCATTTTGCCGCACGTTCATTTACTGGCAAGTTTGCACGGTATCGTTTGCAGGCATTTCGTCGTAAAAACGATATGGTGCCAGAATATGAACGGAAACAAACATATACAATGCACCTGTACCACAGCTAACTACATGTGAAGTAAAACCTCTGTAGTTCCACCTGAAGCAATGCTACCGGAATTTTCCTGTAGATAACATGCAATTATCTCGCAAGAATCAATCATACATGCATTTGAAGGCAGACATTTCGTTTTGGTAAAGATGCGTGTTATATGCACGCTTCCCTTCATATTCTGGCACCATGTGGTTTTCTATGACGAAATGCCTGCAAAACATACCATGCAAGCTTGCCAGTGTATAAACGTACCCTAAATCAACAGAACCCACCAACATGATAGCATTCTGGTAGGACCACTTTCGTCTCAGCATTATTTACAGTATGCACACACCAATGATTCTGGTTGTATCTGTACTTGTTGATGTCGATAAGAGACGGCGGATATCTAAAATTAAATTGTCACTCAATCTGAAAAGGAAACCAATGGAACAGGACTTTATCGTAAATTACCTACGCTTTCTGCCGATATGCATTCGCGGGTCCTTCATACGAGTCTACGATGTCATGAGCTCATCTGTTTTAATTCCATATTTCGCGAAATCGAATGCTTTCAAATTAAAACATCTTTTCCGTGTTAGCGTTTTCGCATGATTAATATGAATTCCAATTGCCCCCACATTATCCGCAACAAGATAGAGTCCCCCTGCTCGCCCAATGTGAAATCGAAGTCTTCAATCATAAGGAAGTTTGTTGTAATATCTGAGAGAAATCTGAAAGATGTGGTGCTGAGGAAATATGAGTCAATTTATAGTTATTTTGTTTATACTTCGAACTATATTTTCAACAAACCCTTTGTCGCAGGACCGATGTGAGAGAATGATGCCCCCTTTGCATCGCAACATCCCTATGTTTAACCCTTTTTTATTTATATACTTTATGTAAACTATATACAGTGCTAACCCTTTCTTTACTCACAGGATTCTCGCGTTAAGTTATAAAGTTATACATTGGTATATTCTATTATTCAATTGGAGGGATGTTAAGGATGGATATATGAGCAGACGATAGCCAGACGAAATGATAATACAAGTGTTAAGAATTCATATTCATTGTGGAAATGTGGAAATAATAAAGCATAATATCTGAACATTTAATAAGAGAACTACTCGCCAATAACTCTATATTATGAAAGTATGAAAGATATCCCATACGCCATATGAGGGACTTCTTCTTCTTCTTCTTCTTCTTCAGACTACGGCTTGCATCTGACTGTAATAAGCCGCCTGGAGGACATGATTGAGCTAAACTGATGACTCTTTCGGTGTTAATCAGATGATAGTGAGTCACATTGATTTAAATTTGGTGCGCCATCAGGATTTGTGTTTTATTTTTGTTGGGGTTTTTTTTTGCGATAGGATAAAATCAGTTTAAAACTATTTACAATCGTTGGTGGTTTAGAGAAGTTTGCGTCGCTTGCGCCTTGCGATCAGTGACTGGATGATGTCTGAAGTCAGTTTAGATTTGAAGATTTTAGGGTCGGCTAGTAAGGTTAATGCTGCTGGTAATAGGTTAAATTCTGCTATGTGTCTGATGATGAAAGAATATTAGTGGGAATCTATGTTGGAAGATATTGTGTGGAATGTTAGCTTCTGTTCATCATTGTATCTTGTACAAGGCTACTTGGGAGATATCGTCTCCTTAAAATGTTCTACTTCTCACTAGTTTTGACTCCCTCATATACCAGTATACATATCGCAACACCATATTTAATTTAAATGATATATTTACTGACTATAATGTTGTTCTTACTCACTATAATGCTTTTGTAAATGGGCCCATGTGTTGCAAAATAATTATTGGACCATAAAGGGCGTTGTTGGTGTGTAAATTGAACTTCATCTATTATTATTTCTCCCTGATAACAGTCCAGTTCTCCCTAATAACCAAAAAGGAGAAGTGACGTCTGCAAATTTGACACCTCCAGGTTGGTGGTCCATGTCAGCATACGATATGACATCAATCAAGTCAACTTTCTATACCAGTGTTATGCCAACAGGCCACAGGCCACGGGGGGAAACTATCAGATATAGAGGATCTCCAACGAGTTATGTTGGGATATAAGATTTTATGAAACGTGTTTCATAAATTTAATTCACAGCGAGTCGTAGACGAGTTGTGAATCAAATTTATGAAACGAGTTTCATAAAATCTTATATCCCAACATAACGAGTTGAAGATCATGTATATCACATGGAAATAACGAGAACTTTATGCCTTTTTAACAAATCAAATTTTTTAAAAGAAGCTGAAAATCCATTTAAAATGCATACATCCACGGCGTCGGCTGAGACGCTTCACAACCGTATACGACAGTATTGCGCACTCTGCCTTACGACGAAACATATATTCCCACAATTTGCCTCTTTGTTTTTGTGCCTATTTTCGTTACTGCAACGAAGTTGGGCAATAATTAACAAAGCAATCATTTTGCAATGTCTGATATTGGTGTCAAGCGCGGCTTTAATAAATAGTATTAATCCGCGCGGTAAGTTACTTGTCGCGATGGCAATTATCCCGGGAAGCACTCGGCGATTACTCACTAGTGAGAGATAAGAATATATCTAACGGATTTTTCAATGATATTATTGGGGTTTAATGTGATATATACCAATATATACTATACCAGTAACAAGGTTCACAAGTCCGATTTGGGAAAAAACACACTATTAATGTGTAGCACCTCCTTTTAAAGCATATAATAACCAGTAATAACAATGCATAACTTTAGATACCTTGATATTTTAGTATAGATATTTGTATTATCTCAACCGTGACTACATTATATGAACATTTACCGTCGTCACCCATGGTATTCTTCTAATATTTACTCAAATATGCAGGTATTTCAGGATACCCTGGAAACCCCCTATTATTTTCTTGTTATCTGACCAGCATATCTGATTACTTTATTGAAAACAAATGTTTATTTGGAAAGTTATTTTATCTTATTTATACTCTATGTAGCTAGGTTTATGTCAGGTTAATTAGTATGCTTTATAGCTAGACATGATTTAACATATTACATGCAAAAACATATATACATATATACAAATGTGGATTAGGATGCCTACAATGGGAGACAGACACAATCCATTGGAACGACAACTATATATGCCACCAAGTCCTTTGATGCGGACCAAACATGCATTGGCAATATATGGCTATTGTTTTGCATAAAGGGCACGGTGAACAGTGCACACCCACACCAAGAAAGCAGGGGCTAGATAAATGTATCCCCTGTGTGAGACAACTAGGAAGTGGTGAAAGTGATGCCCAAATACCCAGTCGCACGCAGATTAAGTCTTCATGCTGTATTCTCTCATGGCTAGCTTCAAATATATAGCCACATTTTCAAATATATAGCCACATTTTACGGCTATATTCTCAACGTAGAGAAGTTTGTGAAATTTATACACGTTTGGGTATTTCCAGTAATATTCGGGTATATACTTTTGTCTAATTTCTGAGAAACATATGCAAGTTATCATCAGGTAATATTCGTCCCCGATTCCATTCTTACACAAGGTACATAATCTATCGTCTTTGTTCGTTTTCTTCCACCGCCCACTTTCAATGGCAAGCCTATGATTCGATGTCCTAATCTTCATAACATATTCAGATAAGTGGCTTGGCAAATATGTTAGGTATTTTCTCATTTTGGGGGACGGGGTTATAGCTCCATAGAGATGGCCCCTCGATGTGGATGCTACAATTGTGCCCCATTCTGGTATAAACTGATCTGTCACAATTCGTTTGGGTAATTGTATTTTCATTTTTTCTGTATGAACACCATCCATCTTAATTATGTATATCGAACATTGGGTCGCGCTCGTGGATAACTTTGGTCAGTTTGTATACATTTTTCGTGATTTCGGATCCTTCATTTGAGAGCAATTTTGACCAATATGATATTGCTCTACATTTAACTTCGATCGACAGAGGTTGTCATCCGAGTTCACCACATACCATATAATTCCGTGTACATGATTTCATACTTAGTACCATTTTACAAAACTTAAGATGCACACTTTCAATGGATTTTATATCCTCGTGGCACCAAATTTCGGTACCATACAGAAATTTTGTCACAACCATTACGTCAAACAAATATAACATCGCATCGACTGGCAACTCCAGGTTTCTGACTTTGTTAAACAGCGCGTAAATCGCTTTCGTTGCGACGGTTGAAATGAGAACTTGTGATATAGTCAAATATGAAATAAATGTGATAATATCAGCACAGAGGCTTCCACAAGTGTCACATATAACACACATGAATGTCTTAATAGTTTAAAGGGCTTAGATACTATTTGTTGAACTTTTAGGACTCCAAATTACTTAAAACATCATGGAGAGTAAATGGTGAAAAAAAGGAGAAGATTTTCGGTTCTTCGGACACCCACCCACCCCCCACATACGTGTCTGAATTTTTTCCGACCCCCGGTATATCTGGTATTTTCACCAGGGCCCTGTGAACCAGGCGAATAAACTGTGAGGTAAACTTTGAAACCGACATCATTCTTTGACATGTTGTCATTACGAAAATCACACAAGGACATTCGATGAATATAAGCATAATTTGAAAAACTCTCTTTAAAACGACTTGGCGTTTTGCGCTCTATGCAGATATGCTCTTTTCATTTCGTTGTACGAACCTAAAACTATGCTGAGCTAAATTTATTATTCAAAACCGAGAGATTGGAGAAATAAATATTTTTTTTTATTAATTTTTATTTCCAAAAATAAAACTGAACATTACCCATAAGTGGGTTTCAAAGTGAACACAGCATGTATATTAACAAAGATATAGATATAGTCAGCTGACACCTTATATGTATATAGTGTTAATCTGTATTATCTTAGTTTTCTAATTGTATGTTTTACAATGTGTTTTTTTTGGGCTTTTCTGTATGATGAGATACGGAGAGAGGAGTGAGCGAGAAAAAAAGAAGAAAGAGAGAGAAAGAGAGAGAGGGAAGAGAGAGAGAGGAAATGAGAAAGAGAGAGAGAGAGAGAGAGAGAGAGAGAGAGAGAGAGAGAGAGAGAGAGAGAGAAATGTGTGGAGGTTTGTTTGAAGTCATGTCAACATTTAAGTAGGACTCACAGTTTTGGAGATTGGAGAAGTATTTGGTAAGTTTTTGGGTAATTCATATTCGCCGCATATCTGGTCGTATACAACGTAAGTTCAATCTACATTTCACGACGCGATCGTTACTGCCGAGACTTTATGTCATTCTTCATTCTTTTGATCATAATACAACTGTCCCTTCTTCAATCCAGAATTTGAATAATATTTGGTGTTATATATGCGATGCACAATAAAATCTAAGAATATCGGTCCGGATCGTACAGAAATATGGCAAGCATTAGTCAGATTCCGCTGGAATTGGCTATAATCCCGGACGTTAATGGGCAGAAGGTTCGTTTGAAGCACCGAGAGCCGCCATCTTTATAGCCGCCATAACGGTAAATGAACACAATTAACGCCTTGACTAATGTTGCCTCGCACTTTGTTCCGATATTCGTTGTGATTTAAAGACTTTCGCGTCATGTCTCGGAAAGTTATCAGGATCTTCTGTGACGTTTGATACGAAATTTTCACAAGGACTTTACGGTGATCGCTTATTTCTTATGTCCGCCTTCGCAGTCACACAGAACAAGTTAACGAATATAGAAACAGGCGAGGGAGAGGGGTGGTTGTATATGTCCAACAACAGGTTTTTAGGGTCCAGCCGGAAAAATTATATTAGACGCGACCGGAGAATGCTATAGTCACAGTTTACACCCCTGATTAACCCTTCCATGACGGGAACTTCATGATTTTTTTTTGCGAAAACCATATGCCAATTGGCCTAACACATTTTGTAATATTTTTTTTATAATTGTTTAAGAATGTAAGACAAAATGATAATTATTTTTTTTAAAGAATGTAAGAAAAAATGATAAAAAATGATAAATGTTTTAAAGAGTATAAGAAAAAATGTTAAAAATTGTTAAAGAATGTAAGAAAAATGATAAAAATTGTTACAAAACGTAAGAACAAATTATAAATAATTATAAAAATTGTTAGACCAGTGCATTCTCTTATATATGGGAGGCGACCTATGGCCCTTCTGAGAGTGTTTCAACAACCAGTGCAGCCATTATTAAATTTATGATGGAGTTTTAGAACCCTCAATCGGTCATAACTCTGGACTGAGGTGGAAATGTTCAATCCGTAAAAAGACCCTTATAGATTTCGTGTGTTCTTCAATTGGACACTAATTTCACAACATTTAACTCAGTTTGATTTTGTTCAGTGTTCAATTGCCTTAATTAAAATTAGGATAATTTTCGAACCTTCAATTGGTCATAACTCTGGACTGACGTGGAAATTTTCAATTCCAATTCAGGTATACATTGATAGAACTGGGAGATTACATAGTTACTGCCCCTGAAAGTGTTATCTTCGTTGGTTTTTCAAGAGTTATCTATCCTGAAAATGCGCTAGAATTCGAGATAACCATCTGCGCCTTTCTGTGCACATTTAAAAAAACTTAAATATGTTAATTCCTTTGAGTCATATCTCATCGTTAATATATGTATTGTTTAAGTACGGTACGTAACGTATAGGAATATACATATCTTTCATAACTATATGGTTGTTTCAATGAACGTATCGGAGGGAACTATTAAATAACACGCGCGGGGAAAGGGCAGACGGTTATCGCGTTTCCAGGATACATACCTCGTGAAAAACACACGAAGACAACACTTTTCGTGATACTGCCACTGACAAACACATAACAAGATTTAGCTCTCAATTCCATGTGTATATCAGGTAGGGATGGGCAACTGGCAAATTCAACTACACAGCACATCATAAGTGGGATTTTCATTTGTTCGTCTTGCACATAAGTGTAAATTATTATAGCTTCTCTTGACACAATCGCAGTCATACTGGTGACTGATAAGATTATCTTACAAATGTAAATTTAGTTTATGAGATATTTCATATCATATGTTCGAAAATTTTACCCATCCATAATGTTCGTTAGAAATGACAAAGAAAACTTACTAAAAGATGACACCCCCATATGCACGTGGGAGCATTGAAACTGCAGATAATTACATGTACCTTTCACATTGCCAGCTATAAGGGAGCAAATGACAAATTCCTTGAGAATTGACCATGTACCCTGATATGTGATATGTTTCACTGAAAGGTTCTGAAAACTTATCTGTTGAAGAAAACGTTGACATTTTTCGAGCAAATCAGGTATACATTGATAGAACTGGAAGATTACATAGTTACTGCCACAAAAGTGTTATCTTCGTTTGTTTTTCAAGAGTTATCTATCCTGGAAATGCGCTAGAATTCGAGATAACCATCTGCGCCTTTCTGTGCACATTTCAAAAAACTTAAATATGTTAATTCCTTTGAGTCATATCTCATCGTTAATATATGTATTGTTTAAGTACGGTACGTAAAGTATAGGAATATGCATATCTTTCATAACTATATGGTTGTTTCAATGAACGTATTGGAGGGAACTATTAAATAACACGCGCGGGGAAAGGGCAGACGGTTATCGCGTTTCCAGGATACATACCTCGTGAAAAACACACGAAGACAACATTTTTCGTGATACTGCCACTGATCAAACACATAAACAGATTTAGCTCTCAAGGCCATGTGTATACCAGGTAGGGATGGGCAACTGGCAAATTCAACTACACAGCACATCACAAGTGGGATTTTCATTCGTTAGTCTTGCACATAAGTGTAAATTATTCTAGCTTCTTTTGACACAATCGTAGTCATACTGGTGACTGATAAGATTATTATACACATATAATACAGTTTATGAGATATTTCATATCATATATATGTTCGAAATTTTTACCCCATCCAAGATTGGCATTTATAAATGATAATCATATGTAAATTCTCGCTGAAGCAAAAGAAAAAGCTATCTTTGGCACATATTAATTGATATGAAAATACACTGCAATGAATTATGTTTCCGAAATGACTTTAAAATCATCATACTGATTGTCTGATCCTCCATATCTTGTAATTGAAAAAACAAATTGTTCACAAAAATGCAATACCAATATAGATAAATTATAAATATTCTTTAAATTGTTATATATTCCTGTACATGCGGGGGCAAGAATAAATATTGTTTACACCAACCATTTGTATCGATAAAACAGCTAACTATTTACACAGAAAGAAAAACAGCAAGGGCAACAACTCTGACAACACCCATGGACGATACCCCTTGTATGACGGTATCCTTCCCACAAATACACATTGCCTGTTGCCATTCCAAATGGCTTCCAAATTCGACAATCGGCACTTGAGTTACAACTTACAATACATAATGTCTGTGAACAATGTACAAATTGAGAAATTGCGAATTTCCAACAACGGCTGTAACTCTGGTTAGAAATATTCGTATTATGTCGGTTTACTGTTCATCCAGGCTGGGCCCCAAGAGTGTCTCCGTAGCAATGGGAGGAGGTATCAACTTCTTGAAATTTACAATTGTACCTCCTCCCCGAACCAGACCATACCAAACTCCCAGACTCGGGTAATTAAATTTACACACCAATGGGTTGGAACTTTCCAACTGGTATCTCAAACGTTCAAACTTCTGGCAATTTTCCAACCTGAACTGCACGCCCTTGAGTTTGAACATTCCAACTACATGGTACCTCAACATTTTCAACTATTGGAAATCTTCAGCTGATGCTAATTTCAAACAAAATATTTGACTAAAAGCCAAAAAATACGCTACTTTTCGTCTGTAAGCACTCAATTCTTCACTAGTTTCAGGTTGAACAAGCAAAAAGTGAACAATTTCAACATATATGTGGTGGCGTAAAACGTTCAACTTATGTTGTGTCTGTCATGAAATTGTTGAACATTTTGACCACTGCTGGGGTGGAAGGGCGGGGGTGGTAGACACGCATCCCCTGTAACCAGGTACTTGCCCGTCCCGGGTTATATGTGGAATGTTGGAACGGACGGATGGTGTAAAGAACGAAGCCATCGGCTATATTTGTCCAGAATCTCCTCTGGGTCGGGGGCATAACATATACCATTCAAAAACCACCATGGACTTTTAACTTTAACTTGGAGAAACGACCATAAACAGAGGACCAATTATGCATGGACAACTCGCCACTGCACATGGAAACCATCGGTATAAGCAACTGACAAACTTGCCTAAATATACCAATCAAGTAAAACACTCTCTTCTCGCGAATGGCAAAACCGCGCTTATTGAAGTTTGCAATTGGTCCGAAAATACATCCATTTAGTGATGTGTGCCGACTGTAGTTTCCATAACTGACTTAGTGGTTTTACTTCATGAGCAATTCTAGAACAATCATATGCAAGAATTATTTGAAGTTCACCGATATCTTCACCCCAAACGAATAGATTTGATGTACTACTAATGAAAGCTACGAAGAATGTAATTTACGAGATTTTCAAAACAGATGCCGTCGATAGCATCTTTTTTATTAATTGTACTATTTTCTTTTAAGCAAGTTTCGGTTTATTAAAAACACGCCTGTTCTGACCTCATCAGATCGATGGAACTCTCCTGAACAAATTATGGTTAATAATTCACAGTAAATTGATTACCAGCACGGATTTCCACAGACAGGCTGTTAAATTTCTCCCACATTTCGACGGGAATCTCATTCCGACGTTAGATGGTTGACATTACGACATTCATCTGAATAAGAGATAATTTTGATCCAAATTAATGACGAAATTGTTAAAGATTGGGCGATTGATGTTTGCTTATCAAACAACGGGGATCAAAAACGAATGTTATTGAAATATTGTACGTAAAACCAAGAAACGATCAAGCAGAGGTAATAACGTTTTATATGGAAATGTCTAGTGCGGCACTGGTCCGTTGTCCGTTTTATTATGTGTTCTGTCTGCGCATATGAATAGTAGATAAGATGGTCAATAGTGGAAACCATAATAAGAATATGAATTTCCGCGGAATTGTATATTTTAGAGGCAGAACAGACGATCGAGTTGTTCACGATCACAGGGGCTTGGAGGAGTTATTTTTACCCCCCCCCAACCCACCTCCGCTGGCGCTGCATTTAGTTTAAAGGTGGCCCGTCAGATTTGACACCAAATTATTCAAAATTTCCAAAGCCAATTTTCAGTTTATCTGAAACTATTTTCGATGCAATGTTACAACAAAAAAAAAAACCAAAAAAAAACCATCAGTAAGTAAACGAATCAATACGGATTTCAAGAATGAGGGTCTATAAAGGGTTAATTAAATACGATTTGTCTTATGGATAAAGCTTTGGACGGTCTGAAAAATAAGTTCGTTGTCTTCGTCAAGTAGACTAACCTTACCAAGTATTAAGTGATTCAGAGTTATATTTCTAAACATGGAAAGTTTATTAAAAGAGTTCGGAGCGATTCTCGTTGTATAATTAAGGGCATGCAAAGAAAAAGTGGTGCGCATTTTCAATTCCGTAGCCACATGCACATATTGCGTGCGGAGATATATGATTTCTCAATTTATCCCAGTTCAAATCACTACATCGATCCTAACCGGATTCTACAGTTTATCATGTTCAGCGATCGTTTGTCATAATTGAAATACTGGAGGGGGGGGGGTCTCATTGGCTTAGCTGTTATATCTTTCTTTAAGTCTGTAGCCGACTTAGATCGTCTAGGTTGTTTCATTCCAACACAGAAGACGGAAAGAAAGTTTTTCTGAAAAATACTTGCAATAACAATGTGAATATCACATGTATATCGTGAAATCCACAAAAGCATCCATCAGTTTAGATCATGCCATGAATCTCTACTCAGGCTGACTCCCGTATATATCATGTTCCACCAGTAAAAATCCTGGGAATATTTGACAGGGAACCTCATAAAGTCGAAAAATAACATGGGGAAAACTGTGGGAAATATATTTCTTAGATATTGTCAGTTTCATAATAATTACTGTAAGTGAAGGTCCCAACTCGAAATTGCATGCTTTCCTGTGACTTTTGCGAGCCGATATTGCAATAAGCATTGAAATTCCATAATTGTAAGAGGCATCATTCACCAAGTCCCTTAAATCGTGAAATTTCCAGTTGCATGGGACGTTCACCTACAGTAAAGAAAAGTATAAAGGAACAAATTATAACTAAAAAATATATTCCTCACGTTAATTGTATCGACTTCCCTGTCAACACTTCAAAAAGTTCCCAGGTTTTATACTGGTGGAATATGATCTTTGCCGGCGTCATAATCTACCATCAGTTTCGCGCCGAAATTGACTACAAAAGCTTATAATTTAGAACGATCTTAATTACATATACCGTTTTGGACGAAGGAAGAAATTACGGTCTTTATAAGAATTTATGGAATTTTTGCAAGGCTGACACATTTTCAAAACGATTAAAACTTCCTCTTTTGTAAGTCGATGACTGTGTGGTCATCAAAACATCCTACGTACTACAGTGGGTCATTGTTACTGGAATCAGCTTGTTCGTCCGTCCGCCTGTCGGGACATCCGTCCGTGGACACAATTTTGTCCGAGCTTTTATTCGTACATTTTTCTGTCATATTTTTAAAACTTGGTTTTCGACTTAGAACATTTTTTGTCAAGATGCATCAATTTGTCAGCTTTTTATCTACCTTTTCCTGTAATTTTTGTTTTAAACTTGGCACAGTTATTTGGCACAATGGGAACCTGTACACCTGCAATTATGAGGTCCGTCAGACTTTTGTGTGTGGAATTATCTCCCTTTGTTATTGACACTTCGTTTCCGACTCGGATGCGAGGGAGGGGGTGATGTTGTCCCTCTCCATACTTCACTGGAATGACGTCCACACCGAAGCACGTATATATGCAATGGAGTTGACGTACACCGCGCCTACCTGACATTATCTCAAAATATCGAAAAGTTATCTCAAAATATCGAAATTTCGAGATAAATAAAATAATCTCAATGTCCTATTTCAGCTATCATATATTCATTGTAATTGGAATTATAGTAGACATACATGTTCAGAATGAAGATAGTAGACGGATTTGACATTAGCATGGGTACAGTCATTGAATTAATATTCGTCATGTTGGAACAATTCCGAAGTTCGTCTCTGATAAAGATCGTTCATGCTTAATTCACTCAAAAGCGGTGCCGGCAGATAATAAAGAGCGTTCATGCTTCCATCACTCAAAGGCGGTGCCGGCAGATAATAAAGAGCGTTTATGTCTCCGTCACCCAAAAACAGTATCGGCAGATAATAAAGAGCGTTCATGCTTCCCTCACCCAAAAGCGTTACCGACAGTAGTAAAGAGCGTTCTCATTTAATATATTATAATACATTTCAAAGTATTTTACTTATGGATGGTTTTGTGGATATTCCCGATGCCCGTGTTATACGAATATATGGTGATTGCAAGTAAGCTGGTAAGCTGAAAATTGGCTTAAAGATACTCAATCCGATTCGATGGTCCCCATATCATGAGAATCCGGCCATTTATGGGACCATCACATATTATACTCACCATAATGTATGCAACAATTGAATAAATTTGAGCCATGAATCAGTGAAAAAAATACACTCATTTACTTTATGAACGATGTAATGCCCCGGTTCCATGTTCCCGATTTTCTGTCCCGAATTAGTATATTCGGCACCAATTCGGGACCAGACCAAATCGGCAGCATTCGAGAGAATTCTGGAATAGTTTTATTCCAAAAGCCGCCGAACTGATGACAAAATTTAATCGTCCCGAACATTGCCGAGTATTCCAGAATGCTTCCGAATTTCTTCCCGAATGATAAAGAATTATCCCGAACTGATACCGAAATTTCGTGCGAGTAGCTGCCGAATTGCCCAGATTACTACCGACTTGTTGCCGAATACCCCGAATCAATGCCGAACTGGTACCGAATTGATGCCGAATAAATACCGAATTGGTATTCAATTGCTGCCGAACGTCCCGAATCGATGCCGAATTTTGCAGATACACCGGATCTCAGTATAAAAGCAGCCACACATGGCGAATTCGGGAATAAGCTACCGAATACTGCCGACTACTCCAGAATATCCACCCGAATATTGCCGAATACTGCCGACTACTCCCGAATAGGTGCCGAATTGCTCCCGAATTTCTCCCGATGATTGACAAATCGGGAGCGATTCGGCTTGGTTCCCGATAGTTTTGAACATTTCAAAACTGTCGGGAGCGGGCCCAGAATCGTCCCGAATCGACCCCGATAGCACCGATATCCCCGATCATGTTCGGGGGTAAAAATTCACTGTACCGACTCGTCCCGAACTTACTCAACGATTTTTGCAAAATTATGATTCGGGAGTCATTCGGGAACATTCGGGGTGGAAAATCGGGGATATGGAACCGGGGCTTAAGACAACGTGGTATTTATAAAGAGAACGAGTTTATCACTCGAGTCATTAACTCATTTTCATTATAATTACTATGTCTAAATGTCAAATATGATTTTTTAAAATCATGAATCTATGTCTTTGTCTTATTCCCTCAAGTCAAAATATGTATTATAATATAGGGCTGAGATGCATCGTTGAGATTTGAATCACGGTTAATATTGATGGCCATTTATAACTGATGCATATGGTGATTCAGTACTACGGAAGTGAATCTTTTCTGGCACCACCAATGTAAGTGATTTGTTAGAACATTCCCATGTGCTCTTCCATGTTTCTGTGTTTGATAAGTTTATTATGCCTTAGCTGCAAATCAATACAGAACATAAGTGAAAACATATTTACAGATATATAATACAAATATATATATACAAGCAGTGACCCCCGATTAGCCTATATTATATTATTTGTTTTGTTTATTTGTTTGGGTTTTTTTTGGCCACGCTCATTCGCCTTTTGTGGTGTCACATAAAATGCCGCCCGATTTAGTCAATTTTGTCAAGCTGGATTTCCCCTTTATATGAAGCTGTATCATGTATATTTGGCATCGATTGTGTGTATTACATGGGGTAATTTCTTAGCGATAACTTTAGAAAAATACATACGTTCTCAAGGAGGCTCATATTTTCCACTGTTACTAGCCCACACAATTTTGTCAGGTTAGGCGACTCCCAGCAGTACGTAGGTATATATTTAGCCATCAGATTTTGAAATTCTTTACAAATTAACACATGGTGGTTTCATCCCCTAGTCCTTCCCTCGTTTCATCACTTTATGTCTTATTGTACGTGCTTATATAATCGTGATCTCCGGAATATGGCATGCATGTAAACATTAACAACTCCCATCCTGATTTTCCTGGCAAGTGTCCAATTCGGCAATAGTGGTTGGTCTCCTTAAATTTGTGAAGTATATACATGTAGAAGATCTCAAAATAAATTTAGATATAATTCAACAAAATTATTGTCCAAAGAACTAATAATACGATACAACATTTTCTATTCACGGAAGGTGTTAATGGCACGACGCCACCTCTGTAAGATTATAATTGTGATTAGTGTAAATGTTTGTGTGCATGTTTATATAACATATATACATAATTGACATTTGTACATATGCTCTCACAACTTGATGGAGGTAAACAATAAAATAATTGTCCAAGTGTGTTGTCAGCAAGTTGTCACTCTATGGTCACGCGCGATGCCGTGACGTGTGTACTGAACTATTGTCACCATCTCACCTCGGCAGATATGTATAAAATTCCGCCGTTCGCATGTCACAGGGCGTAAGGGCGACCTCCGGGTGAGCCCACACCGTCCTCGTGCCGCCCTTCGGGCGGGCACGCAAATCCTGTTCCTGTCACAGTTTGACGAACTTCGCCGAGTAGCCAAGACCACATATAGTTGGTGATTTTAAAAGGAGGAATAGCAGTTTTCGGATATATACAGAAATTCTTTCCTTGGAATTATTGTAATCTCTATTGGATTTACATTTACATGTTCGTACATGGTTGTGCGCCGCTAGATTTTAGAAAGCTTGGAAAACACATGGTGGACACGGTGGAAAGGCCGACTAGCCTGAAGTGACCAAAACGATGTCTAAACGATGTCTATGTGAGAAATCATTCAAGCGCAGAGGAATCTGAAAGTACACAAGAGAGTACACAGCGGCGACCGACCATTCGAGTGTGATGTCTGCGGCAAGTCATTTGGAAATTCTGGGAATCTGAAAACTCACAAGAGATACCACACCGGCGAACGTCCATACAGTTGTAATTTGTGCGAGAAAGCATTCTTTAGAAAAAATCATCTAGAGCAGCACAAAAATATTCACACAGACGACTGTCCGTATGAATGTGATATATGTGGGAAAAAGTTCAACCAGTCTAGTAATTTACTGAACCACAAACGAACTCACACAACTGATTGCCCCTTCAAATGCGACATATGTGGAAAAACTTTTAACCAGTCTGGAAATTTAAAGAACCATAGAAGTATCCACTCGGGATTAAGGCTGCATGAGTGTGATTTATGTGGTAAAGCTTGCAGTAGGTTGTCGTATTTAGTGAAGCACAAGAAAACGCACTCAGGGGAGCGTCCATATGAGTGTGAGATATGCGGCAACACATTCAAACATGAGAAGTCATTAAAATACCACAAACGGAATCATAACGAGGAGATTGCACGACCGTATAAATGTGACACGTGTGGAAAATGTTTTAAACTAGCAGGCCACCTGACCGTTCATGAGAGAATTCATACTAACGACCGACCATACAAATGTGATATTTGTAACAAATCGTTCCGATCATCATCTACTATGGCTACTCACAAACGAACGCACAGTGATCTACGAGCGTATTCGTGTGATTTGTGTGGGAACTCGTTCTAAACAAGTCAAGCTCGTGCATCTCACACACGGATACATACTGGAGATCGTCCATACCAATGCAAGTTGTGTGACAAGTCATTCGTTCAGTCTGCACAGTTGGTTGTTTACATGCGGTTACACACAGGTGATCGCCCGTATCAATGTGATGTGTGCGACGCTTCATTCCATATATTCATAAATCTAGAAACTCACTTGAGGGTTCACACAGGAGAAAAACCATATGAATGCGACATGTGTACGAAATCATTCAGCCAACAGTGTAACCTGAAAAGGCACAAGAAAATACACCTGAAAGCGATTGATTAGTGCATACACCACAAGGCCACAAGATAAATGACTCGAAATTATTGCATTGTGAAATATAAAAATGACACATAACACGTGTTTTGAAAAATTGCTGAAGTCATTGTCAAATAAATGGACAAAATGAATAAACCTAATATTTATTGAGAGTATGACTGTCGTTTTTTAAATTAATGGTGAGCTAAATGAATACAGACATGACTGTTATTCAAGTACACACCAGCTTGACCATCGCAAGAAATAATATATTATTTATGTTTGGTCAAAGACCATTTTTATTACACAATATGGTATATCAACATTAATTGGCGCACCGAACAGACTCAAATTCAAATTAGTTTATTCTCATTCATCATGGTATGATACATTGAGATGACAAATATACAAATTACACTTTATACACAAAAAGAGGCATGGTGTTGATACTAACAATTAAATACATGCTTTCCAAATTTTATATATCAGGAATATGGTCATAAAGGGAAGGTTCGTGCTGTCTATGTTGTTAAAATGGGGATTTGAATGGGTAGTGTTCGGAGAGGTGAACTCGTCAAGTGGATGTCGTATTATATAATCGCTTAATGCATGTAAACAGTCACATTGTTGGAGTTTAATAGTAAAACAAAACTGTAAGTACTAGGATTTTCAATCAATGAAACTGGTATGTTTCGTCTGCGTAAGAAACTTCAGTAATTGCATTCCATTAAGTTGTGATATTCGTCACCTTATGTATTAGTCCTACACAAGTTACGATATCTTTTAGTCTTGTCAATTTAACCCATGATCCTGTTTCTATTGGCAAGCGATGGTTTCTACAGCGATATCTCATTAAAGTAATCACGTCGTTTCTTGTTAACATACACAAGTAAGGTTCAGTACCAAAATTTATTTACCAAGTGAGTTCACCTTTCCAATTATAGATACATTTTTCAGCTAAAGTTTGTTTGACTGATTCTTTAACATTGTGTTGGTTTGAATTATTCGGTGCCCTGTATAATCCAATAATAAGATAAACCCGTGGTATTCAGTATACCTTCCATATGACTTAACCAGGGGTGATTCCATTCTTCTGAATAATTACTAAGTAAATAGAAGTATAGTGTTTGCGTTATCTTAGGTTTGTTCGAATTAATTAATTTTGCCCAGTAGTAAATCATTCTTGTGTCGATTTCAATCTCCAAAGGAGTAGCACCTGTTTCATGTTATACCACGAAGTCTGGAGTACTAGATTTAAGGTTAAAGTTATACTTCAAATACGTTAATTGCACTTTTTCAAGTTCGCGTTTTTCATGATATTCCCAAAAATTCACAAGCATACACACGGTTTCACACCGTATTACCGATCCGGATTACCACCGGTCACGATGCGGATCACTACCGGCTGAAAGTGGCAATTTGTGTAACGGTAGGTCGACTAAAACGTTAATTATATTATATATCTGAATGTAACCCACACAAAGTTTGTTGCCGCCGTCTTTCTTACATACATTAGAAAATGGCCACGTCAAGAAAATATAAAATAATCGCCTACGATAACCTTAGAGGTAGCATATGTTACTAGGATCTAGTTGCACGTGGCCCATTATTTATCTTCATTGGCACAATACATGATGCAAATGCATGGAATTTTCTCTTATTTCTGTTGCGTATACAAGAATGTCCATAACTGTACAAAATGGCAATATGGTTTGTCAAGTTGAATGTAAATTAAACGCGTAGTATCGATTTCCATACTCATGGGTTCCAAAAAACAGGATGCGGATCGGCACCGTTCACTATCTGCCGGTACAGATCCGTACCCGTTCATTTCATGGGTATCTATGTTCAAAACGTCCCAGATGGCCACAAATCGAACAGTACAAACGTGTACATTAGGCGAATGACTTAGTAAATGGTCTATCTTTTCGTACCACGAGAATACCGCATAAAGAAATAAAACATGAACCATCCATATCAGCTACTGCTCGAAATAATGAAACACAATGGTAAACATGCGTTACAACTATAAGAATAAGTGAACATATATTGTATACTTATCAGATTTATCGGCGTCATCCGCTAGCCCAGTTACTCCTATACACGAAGGGAGAAAAAAATTCACACCTTCCACAGAATGTAGGGCGAAAATGATCCAACTACAATGATGCCACGTGGCACGCTTTTGTCAAAACAGCCGGTAGTGATCCGCATCGTGACCGGTGGTAATCCGGATCGGTAATACGGTGTGGGTTTGGTTTAACAGTCTTTTCAAAGAGATATACCTGTAAATTGACAGGTATGTTAATTTCGTTTGATTTATATACAAGTGCATACATAACTCAGCCTAATATTTGTCGAGCGTATCGTATTTGAATATTTTTTTCCAAAATAAGGCGGTCGACAGCTATGCAAAATGCATGAGCTGGTCTACTGTTCAAGGAACATTATATATATATTGTACACAGAATATATCTTAAACATATATTCGGAAATATTTTACATGTATCGTACCAATGTTATGGGTGCGCCAGAATAACCCTTTCTATAACTGAATGAATTATCCCATTTAGTGATAAAAGTATACATTGGAATGGTCTATTATTCATTTAAAGGGATGTCCGCGTATTATAAGCAGACGGCAAACAGAAAACATATACCGGTAATACAAGAGCAGAATGCATGATTCATTTTATTTGGTAGGAATTGTTCAGATAATAAGTTCAATAAAATACATATAGCCGTTTGTTGAACTTATTGTCCGAACATTTCATAAGGGAACTACCCGTTAAAGTTGTGTGATACACTCCGATATGACGATCAAATATAAATGGAGAATAATCTTTCTCAAAGCAGTTATTTTTACAAATATTATATCCAAATTGACAACACACACCGTCATTATTTTATATTTATTAAAAGCAGTGACTCTCGATTGCGACATCATTTTCGTTAGTTTATCGCCGATAGTTGTGTCTCGAATTGAGAATTACAATTGAACTTAGTTCAGACGATGTTTCTATGGAGTGGTTCGGTCGATTTGCTTGAGAGATTGTTGGAGATGTTAGTATAATGCTACATTCTTACTTTTGTCATAGCGCCTGAATACTAACTTACCAATGTCACGCACCGAACAAGTTCATAATATGTCTTTAATGAGTATTTATTATAGAAAGGGTTAACTGGTGCATGTATATAAAGCCCACTTTGCTTTGCACTTGTAACTATACATATTCTAATATGTGATATTATACATGTCGTATCACTTTCCGAATTTGAATCGAATAGTTTTGTTTTACAGTTTATTATATGTATTTGTAATACTAAATGTACATTGATATGTCATTGAATAAACAGATAGTTAATTAATCTTGACGATTTTACTCCCCTTTAAGAGTAAGTAAGTATTATGCAGGGACCAGTGTTAAAGAGTCTCAATGACTTTGAAGTGGGTTCATTCGAAATAACATAAATGTTATAAAAGTCTGTGAAACCCCAACTATCACCAACAAGCACAGTATAAAAAGAACGACTTTGTTCTTATTTCCATTAATAATAACTCTACAAAATTGAATTTCGCAAATCGAAACCATTGTTATGTGAACATTACTGTTAATCATGGAATTACCGGCACAGGTCCAATTAGCCTAATACGATACCCAAGTTTAATAAAGCCTTTTGTTATTGGAAAACTACCAATAATTAATATGAGAATAACATTTGATATATTTTTACATGTTCTTCTTGATGATGATGTTTTCATAGACTTTTATAAGTATTGCCCCCATTAGGGTACGTTCATACACTGGCAAGTTTGCACATTATGATTTGCAGGCATGTCGTCGTAGAAAACGATATGGTGCCAGAATGAATGAACGGAAACAAGCATATAAATTGCATCTGTACCACAGCTAACTACTTGCGAAGTAAAATTTCTATAGTTTCAGCCAAACCTTGGCTGTTTATTTCACACCGGTTTCTGGGATAACCTGTGTGTCGACTGAGAACCTGCGTGTCAATTGAGGAGAACACACGGAGGATTTGTGTAAATGTTAGCCCAAACGACATTTCTAAGTAACGACGGCTTTGTTGTTTATTTCGAGGAATAATACCGCATCATATGAATTCAGCCCAAATATATTGACAGGTGTCAAGGGTCTAACTCTATACTGAGCAATAAAAAACTAATATTAATAAATACCGAGTATATTTAATTTAACGCCAATGGGTCGTTTATGTGCGTTTAAGAGTGTATTTATGCCTAAAGCAAAGTTAAATAACGATCTTAAAATGAATTGGCCGGTATATTTTATTAGTTATCAGGGTTACCAGGGTCGTAGTTGCATAAATTACAATATAGTTTATGTTTATGCTAAGATAACTTGATCGGTATTGAGGTTAACACAAATCCCATATATGGAAATTCCAAATATGGAAAGTGACGTGCGCAAAACAGCTGCATCTCGGTTATCTGGGTCAGATATATTTATAGCGAAGAAATGTTGTCAAATTCCACGTCTGAATACGCGTCTTATTCTCACTTATATCAGTTTTATTCTATGTGTTGTTGTGTATTGTATTACTTTGATCAAGGTTGCGCTTTTGTTATTCTCACAAAAGGTAAATTTGATGCGTGTTTGATGCGTGTTTACATTTCAAAATTGCGTCGACCATTTACAGTAACACTACAGTGCGACGGAATTCCACATTCCTTAATTACGAGACTAATTTATCGAATGAGGTCAATTTTTCGCATATAACAAGACTCGTATGTTATTCTACACCATTCTGACGAGTGCCGAATTTCATTTCGCATTATTTTCGTTTTTATCGAAAAATAATCGTTCTCTATGCCTATGGTCAGTATGGACTGGAGATTCCCATGTAAATTTTTTCAACCAAAAAAAATTCATTGTTTTGCCAATTTCAAGCTAGTTTATAGCATGGTCATGGCATAATTTGGCCTAGCGAGTGTCGGTAGACGTTTCTTGAGTGTGCACAACAAATTTTGCTCCCAACGAAGCAGGCTAAAATCCTGAAATTTGTCAATTTTACTTTGCGTGTGAAGAAAATATTCATTTAAACTTCCAAAATTGGTTGAAATATGCTCAACAACATTCAGTTGAATGGTGACATTATTTATAGTCACCGACTAACTTCCACGATGAATCAAATTTGTTTTTATTGGTGACAATTATGTCGCGAGAGATAAAAATGTAAATATTTTAAAGAAAATGTTAAATTTTAGCTCATTTTAAGACTTTAATTGCTTGTAGATCGGTGTTAATTATCTTCGTCAATGATGTCATGTCACGCTTGTTAATAATTCATTTGTTCGGAAATACTTATTGGGGGTCGAAATGTATAAAATTTAACTACCACCACTTCCAAAAACAACACCGATAAACAATAACGCTCTTTGTTCCATGCAATGGAAATGGCTATTTATTGTCCTGATATCAGTGATATAAATGAATGCCTAAAATTAGTATTATCCTGAAATAAATTTATGCCACTTTGGCGAACATGGGAACCACGGTACAATTTATGCCATTTAGGCACACTTCAGAGTGAAATCAGGGCTTATATTTCGGCGAGAATCCAAATCTAGATTCTCGTAAATATTCTCGCAAATTACCCTGGATTCTCGTGAAAAAGTATATATGGATTCTCGCAAAATCAGATGAAATATATGCCCTGGAAATATAGCAAATCGTTTAATGCTTTAGAATTTTTGTTTTCGGAGATTTATATATATGCTTAAAGACATATTATGGACTTTTTCGGGTGCGAGAAATTGATATGTTAGTGCTCAGGCACTTTGCCAACCTGGGGAATGTTATCATTCTACTAACATCACTGAAAATTTCCAAAAAAATCTGCCACACCACTTCATAGAGAACATCGTCTGAACTACTCCAAATTGTAAATATTTACATCTCGATTCGGGGCGCAACTATCGGCTATAATTAAACAAAAATGATTTCGCCATCGAGAGTCATTGCATTTAACTAATATATAAGAATGACGTTGTGTATCATCCATTTGGATTAATATTCGTAACGAATAACTACTTTGAGAAAGATTATTCTTAATTTCTATTTGATCACTCTGCCCGGTGTCTGCCGGAGTGTTTCACATCACTTTAATCAAGGAAGACTGTTCAGAAAAACTGTATTTCAAGAAATCGTTTAATGCTTTAGAATTTTGGTTTTCGGAGATTTATATATATGCTTAAAGACATATTATGGACTTGTTATGGACTTTTTCGGGTGCGAGAAATTGATAAGTTAGTGCTCAGGCACTTTGCCAACCTGGGGAATGTTATCATTCTACTAACATCACTGAAAATTTCCAAAACAATCTACCACCCCACTTCATAGAGAACATCGTCTGAACTACTCCAAATTGTAAATATTTACATCTCGATTCGGGGCGCAACTATCGGCTATAATTAAACAAAAATGATTTCGCCATCGAGAGTCATTGCATTTAACTAATATATAAGAATGACGTTGCGTATCATCCATTTGGATTAATATTCGTAACAAATAACTACTTTGAGAAAGATTATTCTTAATTTCTATTTGATCACTCTGCCCGTTGTCTGCCGGAGTGTTTCACATCACTTTAATCAAGGAAGACTGTTCAGAAAAACTGCATTTCAAGATCACCAAACAACTTTCCTTTTTAGGGCCACCACATCTTTCCAAAGATGTACTTCTTCCATTTTGCTATCAAAGACCGAAAAATGTCGTTAAACTAGAGATCCAAATACCCACTAAGGGCCCCTATATCTTGAAATATTAAAGACCGAGAATGTCGTTAAACTATAAAGACCGAAAAATGTCGTTAAACTAGAGATCCAAATACCCCCTATATCTTGAGATATTATAAAGACCGAAAAATGTCATTAAACTATTAAAGACCGAAAAATGTCGTTAAACTAGAGATCCAAACATCCCCATCCCCTATTTTTTTAGACAATTAAGAACGAAATATGTCGTTACACCATTAATACATAATTTGTGTTTATGAAAGTCTGGCACCCATTAGCAGTTTGTTTTCAGTACATTTTAATATTCATTGGAACGTAAACAATTATTCGCTGACAGAAATCATGTTAATATCGCCTTTCGTTACTGGTTCCCTCGACTCAAATATTTCTCACTGCTCAATACTTATAATTAAAAAAAATGTTCTGTGTTTTGTGTCACTTCTTAATAGCATTATGTATTCTGCTATTGACAAGAAACAAAGTTGCAGTATACCTCAAAGGTACGGAAGGCCTTGGTGGGTATCCTGTGAACATATTTCCACCTGTCAAAAACCGCTACAAACGAAAATAATATTCAAATATAGACATACTTTGTTAATATACAAATGAGAAATATCTCATAAACAGTATGTTATTGTCGTAAATTTGACGATTGTTATGTAAACAAAGCATAAAAAGTTACTTTCTTGGTGTTTCTTTATATTATGATGGTAAACATAAAGAGCGTTCTTTGTTGCTCAATTCCTTATTTGGAAATAATAAAGAGCGTTTATACCATTTGTGTGTGATTAGCCAGTAGCATTGTGCTGCCTTCTATAACACAATCAGACTCTTGTTTAGGTAAAATTTAGTAGGTCTTTATGTGAGCATGATGTTTACGCGATAGTGATCGTATATTTGAACCAAAATGTATGCGTTTTAATATTTTTCGGTTTACGGTGTTTGGAACAAATATGAATATTTTCGACAACTAAGCCCCCCTCGTCCCTTTAATATAATTAATATAACATCCCTCATCCAATAATCTCCAAATTGCATATCTAATTTCAATCCTAGTTACACGTCACGCCGCCCCTCATCATTTGCCAATTGTACACCCTTTTTTTGCTGCTGCTGCAACTGTTCAATTTCTTTTAAAATTATTGAAAAAATGGCCCTCCCGCCCGCCGACATTTACCTCTGATTTTTTTTTATCATCGGTCCGCACCAAAATTGAGCACACGTCCCTATATAATATACCTATTTAAACCGAGTATACACGGTGGTGTAATAGATCAACCGTTAATTTAACCGTTTAGGTAGCATATTTCCACGTATACGTTATCACGACAAATCCCTGCTGATCTGTTATTAATGAACCAAACACTTAACATGTCAACACACTCTGGCCCGCCAATGCTACAGTGTATAAACGTAACGGGGCAAATATGCACATTATATTGGCAGCTAACGAGAGCATTCATCATCAGCAATCTGCTCACCCCTTTTAGCCGATACGATAGAAACTAAACGATTTGTTACTTCTAATTACCCGTACTTAATTACACTACTTGCGTGTTAATAAAGTACGACCCCATTACCACTAAAGGTGAAACATGGGATTTAGAACATTAATATTCACTCTTACATAGTTCCACATTCAAGGTGTAATCGTATGTCAGTTGTAACGTTGTGAAACTGCAACCGAACTGAATTATTCTATGCTAAATAGTTCATGGCTGACCTGATGCATGCATCTTAGTTTTCTTGTTTCAACTGTAGTGCTGCTACCGGAATTTGCCTGTAAATTGCATGCAATTATCTCGCAAGAATCAATAATAGAGGTATTTGAAAGCAAATGCCAATAGCACCGTTGCAAGTAGGACTACGTAAATTTTACTTCTCATGTCTTTCGCTTTGGTAAAGATGCATGAGATGTGCATGTTTCCGTTCATATTCTGGCACCATGTAGTTTTCAATGACGTAATGCCTGCAGAACATACCGTGCAATCTTGCCAGCGTATAAACGTACCCTTACCCACTGATAGGGCCTTGGGTCCCTTTAACGAATGTGTACATAATTATGCGACCAAACTCAAATTGCATTCATTTCATGCTCTGTGGCTTCCGTCCGCGCGTTATCAACAATCGGGATGCGGCGATAAGGGGGGAGGGTAACACAGTTTGACATTTCTTGCATGACACAAAATTAGTAGGAAAAACCAAAAGTGGGTTGAATTTATTTCGATAGTTTGATATTCCAACCATGCAACGTTTATTCTGAAATGTGTTGGTTTTAAACCAAAAGTCTAATATTTTGTTACTTGGTAAAGTTGGGACGGGAATGACCAACATGTGGACAAACCTTGAGATACCAACTCCTACCCAACTCTGGAGGTGGGGGTGTAATTGGAATTTACCGGAAATGAACATTTCGGTATGTTTCAAAGGTGCAAGTCTACAACAGTTTCTTGCAAATTAGTCATTTATTGAACGTCCATTCCCTGGTACATGTGTATATGTTTTTACATTCAGCATCCGAAATACTCCGCGAACACCGAAGGGCGCCTTAGTCTATCTCTGCACATTGCGCCCCCCCCCCAGGGACGTGGCTATAGACCGAGTCTTCTCGGCCCACAACGGCTTGGGATATCGGTTATGATGATGCTGTTTTTGAATCGAGCCCCGTCCCATTGCTCTTCTATAACGGACGTTATACGTCCAGAATCGTGGGCGGGAGTTATATTGCTTATATGTCTTCAGATTAGGTCACATGGAAGCTTTGCGTATATGAACATAGAGGGCAGCCTTTCCCAAGCATGATGTTATCAAAAATGGATATGTTAGAGGTTCGTTAAATGTCAAAGCAACGAGATTTATAAGTAAACAAAGCATAGTTTTCCAGAGAATTTCGATTTGTCCTGCTAACAGAAAACGTATGTAAACAATATATTAAACGATCGTATCATCACTTTATCTTTTTCTAACACGGTAGATTATATATCATTTTGAAGAAATATTAATCGCGGACATGTCAGGCGATCAATCACATTTAGGGGTTTACTGCGTATATTGGACGAACGTTCGTTATGGAAGAGCAACGGGGCGGGACTCGGTAAAAAAAACAGCATCATTCCAACCGATATCCTAAGCTGTTGTGAACCGAGAAGACTTGGTCTAGGATGTGGCTAGAAATTCCATTAGGAGGGGGCGTCCAAGATAGAAGAAATCCCCTTTGAACTTTGAACCCGACCGAATTTCCAAGGGACTTTGAATTCTCCGACTGATGGCGCTTTTAGTCCAAAAAAGAATACCGAAAGTAGGAAAACATTTGACATTTGGTATTAATCATTTAATGACAGGAGCTGTGCTGGTGCAGCATTGAGGATCCTGTGTCATGAATTTTCTTATATGGGCGAATCGCCCATAGTAGATAGCCGCACATATATACTAGAATGCACTGTCTTAAAATTACAAGGTCAATGTAAATATTGTTAGGTCAATGTATTCTCTTATATACACGAGGCTCCCTATGGGAGACTCGCATATATAAGATAATGCATTGGCACATTCATGGTTGTTCGCAAATTTTCAAGAAGCTCCAGGGTTAAAGACGCATGTTTGATTTGATATCATAAAACCACCGTCTGTACTTATTTTATACCAGAAAACAATTATATCGAACCCATGAGTGAATAATATGAGGTTTTAATGGCCAGATATCAACTTTTAAAAGTGTTAGTAATAGCACATTTTAAATATTAGTCATTAAAGCAAAAATTCCGATGATCGTCTCTTAATTTAAAGAGCGTCCATGCTTACGTCGCCGAAAGCGGTAGATAATAAAGAACGTTCTCATTTATGAGAAGTTGTGATAATCTTCGACATATTACGTACGGGTGGGTTAATGGGATGATTCTGCGATGCCCGTGAGATACGAATTATGGTGATAGAAAGTATTTATCACATTTCTTTTGACTGGTGATTGGCTCAAGAAAAAAAAACAGACTAATGTGATATCAATCGGACCGGACTAATTTCACGTTAAACTGGTTGAAAAACCAAACTATTGAAAAAAATTGTCAACTGAAAACTAATGTAGTTTCGATAATCATAGGGCTGAGTATGCCGAATAAAATCGGTGAAATTTCATCGTCTATCATCAGTGGATGGCCTTCGCGAGTGGTATCGCTGTTTTAAAAGTCATATCCGTTAAAACCGTCATAAACAGAAATAATATTTCATTATAGACATATTTTGTTCTTGTGCCAATCATAAATAACCTCTTATTGTCAAGATCGTGCGCCTTGTTAGTATACAAATCCATATAATTATACAGTACATTGCGTAAAGAGTGTGCGATACACACAATACTCAACACCGGGGAGACCCCACTATAAGTGAACATTGATTAAATTTGACACCATGTTGTTTACAACATACCGATATAGCGCTCCTTATCCTCGGCACTCAAGATTTCTGTATTGATCGGGTTACCGCGAATCATTCGAGATCACAAACAAATCGCTACGGTGTTGAGTGTTTCGCTTATCGCACACTCTTTGCGTGCTGTATATAAACAAATTCTCGGTTCACAAGTGTGTTTTGTGGGTAATATCGCATTAATATTATACTATACTGTGATATTAATATATTCTTGAGGAAATTCATAATTTGTAACTTTTATTTCTAAATTATAACCTACAACCAAGCCCACCCGTGCCTTTAAACAAGACAGGGCAATCGCAATGGGCAAATGTGAAATAAAATCATAAATGTTAGTACAATCATCATCACTGAGCAGAACATGGAAAACTAAATATATAGACTTATTTGGTTTATTGATAACTCTTTAATGACGAGACATCGCATGTTAAAGCCTTTGTTATGTAAACTTTGCTGTTACATTGGCAGCCATTTTGCCAATAAACATTTGAACAAATTCGGTGTCAACTCATATTACAAAATATCAGAGCAATGAAAAATATTCCAGAAAACCAATATTCAACTAAGACTATTGTTTGCATTTGGCGATGTGTGTTGATAAAATGACTTTCACTGTGATTGTTTACAATTGTTTCAACGTGCGAAATTTCGTCATCTGGAGAGTTATCAAAAATAAAAATAAGTACAAAGTCTATCTGTTTCTCAGGAGTTTTTCTTAGTGGTGATGGGTTGACACACCTTCCCCCCCCCACATTTTGCCCACTGCGAGTGCCTTATATGTCCCTTATATTGATGGCAAATAATAGCCGAGTCGGTGATTAAGTACTAGTTCAGCACGTCTTGGATTTACCGTCACCCCCAATATAAATGATTTGTCAGAATATTCGCTTGGATACGGAGAGAATGTGATTCGGGTGTCTCGTTCGGGAAGGACCAATTGTTGCCCCTCATATGTATGCCTTTATTATGAAATACCTAAAACATGTATATATATATAGCAGTTTAAAAAAATAATGTTTCTTCTTTGGGTTTTCCGTAGATGTTGGTGGACTCGGGACTTGTGATGAGGTGTAGTCACGGTGGGGAACCACGTGGTTTCTAGTTGATGAGTATCACGCATTCAAAATGGCCGAGGCGATCGCAAACGCGACCAGATATGAGGAAAATGGTAATAAACTAGGATATCTATATATTACATAGTATTTTGGCAGCTACGAGCATATGCTATACAATTTTTCAAACAAGCTGATACCTCATTTGTGTCCAAACTAACAGGTGTTTGCTCTAACATTCTGACCGAAGTTGTTAGTCGAATGGTTCTCCTTGATGTATGGACTGGTGTATTACACAAACCTCCGACTGGAAGCTTTGGTCAGAATGTTATAGAAAACTACTGAGCATTTCCGAACAAATAAGGTATCACCTTGTTTTAAAAATAAACTAGCATATACTCGTAACAGTCAAAATGCTATGTTTTGTGACAGTTTCTCATATTTTATGTTTTTGTGCGTTAGCACATGCTGAGTGCGTGGTACTCACCAACATCGAAACCACGTGATTCCCAAATGTGGTAGTCTTCTACGTTTTGATCTTGTTCCATAGTTCTGGCAATAGCTTCACCTATTAGTTTCTGCATCTCGGTCGCTGTTACTGATGCGGCATACGGATACGGATGAACACACTCGCCACTTTATTTCTTAGTATTATGGTCTTACATAATCGTGATTTCCTTGAATATGTCATGCATGTAAGCACCGACCCCACCCTCCTGGTGTTCGTGGGGTAATGACCAGCGCTTCCCGATTGTAATAAAGCCGTTGATTATAATATGATTATGAGAGTATTCACTAACGATTGAATCAAATTAACCCAATTATTGGCCGAACAAAGGAATTATATAAACCGATAAATACCAACATTACGTGTATATATACAAGGTCAGGTGGATCACAGTAGGTCCCACGGTACTTCCATTGGATATGTGAAAGCGACAACATATGTATCAATTTATAATTGTGCATGTAATTTATTTTAAGAACCATCCAAGAGTTAACAATAAAACATGATACACTAAAATTATTCTGGAGGGCGAGTGTCCATTTCGGCAATAGTCGTTGGTCCCCTTACGTTTGTGAAGTAGAAGACCTCAAAATAAATTGTGATATAATTGAACTAAATTAATGTCTTAAGAATTATAATATGATGCATTATTTTCAATTATTTTTGTTTGTCAAACCGATGTGGTATTCTATATTACACTGCTCTGATGGTTGTACCGACATGCTTGTCCATTCTATGCGATGTTTAATTTACCATTTTACTTAATCGTGTCGGTAACCGCACACCACTGCACCCCCAATGAACAAGAAAAAACTGCCATGTTCGTATAATTCCATATGCACCCTCATTGTTGGGTTGGAACTTTTCAAATGGTACCTAAAGGTTTCCAACTGTTGATAATTTCCAACCAACCTAATGCTGAACAAACAGTAGAAAAATGTGTTGGTCTAAAAACAACAAATGTCCAACTACTTACTGTTGGGAAATCAAACCATTTCAATATATTTGTGCTGTGAAATTCCCAACAAATGTTGTGTCAAGCCTGAAATTTCCAATTGTTGAAACATTTTACCAAAAAAGGGGGAGGGGGTAGACATGTCCCCGCACAGATGGTACGGATTGTTATTGTCACACAACATTATCTTCATATCATATATTTTGGATAGTAGATCTAAACTGTTCTATTCCATTCACAGAAGGTGTCAATGACGAACACTGCGTGAGGTGTGCTGTCAACAAGTTGTCACGCTCTGCTCACGGTGGCGTGGCATATACTGAGCTATCGCACCCGCTTATACCTTTATGTGTATGGTATATAATACCGATATTAGCGTGTCTGATGTAGACGAACTTCGCCGAGTAGCCAAGTAAATATAGTTGGTCTAAAGGAGGATCAACTAGACATTTGCAGAAAACCGTTCCCTGGAATTAGTGTATCTCTATTGGATGTACTTGAACCCGGTGTCCGTTCGTGTATAATTAATTACGTTTTGACTTGTGATAATCTTACTCGCTGCAAAGTTACTTTAGCGGTGTGCGCCGATAGATTTTTGAAAGCTAGGAAAACACACGATGGAGACTGTGGAAACGACAAATGCGGACATGTCCAATGCGACTCCAATGAAGTCTAAACGAAGAGAACGGCGTTTCGATTGTGATGTGTGTGGAAAGGCATTTACAAGTAAGTGCGATTTGAATAGACACGTGCACGTTCACACTGGCGATAATCCATATCCTTGCAGTTTATGTGATAAAGCTTTCAAGCAGCCAGGCGATCTCCCCGTGCACATGAGAGTTCATACAGACGAACGCCCTTATGCGTGTGATTTATGCGAGAAAGCATTCAAACAAAGTGGAGATCTGAAAGCACACAAGCGAGTACACAGCGGCGATCGACCATTCGAGTGTGATGTCTGCGGCAAGACATTTGGAACATCTACGAATCTGAAAACACACAAGAGATACCACACCGGCGAACGTCCATACAGTTGTAATTTGTGCGAGAAAGCATTCTTTAAAAAAAATCATCTAGAGCAGCACAGGAATATTCACACAGACGTCTGTCCGTTTGAATGTGATATCTGTGGGAAAAAGTTCAACCAGTCTGGTAATTTACTGAACCACAAACGAACTCACACAACTGATCTCCCTTTCAAATGCGACATATGTGGAAAATCTTTCAACCAGTCTGGAAATTTGAAGAAACATCGCAGAATTCACTCGGGATTACGGCCGCATGCGTGTGATTTATGTGGTAAAGCCTGCAGAGAGTTGGAAGATTTAGTGAAGCACAAGAAAATTCACGCGGGGGAGCGTCCGCATGAGTGTGATATATGCGGCAAAACATACGCAACTGTGAAGTCATTAACATATCACAAACGGAATCATGACGAGGAGCCTGCACGACCGTATAAATGTGATACGTGTGGAAAATGCTTTAAACGATCAGTCCACCTGACCGCTCATGAGAGGATTCATACTGGCGACCGCCCATACGAATGTGATATTTGTAACAAATCGTTCCGAACAGCATCTACTATGGCTACTCACAAACGAACCCATAGTGATCTACGACCGTATTCGTGTGATTTATGTGAGAACACGTTCAAAACAAGACAGGCTCGTACCTCACACATACGGATGCATATTGGCGACCGTCCACACAAATGCAAGTTGTGTGACAAGTCATTCGCTCAATCTGCACATTTGGTGGTTCACATGCGGAAGCACACAGACGAGCGACCGTACCCGTGTGATGTGTGCGACGCTTCGTTCCATTCATCAGCAAATCTAGAAAATCACGTGAGGGTTCACACAGGAGAAAAACCATATGAATGCGACCTGTGTACGAAATCATTCAGCCAACAGGGTAACCTTAAAACACATAAGAAAATACACCTTGGCCCGATTGATTAGTGCATGCACTGCAAGACCACAAGATAAATGACTCCGAATTATTTTTGCATTCTGAAATTTAGAATGACAATTTTGTGTTTTCTTCGAAGTCCACATTGTACTGAAGATCATAACCAGGGAAGTATATGTCAAGGAATGAAAAGGGAGCGAAAAATGTAATATCAATATGCTACGTTTGATCCACGTTTGAAACCAAAACCGATGTCGTTGTCAAATCCACAACTGGAGCTTTTTCATATTCATATTTAGTTTTCTCTTTCATGTTTGTTTCAGGCAAAACAAGTGTCGAATATTTGAACTTTTAATATTTATTAAGATTATGACTTGTCGTTGAATATATATGTTGTATATTTAATACATAAAAATAGTGAGAATTCAGAAATGGCGGTTATTCAACAATATCCGGTCAATATTGAGGAATATAACATCTCTCGGGTTTTTTTTTATTTTGCAAAGACAATTTCTGGTGTGAGATCCCTAGTACGCATCGTGTATCGATGTTATCGTTCATTCGAGCTTTGTCTATTCGTGTTATTTCCAAATGAGCAGTACCGTTGTTATAACGTTCATATGAAATCCGCCATAGTTAAGAAGTACACGAACGTAAACCACCCTATATAAATCGACCTCATATGTATTGAGTACATCAATTATACGATTATTCAAACACGACGGCGATGTAAAATGCAGCAGCTGATTGATACTATAAGGATCACAGTATATCTATGTTTTTCTCAAATACCAATCCTATGGGAAATGTACTGTAGCAATACTTGTGGGAACGTCCCATTTAAGCATGTACACTCATATCTATACAGCCCACTTTGTATGGCGCGTGCAAAACATGAATATTATAATATTGTGTCACGAAACATGGGTTACGAATTATAATTTACTACGATTTGTTTTATTTCAATTTAAACTTATTTGTCTGAATTTATGTATTAATATGTCTGTAAATGTATAGAATAAACAGATAGTAAAGTATAAAGTCTTCAAGATTGTACTTCCCTTGTTGGATTAAATATAATTGTATAAGTACTTCACATCCCATAATTCAAAACCCACTTGCCAAAATGTTTGCCAAATGAAAATATTTTTTGCCATTGCCAAATTTGGCAAGCGGCAGTCCGAACACTGAATTCCTAGCTATTATATAAATATTGTACGGCTTGGAGGTGACTATGCCAAAATAGTGGCCAGAGGTGAGGACCACTATTTTGGCATAGTCATCGACTAGCCGTGCAATATTTATTTTATTTTATTGAACGTTCTTCATTCGGTCCCAAGACCCATATTGTCAAACATTTCAAATCGTCTATATTCCCATGTATTCCTTTCCATCGCAGAATGAATTGCATTGTTGTTTATTTTGATTTTGTTTTTTGCATGTCAAATTTTCTTCAATAAATTGCCCCGCTTCTAATTGGGCAAATTTCCTAAAGTGTCTTCATCAGGAATTATTGTTGCTATTCTGACTTGCAATGGAAAGCAAAGGTCGTCGTCGTCGTTGTTGTTGTTAAACAATGATGTCAGTTGAAAACAATACTTTTTTTTTTTTTACGAAAACAGACTGATGATTCGTTTAGGAAATTTAGTAGTGCGAACTAAGGAAATAGACAAAATTATCGAAGCGATATTGTGATCAGCGGAGAAAGGAACATGATGAGTCGCCACATCAAACGTCGGTAAAACATCACAAATAACATAAATAATTTGCTTACGATCAATTCCTGTGCTCTAATTGTCGATTACAAAGACATTCCGGACAAAACCATGTTGAACTTTTGCAGCGAGGCGGAGATGACTTTCAAATTACCTCCCCGGAATAGTGGGCATGCTAAAAATAGATTTCTGAATTTTCCAAGAGATAGTGGGTGTGCTAAAATTAGGAGGCCAATTATCGTGTCGTGGACGACACTATCGATAATCGTGAATGTCAAACAACCAATCACAAGCGTGGTTAAGGCTTAGATAGTCACGTGAGATAAAATATAGCAATATATATTATACCAGTGTCACTGATATAGTATATATAGGTATATCTGGTATTGCCCCAGGGGCCTGTGGTATTGAATTGATAAAGGACAATTTTGATCACTAACTTGATCACTAACTTTTCTACAAGATTTATCCTCATATATGGTAGCAATAAAGAGCGTCTGTGTGGAACACTGAAAAATCATACACAGCTGTCGCTTCGATACTCTGTACTTTTTTGTGTAAACATAATTTATTGCATTAACTCAGCAAAGGCACTGAGCTAAAAGTTTTTCAGCCTACAAAAGGACTCACTCCCCACAAAAATATTCACACATGAGATAGTCTTAGCATTCCATGTTAAATCTATGAGTGGCCATATAAGGAAGATCATTTCAATTTATTTTGGGTGGGGGTCATCTCAATGGATTGGGGGTTCAGGTACACAGAGGCTTCATATAACTACAATCTGATTGCATTTATCTATTAAAAAACGACGTGAAGTTACTTTCAGTTTGCAGAAGAGGTGTGTAAATTAGGTGTATATTTGTATATTATGGTTGGACTCGAACCGTGATGTCGAAGTTATTTAAGAAATGACTTGAAGATCGATTGGGGTTATTGGATTCACTCAAACTTTGTTTAATTGGTCTGCCGGTCAAAGCCAACGACCCCAATCGATATTCAAGTAATTACTTATAATCATATACATGTACATTTTAATAGAACATTAATAACATGAACAACTTTTCAAAACTACCAGTTATTGGTTGATGAATATCGGAAACGTTCGTGTAAACCGTATGGCGATTTTTACTGATCCTCACCGGCGTGTGAATGTAGAGGGTCTATGATTATATATGATTGAACAGCCCTATATATACCTGTTGTATGTATCACATAGAGTAGTATCTCAGTAAATAGTCAGTACTAGAGTATATCTAATCCGTATATATATAAGTACTTCGTGTACTTATCAACATATATTCATCATCATAATTTGACAAAAGCTAACAATGGCTTGTTTTATTTGATACACGAACATTATGAGTCATTGTTGATATATAACACTTTTTGGGCAATTTTATACTGTCGTTGACAATGATTTGCCTTATATTTTGACAATTACTCGATGCTGATTACTGAAGCGCTTTTCAAGAAATGTTGTTGTTGTTGTTGTTGTTGTTGTTATTGGAATCTATTGATATGGGGACCATCGAATCGGATTGTGTACCTTTCAGTGATATGTTTTCGAATAGAAACATTATTTCTAAAAGCTAAATTAAATCAATCTGTTGCTGAATCGACATGGAAATAACAGGAAGATAATAGTGTGAGTTAATACACTCCCTGGTGTAAATATGCATGAACATCAATGTTTAAAGGTACTCAATCCGATCAGAGGGTCCCCATCTCAACATATTTCAACAACAACAATCCGATCAGAGGGTCCTATATTACTATTTCTTTGGCTTTGGGGTTAAAAAATATTTGATTCGAGTCGAGGAACCCATCAAACAAAGCTCAGAGTTATTAGACATTGATTTTTGAAATTTGTTATTTTCTCGAGATGAGTACTAATAATTGCCCTTAACTTCGTAATCTGCTCGAGATGTGTACACCAAAACACTTTTCAAACAGACAAGGATGGATAACTCTAAAATCAAATGGTAATAATAACGCAATTTTGACTGTGTTCTGGGACAGATAGAATAGAAATAACGAAACTTCAAATATCGATATCTGATCACCATGAGCGTTGATTGGTAGGTTCCTCGACTCGAATCAATTATTTTTTACCCCCAAAGCCAAAGAAATAGTAATATAGCACCCTCTGATCGGATTGAGTACCTTTAAATAATTCAACTTTGTGCTCCCTTATGCCGCTTTCACAGACATGAGGCTGACGTGTGCGGTAAAAATTCCACGCGGCTATCCTTGTCACATGACTTCGACCAACGCTGTACGTATATAACGTATATATATAACGTATATAATCACCAAAAAAACCCAGGAGTTTAATGAACTAGAACACTGGCTAGATGATAGTCAGGTAACTATTGGTTCGATTTATCTTCAGTGAAGTGAGAATATGGATTTTCATACACCACTGAATGTATAGATCCTAAATAAATTTAGCTCTCAGCGTTTGCTACTGTGCTTACTAGCTTGTGACTAGTGGGCTTCCACTTGTGGTACGCAGAAGTTACAGAATGAATCCGGATCGAACTCGTCTAATTTCTTCCACTTCACCCAGCCATCTTCATGTAGTTGTGATGCTGACTGGACCATCTGTTTTAACTGCGTCAGCCGCAACCACGTGAACGCGCCAGTGATACATGTATGGTTTGAAACGTTGCGCCTAACCCGATAGCCACATGCTTCGGCCGTAGGTCTGCATGTGGAAGCATATTTAACTCAACATTTCAGCATTGTGCGGTGTATAATGATATAAAGTCGGGAAACCAGCAAGGAAGTGACAAGGTTCAGGCGGAATTAATCAAGCATCGTTTGATCATAAATACGAACATTCTCATTTGTTCAATCGCATGAATTAACGGTCACACAACAATAAACTGAACATATGACCTCAGGGGCGGGTTTAATTACTACTCTACATAATTAGTAGTTAGAAAATATTGGTATATTAATAGCTGATTATTATAAAACCGCGATATGGGAGTAGTATAACGCGATTTTATTGTTCGGTAGCCATCAGAAACTATGAATACGTCACCGGTTCCTGTTGAGAAGATGAATAAGTACGACTACTGCGTGTGACGGGTCTCTTATTCGGGGCTGTCGAAACATCTTTGTTAGGGAATTTATGCAAATTAAAGGCACGTGCGGCCTTAGTTGTCGAAAATATTCATATTTGTTCCAAACACCGTAAACAGAAAAACATTAAAACGCATACAGTTTCGTTCATATATACCATGACCATCGCGTAAACAGCATGTTATCACAAAGACCTACTATGTTTTACCTAAGCAAGAGCCTGCTTGTGTTATAGAAGACAGCACAATGCTACTGGCTAATCACACACAAATGGCAGAAACGCTCTTTATTAGATCCATATAAGGAATTCACCAACAAAGAACGCTCTTTATGTTTACCATCATAATATAAACAAACACCAGAAAAGTTACTTTTTAAGCTTTTGTTTACACAACACAGGTCAAACATATGACAATAAGATACTGTTTATGCGATATTTCTTATTTGTATACGGACAAAGTCTGTCTAAATTTTGATTTTCTTTCTGTTTGTGGCGGTTTTTGACGGGTGGAAATATTTTCACAGCATACCCACCACCAAGGCCAACCGTACCTTTAAACTTCCACTTTTGGCTGTGAATAATATCATTTGTACCTGTAGGAACTCCCACAAATTAAATGCATTGACAATACAACTCTCTTGGGGGAGTCTTTTCGTTGTTGTCTTGAAAAATGATATGGATTGTGGTATATATATGTAGATTGATACCGGTCCAACCCCGGAATATAGCAACAATACTATTGGAATAGGGCTATGTGGGTTTCACACAAGCTGGCCTTCTACGGACCTTTTCGATTCATAAGTATTTACAGTTTATTGTACGTAAAGGTACCTTTACCCACTGGCGATATTTCCAGAAAATTCGACGCAGAGGTTATGCTTTGCAACCATGCAATGATAAAATGTTTATACCATATGTATAGTAACAGTTTAATGACATACAAACGTTTACATGAGACCGATGTCAAAATAATAATATATATATAACAATCTTAACAATTATTCAACATAATATATATACTATAGTAACTATTTCATAATAATATCAATACAATTTGTCCTTTCTTTGAAAAATGTTGCATGCATTATGTTTTGGAATTGTTATGGATAATATGCAGAATTGCAGATATGGTTCTTGTGTGTATTGATGTTTGACTACACGATACGTTCTTAACTTGTTCGCGGCCGAAAATTTGTCATCGTTGAAAATATCAGTTTTAAATTTCTCTATGTGCATGGGTTTCTTTCAATTCGATTTTAAAATCATTTATGTTTGTGAATTGAGGCATTGGGAACAATTTCATTTACTTTTGGAATACCGAGCCTCACTGATTCATGTTCAAGGATGACAACTTCATCGCTGGGTATAGCTGCGGTATAGACGAGTGAATGTGGATCTGATTAAGAAATTCGCTTTGTGTATATTTGATAGCTCTGGATAGAGCATCGTTCACTATTGGGTATCTGCCTATAGCTCGGTCCCAACAGCATGGTTTGACGCATGTTTTCTTACTCCGAGTACAGACTTACAAAACAGTATGTGAGTCTTTCTAAAGTATTTACAGCCATTCTAAACAATAGAATAGTTTCTTTTTCAGATGATCATGAACTAATTTAAAAAAATCAGACGGGATTTAGAAAATACCACTCAACCGTAGATAACATATTTGTTTTACACAGTGTAACCAACCTATACCTAAAAAGTGGGAAAAAATTATATTGCACATTTATTGATTTTAGAAAAGCTTTTGATACCATATGGAGGGATGCAATATGGCTGAAATTAGCCCAATGCAATATCAACGGAAAAATACTTAATGTCATTAGAAATATGTACGGTAAGATAAAAACATGTGTAAAAGACAGTCACAACATTTCAGACTTTTTTGTTAGTAATGTGGGACTTTTTCAAGGGGAAATAATGTCACCTTTTTTATTTTCCTTGTACATTAACGACATCCAAGATTTTATGAATGATTATGCAATACAAAATTTGAGTTATTTAGATGAACTATATATTGAAAATGTGGGATGTTACATAAAATTGTTTTGTATTCTTTATGCAGATGACACAGTATTAATGTCTGATACAGAAGAAAATATGCACCGTTCTCTCCAAGCATTTGCAGATTATGCAGATGCTTGGAAGTTACAAGTGAATACAAAAAAAACTAAAGTCATAATATTTAGTAATAAGTTACCCAAACCAATTCCAACGTTCAGATATCGAGGTCAAGAATTCGAGACAGTTAAAGAATTTGTATATTTGGGAGTAACCTTTTTTTACAATGGAAGATTTTGCCAAAATTTGAAAAAAATAGTTACAATTGGCACAAGAGTAATGTATGGATTACTAAACAAAGTGAGATCTCTCAAGCTTCCAATCGATATTATGTTAAAACTATTTGACTGTATGATAGTACCCATCCTATTATATGGGAGTGAAATTTGGTGTCACGAAAGAACTAAAATTATTGAATCGCTTCATCTTAAATACTGCAAAATTATAGGATATCTGAAAACAAGTACACCAAATTATATGGTTTACGGTGAATTTGGCAGACACCCTCTGTCCATTGAGATAAAGTGCAGAGCACTATCTTACTGGTCCAAACTACTATCACACGATGGCTCAGAACTTGCAAAAAAAATATATATTCTTGTTAAAGAATTGGATCACAACTCTGATGGCTCCTTCAATAGCCCATGGCTATTTTTTATTTCTAAAACACTGAAAGAACTTAACATAGAAAGAGTATGGACAAATCAGTCAGGTTTAACAAAGGCTGAAATTAGAAATATAAAATCAGAGCTTATTGAGCGATACACAACAGAACTATTTACTGAAATGCAGAATGCAAACTCATCTAGAGCACGTTTTTATATGAGTATTAAAACGAGGCCGGGCATGGGTCGCTATCTAAGTTCCTTACCGGCTCACTTAGCAAACACTTTGCTAAAATTTAGAACCGCAAATATAAAACTGCCTGTCGAATATACAAGATGGAAATCTAAATCTGTGGATAATGGTGACACAACCTGTGATATTTGCGGTGATGGCACGGGTGATGAATACCATTTTATTATTATTTGCAAAGAACTACAGATAATTCGAGCAGACTATATCCCGAAATATTACTGGGAGAATCCTACGAAAGAAAAATTCGAAAGACTATTATCTTTGGAAAATCAACTATTACTGAAAAAAGTTAGTATTTTTATCAAATTGGCATCAAGAAAATTAACATATGACTGAGCCGATTATTCCAAATTGAAAAACGTGTGATTAGGTGCATTATTTATATCCGTGAATAATTATTTCAGGCAAAATATTATGATAATGATATTATAAAGGATTAAATTATAATATAATATATATAAGATATTATAATACATATTACGATATATCTATACATTTATCATATTATATATTAATATATGTATGATTGTGTAACAATTGTTTTTTGTGACCTATTGTAAATATTGTAAATATTGTATATATGTTATAGCATGTTCCGCCTTAATTGACGACTTTGCAATAAACAATCAATAAGATGTGTTTTATCTCAATGAGTTAGAAGTATGATTTTTCGCGAGGCTCAGCCGAGCGAAAAATTAAACTTCTAACGAGTTGAGGTAAAACACATCTCGAAACACACTATGCTATTGTTGTATTTATCTTATGCCAACCGACACTATAATTTCTGGGCAAATTAAACCAAATTTATGTCAGTTTTTAGACAAAAACAACCTACAATTTGGTAATTTCGAAGAGTAATTTGGTAATTTCGAAGAGCAATTCCCGTTACGCATGAATACGCAGTTACAGTACTGTGATGAGGTCGCGGATTTATGGAACACTTTGGTGATTTGTCAGCAATAAACAAGATATAAGTCCTGATTTAATATTAATCCATGTTCAGAAATCGGAACTGTGAAATTCTTTCAAACAAATGTCAATGTGGTCAAATAAAAAGCAAAGTTTTTCAAACTGTTATAGTTCAGAATTCGCTAGATTGAAAATAACCACGCAAATTCTGAGAAAAGTGGACATCGTAAATTTTGCAAATCTTGTGTGGTGCAAGCTGTCTAAAATGGGAACAGAAGAGTGAAAGTTAAAATTTAGGGACATTTAATCATGTTTCGTGGAATACGTAGCTACATGTGCAGTACCATTTTATTCCACTTGTATCCATTAATTTATTCGTTTAAACCATCCGTAATACTAAAGTATATATAGATGTGACCCAAATTCGAGGCGAGAGTTTTTGTTGATACGTAAGACAGCGACGTCGTGAGGTGAAAGGTCACGTTGCGCATTGTCCTTTCTTGGAGTATAATACACATATGTAATATATAGCTAAAATTTAATAGAGTATACATCAAACCGGTATAAGATAAATGAATTGTGTTGTCAATATTCACAGCGAATAATGTATATATGCACCATAACGTCGGCGACCACTCTTTATTGTACATGTGTCATTTGTCCAAAGTCTGCACCACACGTGCAGAGAAAGAAAAAATCATTCTGATGCCCTAGTCCCACATATGTATAAAAAGCCGCCATAACAGGACTATATGCTATAACTTATAATATATCTCCACTGTTGGTATATAAAAGCACGTATGGGTATAAAGGTTTCCCATATGTTTTGAACGGCAAAGTGGTATACTTACAGTAGGGACTACAATCTCGCGTTATAGTAACACCGATATTAATAATTCCCTGGCAAAATATAGTTCCAGTTTGACAAGTTAATAAACAAACCGTTAGTTATACTTGCATAAATATCTGATACTAGCTGATGTGCCCGAATTCGTCCGGGCTGTTTAGGGATTTCTTTGTGGTCGCCTCCGTCTGGGCAGAATATACACCGTCGGTCCAGAAACATGCCTATATGAGGGCATATGAACTAGGTCAGCGAAAAGGTCAAGGACACGGTCGCACGTGAAATTGGACACGCCCATATTGTTCCCGGGATAAAAGTAGTCCTACATACCAAATTCAAGTCGGATCGGTCGAGCAGTTTTCGAGTCTATAAGACACATACGTACATACACACAGACAGACATACAGACAGACATAAGTTCCAAAAATATATAATAGACTAGCTGATGTGCCCGACTTCGTCCGGGCTATTAAGGGATTTCTTTGTAATCGCTTCCGCCAGGAGAAAGAAAAAAAACTATTGTTCGATCGGTGCAGAAACACGCCTGTATGAGCGTATATTAGTGAGGTCAAGGTCAAGGACACGGTCGCACGTGAAATTTTACCCGCCCATATTGTTCCCGGGATCAAAGTAGGCCTACATACCAACTTTGAGTGGGATCGGTCGAGCAGTTTTCGATTCTACAAGACACGTACACACATACAGACATACAGACAGGCAGAAGTTCCAAAATATATAGTAGATAGTGCAACAATATGACAGGAACCGAATGCATAATGCTTATAAAATGCATATGTACCAAATCTAACTATATACGAAGTAAAACTATGTAGTTCCCATAATAGCGATGCTATCGAAATTTGCATGAAAATGTCTTAGTAGCACCGTTACATGTGAAACTACCGAATTTTTACTTCGAATGTCGTTAGCTTAGATAAATATGCATATGAGTTTTGCCGTTCATATTCTGGCGGCATTGGCTTTCCTATAAAAAAAATGCAAGAAAACATGCCGTGCAAATTTGCCAGTGCATCAACGACGACGATAAACTCAAATAACCCGACGATAAACTCAAATAACTCGAACCAAATACCGGAAGCAATGGAGCAGTATTCGTGCAAATCAACATCTTTTCCGCGACATTTCGTGTCATTGTTCATCTAAAGGTGCTAATTGTCCCCGATTGCAATCCGATTTTGTATAGATGGAGTAAATTTGCAACGAACACTTCCAATCCCCGGACACAGCATCTGAATATTAGCAGTGATCGATTTTGGCAAACGGTGATATCGGTAAAACTGCAATGCGTCGGTTTCATGTAAGCTTGTCATGTTACATGCCTAATTCTAAGTGACACAAAATATAGTTAGACTCCATTAATACAATCCACTGGGAGATTTCCCGAAACATTTCTCATTCCAAACAACGAATCTTATTTCCATAAACGCGATTTCCCAGTCACAATATGACGAAGAGTATATGGGTGGGATCAGAGCGGCATATGTACAACGAGCCCGAGAATAGGGAGCATAGATTCTCGTTCAAGCCCGCAAATAGTGTGTCTGTCATTTGCAGAATGAGGTCCCCAGAGGGTGAATTTAGTGATGCTATACCGTATAGCGGGCTAGCATAACCAAATTCACCCTCTGTGGACCTCATTCTCATCTTATGGGAAGTATCTATACACCCTCTGGGAACTCATTCTGCTTAGGCCTCAAATGCCATGGGAGATTAATTTGATGATGTTAGCCCGCCGTGCGGGATAACATCACTATAGTCACCCTCTGGGGACCTCATTCTGCAAATGAGAGACACACTATTTGCAGGCTTGTTCTCGTTATCGTAATGCCGTGATCTGAACCCCATTGGGCGTCTAGCCGAGCTTTGCCTCTCGCTATTGAATTATCTCCAAACAACCTCTTTTGCTGAGAAATTATTTGTCTCCCCAACACCCACGGAGGTTGTGTCTGTTATTATTGGCATTCCGATAATCAGGCTTGCGCTGCACATAACACCGAACATAGCCATTTACTTTGAGGTTCATGCCGCAATGAGAAATATGTTTTCTTGTCAAAGCAGAAATGAATGCCATATTACATACTACCGAAAGATTCACCAAATTGAATGTTGATCGGCTTTGTCTGGTAATAATTATGCTTCATTCTTTCTGTCAGCTGATGTACATACGTATCTATGTACAGTCATATGATGTACATACGGATATATGTACGGTCATATGATCCAAAATGACGTGATTTTTTATGGCTGAAGGGGTCATTGCATGTCGTCACATTTTGATGTACCCAGCTTTAGGAAAAGGTGTTTTGGGTATCCAGCTTGACCTGTGTAATGCTTTGAGCACACACTTGTTGAAGAAATATAGCATGCTATATCAAATGACGCATGGGTACTAATCTTCAAAATTGACATATGTGATTGCCTTTTCTTGGCGATATAACTTTATGATTTACGATAATATATGTAACATAAAACCGCAAAGGTCAAGCTGGATAAAAAAAAACTAAATTTTTCGTAAAGCTGGGTACCCAGCACAATAAACTGTGGCAACAATGACCCCTCCAGCATTTTATGCTCATTGTCGCGTATACCATTGAGTTTGTAACGTCATATGGTGTAGCAATAATTCAATAACAAACAACTGATCCCCTGTTCTATATCATGTAACAATAAAATCAGTTCTTATTTTCCTTTTCTAGATTTATAGTATACGTAAATTTCCTTCGATGTAAACTAGTTTGTTCTAGATGTATGTTTCAGATGCTGGTTTACATCGAATATATCCATCCCATTACACCCATCACGTGTATAAAACATCTCGAAACCGGGCCTGGCGTTTTAAAGTGATGTGAAATTCTCCGCTAGGGCGATCAATTAGAAATGAAGAATAATCTCGCTCAAGGTTATTTTTACAAATTATATTATATCCAAACTGACAACACACACCGTAATTATTATATATTCATTTAATGCAGTGACTATCGATGGCTACATCATTTCGTTAGTTTATCGCCAATAGTTGCGTCCCGAATCGAGAAGTAAATATACACAATTGAGCGTAGTTTAGACTATGTTATCTATGGAGTAGTATGGTCAATTTGCTTCAGATTTTTGGCGATATTAGTAGAATGCTATATTCATCCAGTTGGCATAGCGCCTGAATACTAACTTATCAGTTTCACGCACTCGAACAAGTCCATAATATGTCTTTAACTTCATGAGCAATGTAAGTGTAGAAGAGGACATGATCCATTTGTCACACTTTGTATTTGTAAACATCCACCTCATATTTAAACGTCCGAACCCCAAAATAATGTATACAAAATTTGGTAGAGGTTTCTCAAAACATACCCGCGAAAGATTTCTGAACAAATTCGTCGATATAGTGCTGAAAATTAACAAATTCCTTGATATAGTGCGCTGAAAATTAACAAATTCCTTGATATAGTGCGCTGAAAATGAACAAATTCGTCGATATATAGCGCTGAAAATAGGTGTTTTGTTTCTGACATTTTTCGATAAATTTGAGATCGTTTCGTTTGTGCAGGTTAAATATTTTTATTTAATCAGTGGTCGCGTAAAATTGCACATGCATGTATCGACCGTGGGAAGACAATCTAGAGCTGTCTTCGTTCTGAATCGTTCATAGTATTACCTAATTTTGATGATTAAAAAGAAGAGAAATCGGTGCGTGAAGTTATCTAATATTTCCATCAATATATAACGCAATATAGCTTTTCCCGTCAGTCGCGCGTTATTCCGTTACCGATTCCAGAATTTCAATGGATACAAATGGCGCATTATTTGCTCGGGGTCCGATTTTTGTATTGTAGTTGTATTTATTATGTCTTCAATGCGTCTTTCTGTGACATATAATGCTTGTACAAAGGTAGTTCAAGTAATTATCGACCCATTGAGATACCGGGGCAATTCAAAAGCGAATATTATTAGGTGTATTTTGTAGCACAAACCGCCATGTGGGTTTTAAATCAACTTACGTGAGGAATTTCTGATGTATTTGGAAATAGCATAAGCCACGGGGCCAAATGGAAGGACTAATTACAATAATGCAACTAATTACTGAGTTATTGGTAAGGATGAAACAAAACGAACAAATGGTCAAAGCTCAACAGAAGTGTGCCTTATGGCGATGTTTGATTTCAAATGAGATTTAAATTTGGTCTTCGTGCGAACAATAGCGTTAGCGAAGGGAAATCATGATCCAAAGAGGGGCGTGATTGATTCCTAATTCGGCATCGTAGTATGTTAGTGATGATTATTAATGATAATTTACGCATGACATCAAGTTCGACTGGAGCATAAGGGGGTTGTTTGTCAATCACGATCGTATAATATTTGACAGCACTTGGGTCAACTAACCGGTATTCAGAAAATTAAGTTCATATGAAGGATAAATTACCCTAAACATCTATACACACATGTACTCATATATATACGATTGACAAGAGCTATATAAGGGTGGTGCTGATATTAATTTACAATGGGTTGGGTGTTCAGAGAACCTATTTATAGAAAAAAATATCTAGAACGATTCAAAAATCCCACAATAAGAGAAATGTGATCCACGTTTAACAATATATTCTGGCAGCCAAACCGCGATTTTAGCCTCATGGGTCTGTTCGCGTATAAAGTGTTATTCTTTGCGGATTCCGGTGATCTGTGGTGCTCGTCTGAAGAATAAACCGGCTGACCCACAGCACATTGATGAATTTGAGAGATTCGGGTAAAACCAAGATGGCGGTCAAAACTTGCCATAAGAAAAAGGTTTCTACCGGAAAAGACCCAGAATATTATAGCGATAGCACATTGATTATGTTTATAGGATCTCATTATGATATTTCAACCGAATTTGTGATGATTGTTATACCCCCCGCAACGAAGTTAGGGAGGGGTATACTGGAGTCAGCTTGTCCGTCCGTCGTCCGTCGTCCGTCCGTCCGTCCGTCCGTCGTCCGTCCGTGGACACAAATTTGTCCTGAGTTTTTCTCAGTCGTTTTTTGATCAATTTCCGTGAAACTTGGCACAGACATCAACCACCATGGGAACCTGTGCACCTACGATTATGACGTCTGTCGGACTTTTTTTGGTGGAGTTATCCCCCCTTTTTCGACTTAGAATTTTTTTCGCAACATGTATACTTTTGTCCGAGCTTTTATTCCTACATTTTTCGGTCAATGTTTTTAAAACGTGACACTGATATTTAGTACCATGGGAACCTGTGCACCTGCGAGTATGACGTCTGTCCGACATGTTTTGTGTGGAGTTATTCCCCTTTTTCGACTTAGAATTTTTTTCGCAACATACATAATTTTGTCCAAGCTTTTATTCCTACATTTTTTGGTCAATAGGTTTAAGATTAGGGTTATGGTTGTACACCTGCAATGGGAACTGTTATTTTATTATTTTAACTAAATGTTTACTGACATGTGAAACATCTTAGTATTTTAAAAACAGGGGGTATCCGTAGTCCCATTGGGACAGTCACACCTCTAGTTTTAAAGACCACCATCATGACGGCTTGAAATCGCAAAGATTTTAATTTTTACTTAATTCCCAACAAGAAAACGTTGTATTTTTAGTTTTTTTAGTTGAAATGACTCGCAATTGTCTAGACAGATATTAATATCTTGGTTTCGTCGCGTTTATGTGATCAAAACAGGCCGATTACTACTTGGACATTTTGTCCCACCTGCGTCATAGCAATTCAGCATAAGGACAACTTAACCTATGGTGGGAATTACATCCTAAAATCAATCAATCTATTACACACATTGAAGCACTTGTACTGCATGAATCAGTGCATCCATAAATCTGATATATCTATGACGTTGGGTTTGGGTATTCAAAGGGATGTTAGAACAGTTAGACAGTGCTGGACGCCCAGAAATGGACTTCAGGACAAGGTGAGTAAGATAAGCCATGAACGCATTACTAACACCGAACGGATCAATGGGCACTAATGTGGAGATCTCCTCCTAAATCTTTGCGATGGCTAGCCAATAAAACACTAAACGAACAAATTGGAATTCACATATTTAATAGTTTAGTTTAATATATACACACAATCATAAAATTTAAACTTAAAATGTGTAAATACTGCTTGTAAGGTTATGATAAACGACGATTTCGAAGCTCTGGAACATCATTCGATTTCAACAATATAGCACTGACCTGAAAATTGGAATGAACATGTAGCGTAAGTCAATTGGGTTCAATACAAACCCTGTACGTTCATACACTCGCAAACTTGCCTGACATTTCCCCAGGCATTTCCCCCAGGCATTCCACACAGGCATTTCCCCAGGCATTTCTACACAGAAGGCTACACTGTGGCAAACAACGAACTCAAATTTGCAAATAAAATTCATCTGCTTAACACTAAATATATGAGAAGTAAAAACCCTGTAGTTTCACATATAGCGATGCTACCGAAATGTACCTGTAAATAACATGCAATTCTCTCACAAGGATCAATCATATAGGAACATTAGCTTTGATAAAGATGCATTGTATGTACATTGTATGTATATATTATGGCACCATATGGTTTTCCATGGCGAAAGCCTGCACAAAAAATATACCGTGCGAACTTATCAGCGTATGAACGTACCCTTAAGGTGTCGCTGTCAGTTATTCAACTCTCACAAAAATATCAGTTCCTCATAGCTGAAAATGTGAAAAAATTTCGTATACTTAACATAATGAGGTTTAGGTATTCATTTTCAACGGCCACCATCGATCCAAATTTCAGCTGCGCTGGTACAGCATTACATATCATGTGCCAGTGCATACTCTTATATATGCGAGTCTTTCATATGGAGCCTCGCATATATAAGAGAATGCACTCGGTACAAGGTCATGGTAAATTTGCTAAGCCAATGTATTCTCTTATATATGCGAGGGTTCCTTTGAGAGACTCGCATTTATAAGAGAATGCACTGGCACAGGATATTTCTCAAAATTTCACGTGTATAGTAAATTGGAATCATTTCTGAACTGTGGCTAAGACTTTATAGGAGAATAATTCATAGCTCAGAAGTAGGTGACTTTTTTTTTAACAAAATTAATTCTAAAATCTAAATCAAAAACAAATATGAAACTGAATATTCATAGAAAACTCTAAACCGTGAAGCTAATGCTTTTATCTAGTACACGCATTTTTTAATTTGTTCAAATAGATTCTTTTTGCCTGGATAGTTGTTTTTCTTTACAAACAGGAAGTGTCGTTTGAAAGAAGTGTTAATATTTCTTTTTATAGCCTATTTGCCTGAAAATGTATAAATGCTTGCCCTAGGTAAGCCGTCTAGCTTTTCAACGAATCCATCAGATATACTGGTATCTAGTTCTGCAATATTAAGATAACCCGTTCTATACTAAATACTATTTGTGAGTATTTTCCTTAGGATATGTTCATATAATAACATCGTTTTGTTGAACTTATTATCGGAACATTTAGTTGTCTGATTTTATAACCTGCACATTTCTCCAAATTAATATTAAACCATTCCAAAGTATACTTCTATAACTGAATGGGAGATTCCATCTAGTATAAAACAGTTAAAACAAATTGGCAAGACTGAAATAGGCCATATCTGCGTCACCTTAAATATCTCAAGAGATACAAGTTTAACCCTTCCATGACTGGAGTTTTCTGAAGTAGCAACACCCTGTGCCAATGCATTCTCTTATATATGCGAATCTCCAACGGGGAGCCTCGCATATATAAGTGAATACATTGGCCTAACAATATTTAAATTGATCTTGTAAGCCAGTGCATTCTCTTATATATCCGAGGCTCTCTATTGGAGAATCGCAAATATAAAAGAATGCAATGGCAAATGATTTTTAATGCTGCACCAGCGCAGCTCCCATCAAGAAAGTGTTAAAGTATCTATCCGGTTACATAACTTGATATTTATCTCCATTTGTTCTGAATTATGGTACTGCGATGTCAATAAAATAATAAGGAAATACATGTACCGTACAATCAGAATGGTAACACGTGACTTGTAATCGTCACGAGGTAACGACATATTCGCCGGTGATGATTTGGAATGTACCCGTGATAGCAAACTACCCATACAAATGTCTGATGTCAATTTCCTGAATGTGACGTCATATGCCGCGTCAAGTGGTGGCGTTCTTTGAAAGATTCGCCGCAAACGTTACACTTGAGTTTTTCCTCTCGCCTCGTTTTCGTTTGCGGGAATTCTCGTTTGTGGTGAGATCTCATGTGGTAAACGAGGTCGCTTGTCATCCTGAATGTGGTGTTACACATAGCACACCAATTCTGTCCACAATTCAAGTTTATCGCTGATAAGGGAGTACCCATCATAGCTGGACTCGCGCTCATCATGACTTTTTCCACCATGGGGTTGTTGCTCTTGACTAGAGGATACATAACTGGAAAACCCATGGGGTTAACGCCAACTTTACTCCTTAGGTAGGGATTGTTTTCCATTCCTGGGTGCGATAATCCAGAAATAGAAGGGAAAGGATGACCACTGCTCTGTTTGTATGGTCTGTAAGAAGCGTCGTGTGGCATCGATGGTTCATTGAGTCCCCCGTGTAAGATTAACTGATTCGGCGCACACAAGAAAGGCAAATTCATGTGTTGTAAAGACGAACTAACGAACCCACTGTTTTCCATCGCGCTCCGTTGCTGCTGATGCCGAATGACGTCTCTCATACCAACTAGACTTTGATCTGGAGAAAGTGTTTGGTGTGCAGGTGGCGCTCGTTCGGGTGATGGGGTAGGAACCATCCTATTGTCTATTTTTGGAGTTGTCGGGATGCTTATTTTGTCGACTTTAGTGAACGCACTTTTCGTTTCAGACGTTTCTGGTATGCTGTCTGGTGACGATAGTGAAGCAGACGCACTGGAAACGGAAGCGGATGGACTCGATTTCGTCTCCTGTGGGAACATCATTGCGATGCTGAATCTATGCTGATCTAGCTTCCGCTTCTTGACTGCGTGTACTACGTCATCATCATATGTGTGCTCTCGGAGTGAGTCGCGCGAATGTTGCGTGTCGCGGCGTAGGACCTCCATCGTCAGAGAGTGTCTTGTTATAGAAATATCACACCTGAAATTAGATAATAAAAGTACGTTCAGAATTTGGATCGATACGTTAAAGCTGTGGTGCGGCGACATTCCAATTTATGTAAATGTTAAGATAATGAAGTCACTTTAATGATAACACTAAATTTCAATATACATCGATGTAAGCCAATGCCCAACGCCGACGCAAGAGTTAATCCATGTCTAGTTTAACACCGACGTACATGTACTAAATGTTTGGGCTTCAATTAGTTTCGGTGCGCATAGTTCATTATTGATCAAATTTGGCCCATGAAAAGTGCATGTCGGGGATTTTGCCGAAATAAAAACAATGGGCGGCGTTTAAACATTTTGTTGTTAGTTTGATCTTGTAATTTGAAATCTGTGATGTTTCTTTGAAGTTACCGAGCGTCAGCAAGACGATCCAGTGAGTTCAATGGCGAAATCTGACAATTTTATTAGCAAGTGTATATAACAACTACTATGCTTTCAAAAGGGATGTTCTGATTGATACCTTAATCACAGACATGTGACGTAAGAGAGGCGTTTAATTTATCCATTATCCACGTGGGTTACGCATATATCATATTACAAACGACCATAAAGTTCCCAAGGGGAGGCAAATCTTACATACAGGAAGACACGTGCTTATGTAATGACAGCAACTGGTGTAATCCAAGCGGTTATTTTACTTAGTAATTATTTATCAGATGCGGCGCCTGGGTTTCCGTTAGCTTTTGTGACCATTACAGAAGCTTGGCCGTGCGCATCTGAACAAATGATCCCATTCGGCCCCTTGAATAATGACATCTGTCAGCTAACGATATTGGCTTGTGACCGTCGCGTGCGAAGGAAATAAAACTCGCGACGCGTGAAATACTATATGGCTTGAGCAAGGCTTTTCAATTTTTCGCAACCATCAAAGGGGAATATGTAAATATGGCTTTTATCTGAGAAGAGGTCTATTCAATGACAATCGAAAGCCACTTATCGCACGCCAGCCTCCTATGGTATCAATCGGGCGGCCTGATGAGGTTTTGATGTCAGAGGATTAAAATTGATACACCCACAAAAGAGCTGCATAACGCCGGATAGCGTATATTTCAAATGGGTACTTTCTCATATTGCCCATGTCCACGATTACGTCTCCGCAATGGTACCTCAAGGTACATGTACATATGTACGCGCAGCAGATCTTTGACATTTGACATATCCATTGGCTTACTTTGGTGTTATAGGTTTTATTTAAATTAATTAAAGTGAAATTGTGTTCATAAAACTATGATCATAATTCTCACCAACAGGGATAGGCATGTACAAATTCTGGCAATACAGACTCTATTAATATATATATGCATGGAACTGATCATGAACGTCTTGTTAATAAAACCAAGTGAATATTGCAGGGATAAATGTATGAACCGACAGACGTCCTGCTTATTGTCTCATATTTCGCAAAGTTGGGCGGGTTTATATATATATATATTTCTGTGCCGAATATGCACTTTTGGGTGGGTGGGAGGGTGGCACAAATGACTTTGCGAGTTATATAATTATCGGACCTGCATGCGCGTTATTTATCGACACTTTGACTTCGTTAACATTGAGGTAAATTGACCAGGAATAATCCGAAATCTCTAAGGAAGTTATCTGTTTAATTAGTCCTTGTGTCGGTCATTGAATATTCATTGAACCATAGTCTGTAAGCGCCTTGGCTAATTGTTGTCGAGTGGGTCCAATCTGTTCCAGCACCTGTTTGGAATTCTACCACTAGATTTGCGCCATATTAAGGCGGGTGATGTATTCGTCCATAATCGCCCGTCTGTCGCAATGATGACACCAATGACGGTGACATATCTCACATTGATGGTTCGGGAAACAATTCACGGAATTGACTCTATATTGTAATTAAATGTCCATGATTACACTGGGATCGAGTTCTATTAAAATAGCGCCTCGGGGAATACCAGAATGAAGAGCCTCGTTATGGACCAACAACTTCGCTTCTGTCTCTGTCTTGCTAAAGACATACTATGTGACTCAACTTTTAAGGGAGTTCCAGACAGCGTGTTTAATGCTAAGTTCAAAGGGTGGCTAACCCTTTGAACTTAGCACTAAACTATAGAATATTGCCAAATATTTCACCCACACAGATCATGCCATTGTAAAAAAAATCAACATCTGACTACGCACAGTTGTAAACATTTAGTCCTTAATCCGGACGAATTTATCGCCGATAAACGAATTTTATGCAATGATTCTTCAACAAGCGTCAATACATATCATGGATGTGTCAGAAAGACGTTACACTCTTACCAGTTTGGTTATAAAATTTATGAAAAAGACTTTTTTTTAGCAAGATAATTGATTGTCTCATTCGATCACACAATAATAATGTTCTACACCTCTTTATAGCGACTTACAATGTCCATGCATCCAGGAACACCAAGTAAATAATCGAATTAGAAATATGAACTACAACCGATAAGACTTACGAATATCTTAAAACAATCGTAAACTTTTCTGACATTCTAAAACATTTACGCATATTAACGACTACGTGTCTGTTTGTGAGAAAATAGTGCCGTTAAAACTTCTTTCCACCCACAGTAAGGTGATATAGTTCTGTTTGCTGTGATTTTTAGTTTGTGCTTAGTTATGTTGTTATCGGTAATCGTAAATACGGATATGTCAAAACGACAAAAGAAAGAACATAAATTTGAGTGACGAAGTATCCTATTCGTAATTCTTATCAGTAGTAGTTCATTGTGCCAAAGGTGTCCACTGTTGGAAGACGCACTTAACCCTTTACCCAACAGAACGGCCATGTGCCAATGCATTCTCTTATATATGCGAGTCGACCATAGGTCGCCTCGCATATATAAGAGAATGCATTGGCTTAACATATTAAAAATGATAAAAATGTAAGAAAAAATGATAAAATTGTTGTAAGAAAAAATGGTAATGCATTCTCTTATATATGCGAGGCGACCTATGGTCGACTCGCATATATAAGAGAATGCATTGGCACAGGGCATAACTGTAACCATCACAATGTGGTCAATGAACCGGTTCCAATGATATCCATATTTGTATGGTGTTATTGAGACAGACCGAAGATAATTTAGGCTGTTGAAGCTTTATTTGGGCGTTTTTGGCCGGTTTGTTGGGTAAAGGGTTAAGTGACAAATCAGGTAGCAACTTTAAACTTTCTCCGCAAACGCTCTTCGTTATTATCGCATCAGGATTAATATAAGAATCAACACCCTTTATTTTTACATGCTGCATGAAAATAGCAGGGAATCTGTTTGACCTTCTGATACGATAAGCTATACATCACACCAATAAGTTCCCACCCGAGGTACAATTGTACGTACATCTATGCGAAAGGTAATTATTGTTTGAACCGCAGGACGTGATACAAATGTAAAACATTACATGGTTCAATTTGAGTAGCTTTCAAGATGCATTCAGTCTGGATTTCAGTGTAATTCACGGGAATATTTCCACTTTTTGTGTAGCATATAGTGAATATATTAAAATATTTGTGCGTTGAATTTCTACCTGGAAAAGTTAATATTGTTAACTAGGTGCATACTATTTTTGATCTACGTAATATGGATGGAGGTATAAGCTGTAGGTTGATAAATACACGATATATTAATAAACGGGCTGCATATGCTCTGAAATAATTCTTGTCATGGACACAGGAAATTTCCAGCAGTTTTCAGTTTTCGCACATAAGTGAAATAAACGCCCTTTATTTCTACCATATCGGGAATAGATTAAGAAGGAACACTTTTTTGTTTCATGTCGAAGAAAGTTCGCGACCCGAATTTTCTGAATTAGATCACTTGAATTTGCCTATCTGTGGTACTACGAGAACATTTAGCGTATTTATCGACATATAGTTTGGTTCCTGGAACAGAACCGCGATGTGACAAAAGCGAGCATAATTTGTACCTTCAAACAGCCAAGTGGCTTTAAACGGGCATGGCTTATTCGAGCTTCCAAATTATGGTTAATTAATTTGGAAGGAGGTATAATATAGCTTGACGAATACACGAAATATCGATATAACGACTTCTTATGCTCTGAAAAATACTTTCCATCGTCACAGCTATTTTCCAGCTGTGTTCAATTGTTCGCACATAATTGGAAAAAAACGTTCATTTCTACCATATCAGGAATAGACTAAAACAAAACGCTCTTTTCTGTACGATGCTGTTCAGTTGTGCTTTTGTTTGGGACCCAAACATCGTAATCAAAGTTGTATTTTTTATGACTTCAATGTATTTTCAGGAACATACAATGCTCGTAGAAAGGTAGATCAAGTATTTATCGACCTATTTCGATACCGGGAACAATTCAAAAGCGAATATTATTAGGTGTGGTTTGCATGGAGCGCAAACCGCCAAGCGGCTTTAAGACATTGTATACTGTTGAAAACTAATCTGGCAAAGCCAATGCTAATGTAAACTTAGATTCTTATAAAGTCTGGATCAGTAAAAGAATCATAGACTCGCTTGTAAATACTTGAATCAACTCTCCAAACTAGGAGGCAAATAAATACGATGTCATGTATATATAAACGTCAAAATAGATAATAATACCGGAATATAGGCTACCCCGATAAACGATCACCTCTTAGGTATTTCTGTTAGCAATTCATAAAACACGTTATACCAAAGTGATATTAGTTTTATTGACATTGTATTAATTTCAAATGTAAGTTTTTACAGTATAAAAAAGTATAGTCAGTTTATTGGTATTTCGTGAGTATATTTATTAACACATATTAACCCTAATAAAATAACTATAGACAATTGGAGGTTCGAATGAGCTATATGTTAGCAATTTAACCTTGTGCAGAATAAGATCGTCGATAACTGGACACATGCATTGGCAGTTGCTAACAGTGATTTCCATTGACCGTATTTATATGTCTGTTCAGCCGATGGGTTATCACATGAACATCCATACAAATGGCTTAGCCGAACATTCCTACACATGAATGAATGACAATTGTAGAAATCATTTATGAGTGATACAGAATAATTAGTTCAGATAGGAAAAGAAAAGTAGATTTATTTATCGTTTATAGCATCTAATGCGTGTGTCGGTAACCCGATATTTTAAACCGTTATAGCACACTCTTTTTATCATATAAAAACGATAGTGTTATGCGATAAAGCGTCATGTGTTGAAGACTCCGTCTGCAGTCGAGTCGATCGTGCGTTTAAACTCCGATATGGGTGAAAATAGAGACAGATTTTCAAGCTCGATCTCATTTGAAAGACATCTCAATTTGCCTTTCCCATCGCAGCATGACAATTCGATAAGAAATTATATTTTGTTCGCATATATGCGTGAAGCAATGTACACCGTACCTACACTCATTCTGATTTATCTAGATTTCAGTTCCATAATGCTCATAGCCATAAGGCAGTCCGAAATTTTAGGGGGAGCTGAGACTTTTGCCCGATTTTTCTACATGATATATTCATGGCTGTAACACAGTTTTTTTGTAGAATATAACTTGTATATACACAGAAATATAGCACAACAGATTCAAACTAGAGATGGGCCTGTCCCAGATGGGACTAAGGTATACACCCATATTGAAAAATTTCGAAGTCGAAAAAGGGCGATAACTCCACAAAAAAAATAATAAGAAGAAAGTCAGACAGACTTCATAATCGCAGTTGCACAGGTTCCCATGGTACGAAATATATGTGCCAATTTGTTTAAATATTGAAAACAAAAATGTAGGAATAAAAGCTCGGACAAAGGTATACCCCTGTATTGAACATTTTCTAAATCGAAAAAGGGGGATAACTAAAAAAAACCAAAAAAAAACCTCAGACAGACCTCATAATCGCAGCTGCGTAGGTTCACACGGTACTAAATATATATGCCAAGTTTTAAAACAATTGATCCAAAAAATGTAGGAATAAAAGCTCGGACAAAGGTATGTATACCCTGTAATGAAAAAATAATTTCTAAGTCGAAAAAAAAAGTCGACAGACCTCATAATCACTGGTGAACAGGTTCCCATGGTTCTAAATATCGGTGCAAAGTTTCAAAAAAATTGACCAAAAATGTAGGAATAAAAGCTCCGACAAAGGTATACCCATGTATTGAAAAATGTCTAAGTCGAAAAAGGGGGATAACTCCACAAAAAAAGTCAAACAGACCTCATAATTACAGGTGCACAGATCCCCATGGTACTATTTATCTGTGCCAAGTATAAAGAACATTGACCAAAAAATGAAGGAATACAAGCTCGGACAAAATTGCGTCCATGGACGCACGCACACACGCACGGCCAGACAGAAGGACAAGCTGATTCCAGTATACCCCCACAACTCAGGGCTATAATTAAAAAAAAATATGTAGAATGCGGGCATAACTGTGAAAAATACTGTAATTTGCCACAATTTACCCTTTAGATACCATTCAACTTGCCCAAAACGTGTTTTGAATGTGGGGGAGGGGGTGAAGCCATATCATACTCTTGCCCGTACGACTATGGTAACGCTTTCTACAAAAAAACATAAAGGCAACTAGAATGTATTATACAATAGTTAACATCATAGAGATTGTGGGTGGGGTGGGGTAAGCAACGCGCATATGTGAGGGTTTTCATGACGTGTGGTTATCTTGCAGTGTGTATGATTACTCGTTCGGCTAAGCAAAACATAGACACTATATATAAGAATATTTGTTTTTATTGTATTCGACTGTGTATTTCTTTGTTGATTGAAATGTAGCAGACATATGTATGTTAGTTACTCTTAATTGCAACATACATCGACGAGAAATTATTTATATGATATTTTCGGCAAGCCAACTATTTTCTGATATTCATTTGAATTGGAAACTCGTTGCATTTGAGGGAGAACGCAGGGCCTGATTGTTCCATCTTTTGATGTCGATAACACTCGATTTGCCGAGTGTGATGGTTTACAAGAAGTCGCATACACTAATAACTTATCCAGGTGTATAGTACAAGACACTTTCTGCTGGGCTCTAATAACTATATTCGTAATTGTAGAGTATAGATGGTCCCGGAAAGAGATGTGACAACCGCCAGGTATAACGCTGTGGTAAGACGGACCACGATCGACTATAGTCTTCGTTATGTGAAGTGTCAGTTCTATTAGATGAAAACATTCCACGCAATTCCGTCGTCTGAATGACACATGAATGTTCATTCGATGAAAATGGCAATGTATGATGCATGTCAACAAACGTTTTCAATCGGCCGTCGATCAATTTCGTTGAGAAATGGTCACCATTATACATTCATAAAATGATGTTGAGCATAGTATTATAATGATTACAGCATGTTGTGCATATGCTACTGTGGGCATATTTTCAAGAGAAGCAACCAGATCGATGTCCAATATTACGGGTTGAAGATAGAGCTTATTTCGGTCCACCAGAAGATTATATGTCCAAATTGTACCAGAACAATTTCGATCATCTCTAATGAATGTCAATGTAACATTCGATGAAAGTTAATAAAAAGGCCAACTTGTTGACGTAAAACCACAAAACGAGTATCGAGTTATTGCCATACAACAAGAACAAACGAGCTCTCATCGATATTCCACCAACAAATAACATGTATACAATGTAGCTTATATTGATAAGATATGGGAATAAGTATATAGCTTACCTGTTTTGAACTTGTCTCTTTCCAAGATATTATTCAAACTTCAGTGGAACAGTTTTAAACAGAAGTAAACAACGCCCAGATCGATCCTGTTTTGACCGCTGGTCGTCTGCTGTGATTTTTTATATTAAATATGAAGAGTCCTCAGATTACCCTAACACGACACTTGCATGCACCGACATCCTATTTTGTTGTAGCACGCGTATTTGTCAGCCTCTGTTCAAAACACATTGCTTCAATTGTCGTCTGCTGAAGCGACAGATGGTCTCTGATACCGGCGAACGGATAATGATCCATAGCTGGTGGTAACATCGATCTCTATTTTATATCTAATCGTCATTTCCCTCACACACAAGCCCCGCCTATTTGGCCACCGATTTTGTCATTTGACCAATGATTGACACAGCGGGGAGCATTAATTTTAACAAGTTTGCCTATTTATGTGTTGTGAAGCTATTCATTGTGTATGGTGTCGATGTGTAGAATTGATCAGTAAAATATGCGATTAGGTGGAAGGAGAAAGTGTGACCAAACATGACATCTTTATTCACGCGATTCAGAGGTGTTATTTGTGTAACAGTAACAGTTGTTGTCGTTCTCCGATCTGCCGGCGATTGCACAAATTAGCACCATTAGGTCTCAATTAGCTTCCAATTTCCTTGCAGTTTCACACCCGGATTGTAATATTTGGTGCGACTTTTTGTTGGCGTTTAAACGATAGAATATTTCGAAGATTCGTGCTGCTAAAATATTAATATAGAAACGCACCCTGCTGGTAGACCACAATACAGAGGACTGTCTCGCGTTGCCGTAATTCTTTCCTCGTAAAATGACCGGGGAATTTTATTTCGGGTACATCATTAGGTATTTAGTTAAATGAACCGTGGGCGAGCAGATTTCGCAGCAAATCGGACATATGTGCGGACACTCGTGACAATGAAAAGGGGACACACCTTATGAATGGAGGGTTTGTAATAGATTATTCAACTATCGCGAGCAAAAGCAAAATTTGCGATAATCATGAGAATGAAGTTGGTTGAACATTATAAGTTTTTTTTTGGTGGATTGACGATAACATGCTATGAAAGCGACGAGGTTGAACACATATAGGCTCAAAGCCGTCATAAATGCTACCACAATAACGTATTTTTTATATTGTATTATAGAAATTTGACATTTATTCCGAATGATCAGCAGAAAATGTCAAAATCTGATATCGCTCTCTCCAAAACGTTGGTCAACAAAAATGAAGTCATGAACAAAGCTGTCCAACGAGAGACAAGTCTGTCTTGGTTTCCCTTATGTTAACGGCTATAGATGTAAACATGGGTTATGTTTCACGGCTATCTGACCAACCAAGACCCTGTTTCTTACCGGACGCGAAACATATTTTATTGTCACCCACTACATTCAGAGAGTATATATGTACATACAAACACACCAATTAATAAACATTACATAGTGTGTGCACAGGGGATCGGGGTTACCGAACTTATCAGAGCCTCTCTCCCCTGATGCTAAGTTGATGACGAAAGCTGATATGTAATGGTTGTGATAAGGATTGATGAATATGATGTGTAACATATTCTCATTCAAATAGGTTCGATATGAACCTATAAATAGCCAGCAACATATTATAATCCAAATAGGTTCATTTTGAACCTAAATATTCAGCAACATATACTCATACAAATAGGTTCATTTTGAACCTAAATATTCAGCAACATATACTCATACAAATAGGTTCATTTTGAACATAAATATTCAGCAACATATTCTCATACAAATAGGTTCATTTTGAACCTAAGTAATAACATAGGTTCATATTGGTTCTGAAATAGGCCCATAGTGAACATATATCCGTTATTCCGTTGAATGGCATGGGCCACATCGATGACACATCACCACGGTAAATAGGCTTGTATAGAACCTATTGCCCCAATAGTGCCATATTGGACTTTTTCGTATTGAAATATGCTCATAATGAACCTACTTCGACTTCCAAATAGGTTCATATTGAGCTTATATATGATCCATGAGAATATGATGTAATGATGACCATGTGTTGGCGTTGTCTGGATTATGGTGTCCCAGTATACTTATGAGTGAGATTTTACCAGGTGCCACCATAATGTATACGTTATCTCTTTCTAATCTAAATGGATTCTTCCAGTCATTTAAAAAGTGTACATTGAAATGGCCTATTATTGATTTGGTGGGATTTGTAGGTGATAAAATCAGACGACATAAAAAAAAGCGCCACCTTAACCCTTTCTATACTATATGGATTCTATATATAGGAGACATAGCACAGTAGCAATGTTATATTTTATGCCTCCGAAACATGCCGAGCATTGCTCTTTGAACATGCTTGGGACTATACAACACACCAGGCGCCTATTTTTAGAAGCAAATTTGATATTTGAGACAGTGCAAATTTTTTTGGGATTGGGTGGGATTAGAACCCCGGCCCATGACGGCGAGCGCGCATTGCGACTCAAAGTCCGACGTCAATACCACACGGCCACCGAAGCGACCCCAAAAAAGGAAGCGGCCATTCGAGCTTCCTTTTTTGTGGTCGCTTCGGTGGCCGTGTGGTATTGACGTCGGACTTTGAGTCGCAATGCGCGCTCGCAGTCATGGGCCGGGGTTCTAATCCCACCCAATCCCCAACAAAATTGCACTGTCTCAAATATCAAATTTGCTTCTATATGGATTTTTCCAGTCAATTGTAAAAGTATATTATTAATTACATACAGATATTTTACTTCTCATGTCGTTAGGTTACGTTAAACTCCATGCAGGGTTTACCTCCCTTGATGACTCGGTAAGACCGCTGCTACCGGCGACACTTTACCCACATTTGGTGGACTTCCGCGATATTAAGGTATATACTAAGCGAGCAGAGCAACCTGCTTCCCTTGTTAATCATACAAAATATCGATTAAAATTTGTATAATTTCGTATATTGCGAAAATCGTGAACAAAACTACTGCTCTGATCCTCCATTCCGTCATTAAGTTTTTAGTGCGGGAATTGTTCTCAAAGCACATAGGAAATTTGACTTTCGGGCGATCGGATGTCGCCATTTTTGTTGGAAAACTCCGCGCTAAATAAGAAAACCACAGACTGGTAACCAGCCGGTATCAGAGTCAGAAAGGAAGTGACTGGTGCGCTCTGGTAGAGATTGAGGTTAGGTTACGATTCATTGTATACGCATGCATGTTGCCATTCATATTCATATGGTTTTCTATCACGAAATTCACAAACGAAAATACCATTTGTTGGGGGATTATAGTAGAAACCCAATGCTGTATCGCTGGTGTGGTCTCAATTTGGTAACATCATCCTGTACTATTTGAGGGTTTTGGTGTTATAAATGTTTCGCTAGAAACTGTCGCGTTCCCCTTATCTAAGTTGGAAGTTTCTATATGAACTGCATGTGAGGACGTAGTGGTCAGATGTAGCCAGGGACTTCCACACTTTCCTATGTCATATGTGACAAACGCCCTAATTTGACAGCGTTGACAGGGAATTCAGTTTTGGAATCATATCGTCCGGAATCGCAGACGAGCGCTATCGGATGCCGTCTTGCTACGTGCTTAATTGAAACGTGACAATACAAAAACTGTACAGACACTGTGGAGTATTCCCTATTGTAAGAGACTCTGACAGGTTCTATTTTCCACGACGGAAGGCCATACAGGGACGTAGTTGGTCTCCGTTGGGGGATTCTCTAACTTGAAATGCATTCCCTTTTAACCAAACAAAACTTCCAAGTTCGAAAAATTCAAGCGTTCCAATTGTTGGAAATATCCAACCTGTCACTCCATATAAGGTTGGAAAATATCAAACTGATGGGTACTTTAGTCCAAACTTTTGATTAAGTGGGAACATTAGAGACCTTTCGAAAAATCACTTTTACGATTACGGATAGGATATATTGTCCGATAATAGTAACGTGGATACCATAACAATTTACATACGAAGGTTAATTGGTGAGACGGCATATGTCCCACTATATTCAGTTAAACATATATTTGATGGAAAAAGTAATGTATGTCTCTTTCAGATCCCATGTTCTTATCCGTGTGCTACACAGCACGGATAATGTTAGAGCGTCCCCAAGCAGGACCGGTGGAATATGCTTGACAGATCTGCACACAATTAAACTGAATGGGGAATATTTCGTCCCACGTAAGATATTTCCATATCCGTAACCGTGATTTTGCGAAATTTCTCTACTTCCGACTGTTTATCTATTAACAACAAATTCCCCACTAATTTGAACTCGAAAATATTGACCAAAGTTGTTTGAACATATTGAATTAAAGTTGGGGAGCCCCCATCGCCACGGCATAGTGAACGCCGATCACGTCAGGTGAGTGACACGTATATGATGACATCATAGGGAATTATTCACAAATCAACGTCCATGTAAAACATACTGAATTATCATTGGAGTACAATAAATTGACATCTGCCTCGACACATTGCAGTTGGTAGCAAGATATAGAGTATGGGCGAATCGGCCCAACGAAAAGTGTGCGAATCGGAAGTGAAACGATATATCAACATCGTAGACCTATAAAGCAGCTGCTTTCGTCTTTACGATCATACTCGATATAAACGCTCTTTATTATTACCATACCGGGAAGAGACTAACAATGAACGCTCTTTAAAGATACGGACGGCCTTCGTGTTGGGTATAGCTGTTAAATTAGTCATAGCCGCTAAAACCGTCATAAACATAAAGAATATTATATAATAGATATATATTGTTATTATACCAATCATAAATATCACGTACATTGCATGTTATTGTCTCGTTTGTACACTTTGTTATGTAAACAAACACCAAAAATGTTACAGAACAATTTTTTTTATAGACAAAACACTTGGAACTATGCAATTGTTCTATGCAATTGTTCCGTTGCGCTGTGGGAGGCTAAGAAACAAGTATTGGCGTCATCAACAATCGCATTCAAATCACACAAATTTTTATTTTAATCGCCAAATTCTACCCGCTGTCAGTTCAGAATCCAGCTAATCCACGTTAATTCGTGTTGGGAAATGATTAGACAGAAAACGTGTACATATATAATTGTCCTTGCAAAGCGATGAATGTTTTTCAACCGAGTTCGTATTTTCTCCTAACCTATCTATGGTAATACAGACCAAATAAGGAATTTACTGTATGATAGTATTGTGAGTTGTAAGTTGTGGACGCACCAAATTAGGGGTTTTACAACCGACGTCCAATGCGCGCGAATCTAAATAAGGAAATTACGCAATATCGTGACTGAAAATGAACAATTCACTGCACTTTTTGTGAGAAACTAAACAACACTCGACCTGAAGTGTGTTTTGTGAATAATAGCGCATTCACATCATCAATATGCTATACTATTGGTATATACTTGAGGAAATTATCATAATTTGATAAATGTTATTTCTAAATTATAACCTACAACTAAGGCCGGCCGTCCCTTTAATGTACACCGCGTGAAAAAGGTGATAAATTATTATTTCTGTGAGTCGTTCAGACAGTTCAGAAAATTGACATAATAATTAATGATGATAGATATCTCAATTCACGTGGAACTAATGCGATAGACACTGGTTGTCAGCAGTCGATGGGTTGTAGTCACATGAGTTCTTTACACATACGTTATAGGCCCTACTTACCATCACCGTTGATTGAAAAACATAGTAGACATACACACGTGTAAGTTTGGTCTTCTCTGGAGCTACACCAATGTAACTAGGTCATGCTTAAGTTAATTATATATAAGAACGTCAACTCGAGGAGTTGACGGCTCCTCGAGTTGACGGCTATCAACCCACACAACCCCATTTTAACAATATTACGACCAAATTTAAGGATCACAGAAGCCCATGGGGGTACACAAATTGCAGGAAGGTATGCCGCGATAGGTGGATGGGTTGGTACGAGAGGCAATTTTTTTTTTTTTTACAACCTCATGCAATTTTTTTACTCAAGACCTTTTGTGCCCATATTTGACATTTGTAATACTTTGAAACATATTATATCTGAAAAAAGACCATATTTATGTTAATGGAACCTCATATGATCTCATATGGGCCTTAGTGGAGATGACATTAAGCTATGACATGTCTCATATGGGACGGCGAGGTAAAACAAAACTTCCTTCCCGACACTCTTTGGAAAGAAGCTTCGAGAAATGTAATATTGAAATAAATAAACTTGTTCTGATGTAACTAACACATTTAAGCCTACATGTAGATCATTGTGTGCATGGAGCAAGAGCGAGCACATGTCTCAAACATTAATGTGACTATCAATGGCTAGACAATAACTGTCATCAGTGCATCAAACTAATCAGTGAATTATTTGCATGTGTATCAACTCAGGTGATCTGTTACTCTCACAACACCTTAATTATCCAAGTCCGGCATGCTTGTCAATTAGTATAATTGGGATGTGTTATTAAGGGTAAAACATATGCTCGGATATACCTCCGATCGACGTAAATTGGTTTGAATATATAGACCGATTGTGATTTAAAACGAATCTTTCCACACCATGTTCTATATTCCATACCCATAAATATATATTTAAGCTAAACTTTACGAAGTCATGTTTGAACTATTGTCATGTGGTTGCGTGGTACACCTCACAAGTCACATGCCGGAGAAGTGTTCTTTTATTGTGTTAAATTCATGGCACTGCATGCTAGAATCAATTTTGAAACTCAATTTTCTTAATTATTTCATTGTTAGCAGTTTAGCAGCATAGGACTGCTAGAATCGAGTTTGAAACTCTCTTTTCTTAACTCGGTTGCACTGAGGACATTAAATATGAATACCCACAACATTTTGACCACGTTTCTTGCCATATATACACAATCAAAACTATACCTCCTCGAGGGAGCGGACGTGCGTGCGTCCGTCAACAATTACTTTAGCACACCCTTATAGGTCACATCTCTCACCCGATTGTCACCAAACTGCGGCATGACCTCTAGATGGGGGCCATTGATTGTTTCCGAGATTCGTTAAAAAGTATGGCCGCCAGCAGCCATCTTGAATCCATCGGCACACACTGCAACCCGGATTTATTGGAGAATTGTTTTGAAAATTAATAGTCATGTTTAGAATCACCTAGAATTAAAAAAAATTTGATGAAAGACATGGCCGCTGGTAGCCATCATGGTTTTACTCATCGTATGTCTATATCCTTTGGCACATCCTAAAGACCATATTCCTCATCCGATCGCCACCAACTTCATACGGATCATCTGGGTGACCAAGTAGATGGAACTTTCGATTTTTCCTCCCAAATTTGCACCTGGATTTTACTCTTTGCAAGACTAAATAATTCGGCACACATAAGAGGCCACATCCCTCATTCAATCATCACTAAACTTCATATGGATCTTCGGGGTGACCATTAGATGGGACCCAACATTGTTCTATTAATTCTGTTAAAAACATGGCCGCTGTCGGCCATTCTGGATTTCACATTTAAATCCACCGGCACATCGTGCAACCGAAATTTATTGGATAAGTATTCAGGATATACCTGCGAGTTGGGATCTGTATAATTTGAATGATATTCGATGAAAAACATGGCTGCCGACATCCATTTTTGATTTTACTCTTTGCATCAAGAAATACTTACTAGCTTTACAGCCACCATTTTAATGCAATTGATCCCAAACTTCATGTGGCTCTTCGGGCCGACCTCTGATATTACTTACACCTTTAAACTTTCCACATTCCTTATCGCTCCACACATTTAAAATGTCCACATTCCTTTAACGGGGCGTTAAATGTAATGTATGACATTATCCCTCTACAAAATTGAGCTGCAGTTGAATGTTTCAATGACACTTTCATCAGTATCAATGTCATATGTATATACATGTAACTATGGATTGATTGAAAAATAGCACATGATGGAAAGATGTATTCATCACCCGCAGCGATTGAATACAAACATGAAACGGCACATAGTCACATACATTTAACAGCTTTGTTGACGACGATATGTTACATTTATATTATAAAACTAAACTGATGTATTCACTCTCATAACTCAGTTAAGAGAGGCAAGAAAAAAAATATGGCATGCCATCAATTATTTTACATCACATTCTTAATATTTTAGTCAATAAGAACATAAATCAAGGAGCAGAACGTTTATGTTCCCATAATAGGGGGAACAGTTTTGGGTGGGTTCGTACATAGTTCTGTATATACGTTTTTCACTCTGTATCTCATACAATTTATATGATTGAGTGAAATAAAGCAATTCAATTCAGTAAACCAGGCTATTGAATTGCTGTAAATTGCCTATAACCACTATTTTGTGTTAATTCACTGGTTGTTATAACTTCACGTCACCACCACCACCACATGTCTTGTAGTATACAACCTACATGTACATATACACACCGGTCTTGTAGCATCATATACACTATACAAAAAACACATATACATATGGGGAGATCTGACCCCTTATACTTGTACATATACAAGTGTATTGACTATCGCTCTTGGCGATATATGGAACTCCTTAAATAAATCATCCACGAGACCGCTTATGTTATAAGTTGATATTCGACTGAGGTCGTCTGCTTCGGCGATTATCGGCGTATGTAATGAACTCAATCGGTCATAGAGACGAACCGACGGACAAACGGCAGACACAGGGCATCGGGATGTGTAATTAAGGATAAAAACATATGATCGGATACCTCTGATCGATGCCGCCCTAATCTGGTTTGTATAGATCGAATGGGATCCGTGCCCTCTGGTGCCCAGATCTCACGATCCGTGCGCAAAATTTCATATGGCCGGCGCTAGATGTCATATGGTGCCGCGAACAAACCTGACATTTGTACACACTCCGGCCGAAATTGAAATCTCCTTAAATCTCGTGTGACTGGACGTCAATTCCGTTACATCGACCCCGACTTGAGTTAGTGGATACGCCGATATTTAGTTCAGACATAGGAGATATTTCTGTATTTGGGAAATTAATATAGATTCTTCAGTGGTAATGGATACTTCGCTTATGCTGTTATCTACAATGAGCGGTGGTAGGCCACAGACAACGCACCGCCTAATGAATGAGCAACATACTGATAATAGTCGAGTTTGGTTATTACGACAAACATCGCATTTGAAGCGTTGAATCACTGTAATATTCTGTTTGATACGATACGATTCGATTTATTTGCACAAACACCAATAAAGGCAGCATGCTAACAATACAATCCATAATAAAACAATAATTAATAAACAGTTACGATTTTACGGCGAAATTGCTTAAAGATGGTGTATCTCTTCACCCAGAGAAACCAGTCAACTGGAGCTTGTCAACAGGAAATACATTTTTCTATAAATTATTTTCTATGAATCGAGGCAGTTTATGTGGCTAATTTTAGAACTGTATTATATTTTAAATGAACATGTATTTAAAAATACTTTTGTGTGAAATATTTGTAATACCATATGTTTCTCGTGTGTTTGTTTGGGAACAACAATGCTAAGGTGCCTTCAAATTGAGTTTCCTAGAATAGTGTTTTGCTGTTGTAGAAATTGGTGCCATGCAAAGAGATAGAGCATCTTTTATTGTACACGAGGTTGATAACTGTTGATAACTTCTACCGGTACACAGTTTTCAAGCGTGGTTTGTTAGCACGGGCATAAATGGACACATGATACAAAGTGTCATGATTGGAATACATCTTAATTGGCAGTTGCACAATGATAATGGTGAATACATAAATTAAATTTTTGCATATGTGAATAAACATTGCATGAACATTTCTATACTATAAGTGTATTCTCCCACTCAGTTATAACATTATATATTGGAATGGTCTATTATTCACATGGGTGGGTGTTCAGAAAACACATACAGTCGACAGACAATGGACGTGAGGAAGGAGTCCTATCTACTGGAGGGAAATGTTCAGATAATAAGTTCATCTATGGTCGTTTGTTGAATTTATTATCTGAACATTTCCTAAGAGATAACTACTAATCAGTGAGTATTTAGCATAGCACGGGTTAATATATAATTATGTATATATAGATATAGGAAATTCACGGTATGATGTGCAGTGTTGTCGCAGTCAAGCCTGAGAGTCTCTTGTAATGTCGGCTGTATGTTTCTCTGTTGATGAAGAAGGATCAGATCATATCGCATATTAAATTGACAATTTCCTTTATCTCATTAACCACGAATAAAATTTGACAAAAATCCGAAGATCTAAAAACGATGGATAGGAATTGACTGTGTAAAATATATTCAACCAAGTACAAATTCTATCTTCGATTGGTAATGGAGGCTGTTTGTGCCTATTTCACATACTAACGGATTGGCGCGTTGCGCACCGACCATGATGGTGATGATGACGACGACGACGATGGTAATTATGCTGCTGGTAGTGATCATGGTGATGACGACCACAACGATGATGATGATGTTAATAATGTTCATAATAATGATTGTTTGGTGTGTATGAATATATCAGGGTTTAACGTAGTTTCAGAAGCTAGGCTGTATCAGGCCGACGACGATGATGATGATGCTAATCAATGATTGTTTGGTGTGTATGACTATATCAGGGTGTAACGTAGTTTTAGAAGCTTGGCTGTATCAGGCCGACGACGATGATGATGATGCTAATCAATGATTGTTTGGTGTGTATGAATATATGAGGGTTTAACGTAGTTTTAGAAGCTAGGCTGTATCAGGCCGACGACGATGATGATGATGCTAATAAATGATTGTTTGGTGTGTATGAATATATCAGGGTTTAACGTAGTTTTAGAAGCTAGGCTGTATCAGGCCGACGACGATGATGATGATGCTAATCAATGATTGTTTGGTGTGTATGAATATATCAGGGTTTTAACGTAGTTTTAGAAGCTAGGCTGTATCAGGCCGACGACGATGATGGTGATGCTAATCAATGATTGTTTGATGTGTATGAATACATCAGGGTTTAACGTAGTTTTAGAAGCTAGGCTGTAACAGGCCGACGACGATGACGATGATGCTAATCAATGATTGTTTGGTGTGTATGAATATATCGGGGTTTAACGTAGTTTTAGAAGCTAGGCTGTATCAGGCCGACGACGACGATGGTGATGCTAATCAATGATTGTTTGGTGTGTATGAATATGTCAGGGTTTAACGTAGTTTTAGAAGCTAGGCTGTATCAGGCCGACGACGATGATGGTGATGTTAATAAATGATTGTTTGATGTGTATGAATACATCAGGTTTTAACGTAGTTTTAGAAGCTAGGCTGTATCAGGCCGACGACGATGATGCTGGTCATGGTGGTTTTGTTGCTATGTGTACATAATTATTGTAGATTAGTTATGTTATTTATATCATGTCCCGCATACATAATAATATTGTGTCTGAGAAATAAACAAATAATACCAGTATACATGGAGGCAATTGCAGACAAATGCTAGTTGTATAATTACTTGTGATAAAGTTTGGCAGATTACTGTTGCGAAATGTGATGAAAATAGATGGCATTGAAGTGCGAAATCTCCTTAATGTCCTTAATCACATACAGTAATGCCCTAATTAATCGACTGCTTAACCACATCATAATTATGGGTAACTTTTCAGGATTTAGTCGGAAATATGGCTTGTTGCCATTCATCGGAAAGCTCTCGGGGAGAGCTTTCCGATGAATGGCAACAAGCCATATTTCCGACTAAATCCTGAAAAGTTACCCATAATTATGATGTGGTTAAGCAGTCGATTAATTAGGGCATTACTGTAGTATCTTAACTGTCATTCATTCGCCCTCTGCTAACCCTTTCTATACTTAAGCATCGTTGATGAGTAGTCATCCCATAGGAAATGTTTAGATAATAAGTTCAACAAACGACACGTTTATTATCTAAACATTTCCCTCAATATATATATGGCTACTTCTACACTTTTGTTTATCTGACGTCAGCTTGTATCACCTTAACATCCATTCAAATGAATACTAAATCATACCAATGTATACTTTAATAACTGAATGGCGGAACCAATTTAGTATATAAATGGTTAACCGGTGTTCATGATTCATAGGCAGGGAGTCTCATCCTCATCACTATGTAATATATGGTCATATATGAAGACCTTTATACATGTAGAATTTTGCCAGGCCATTATAGATAGATTGATTGATTGAGAGTTTAACGTCGTTTTAGCCACTATGCCGTATCACGACCAAGAAGAGAATCAGGTATAAAAAATGTCGTAGCGAAGCAACTGTGTAGATAAATCAGACAGTAGATTAGATTAAGACAGTGGGCTATGTACATGTAAAAGCACCCAAGACGAATGATTCCACTTGGAGTCAGGAGTATAGATTCAGGAACTGACTAGTGTGCACGCATACAATAAAATAATAAATAATAAATAGCAAACAGATAACACTAAATTACCAAGTCTACACATCGAAATAAGTAGAGTAGCATTTAACATCAAATTTTGCATTAATATATATTTGATGAATCGCGCATGAACCGTTATCAATGCGTCAAGCTAACGGTCAGGTGGGTGAGACAGAATGTCATCCTTAAACCAACCGACAGCTTCGATCCACAAATACTTTTTTTTTTGCTTTAGAGTTAATCGTTTCTCATTGAGCATCTGGTCAAATTGTGCAAGCTCAAAGTTGTACCCCTCTTTCTGAGAGTCGAAACGTTGGAGTGACTTTGGTGAGTTTTGTTTCAAAGCAACAGGCGATTTTTTGTTTTGGAACAATAGGATAAACTTGCATAGATTGTTTCGGAGGAAATGTCTCAACGACAGAAGCTGTATCCATTACCTGCTCTACAGGTTCAGGAACAGAATAATATCAGTCGCCTCAACATGTGTTGTTAGTGATATACTGACAATTTGGTTCGACTCTGTGAGAGCTGGCATCAAGACACTTCTGTAGACACGATTGCAGAGTATTTGACCTGTGAAATGGATGGTCGAGGACCAACCTTTTCCTTAGCATCTATATATGACAGATGCTTCTCATCGTTACATCGTTGAATCTTGAAATCATAGTCCCAAATGGGACATGAACGATCCATTGCAACGTGTGAAGTTACTGTGAACCTTGACCGTTTGAATTTTTTTAAAGATTCGTACAATCATTATGATTAATACCAGAAATAGAACATCGTCCACACATGGTTACTTTGATTTTACAACGTTCCTGGCCATGGCCATACCCCTGACATTTAAAACATCGGAATGTGTTTGGAACATATGTGCATATTCCATCTTCATATACCCAACCTTCAATGTCGGTGGATGTTCGCACCGATTGATGGTCAGACGACAACTATTCAAATTAACTTTTTGTCCATCAACTGTCTTTGTAAATATAGCTCCTGTGGTGCTAACTCAACCAATATCTCTGACTCAGAAGAATCAACAATATCACGAAAATTCAACACAGCTCTGCTACTGTTCAATGTCTTGTGATGAGTAATCGACACTGGTGTTTGTGCATAGATGCTAATTGCATAATAGCGTCAGCTTGAATTTTTCTTAAACTTTCGATCAGAAGAGAGCCACTGAGTGACCCACTCCTGATCGATTTTCCATATTGTAATTATCCGGCTATGCTTTGTAGCGTTTTATCAATCACACATACAGAAGCTCTCTTGACATTCGGATCATAAGTACGGAGATTAAAACTCAGCACCAGCGGAACTTAGCGGGTGGTCAAGCATGCGTTTTTATCAATCTTACCCGGTTAGCCACTGCATATAGCAGCCTCCCCACAGTGAGACAGGCGTTAACGTTAACATATATTGAAACATTGAATAGTCATAAAGACGAAATGCAAAAAGACATGACATGAAAGAAACATACTGGAAAAACAGAACACACACCTAGACACCAGAAACAAAAGAGTACAGATGGCAGAGATGTAAACTGGAGAGGAGTGACTAACGGATTGATGAGCCGGCTCAACTCAACCACGTGAAGAGATGCAGAACCAAAAAGGACCACGCGCTAAGCCATATCCACCGGTCGATATGCTCACGTGATACGGCCGCCCTAGTACATCCAGGACTCTTACACCACACCTCTCCAGGACTCCTACACCAGCACACCTCATGGGACGCACCTCACCACATTAGGGGATTATTACCCCTCGTATAGTGGGGCGGTAGACATATTTTACCACGAGCCCACACTGGGAGTCAGGCCATCATACCAGCGGTATGATCGTATTATAAAGCAAATTTGTCATTCCCTTGTCGAACATGACTGTCTATTCTCCTAGGTTGCTTTGACAATCAGACAGCGGAATCAGACGTTTCACCAAGAGTTGAATGCCGTATATGTTGACAGTATCGTATATCTATAATAATTCCAATTGATCAGGTCACCAAATATGTCAAATCCGTTAAGCTGCAGTGCGAACCCTGGTTATGAAGCCTGTTCTCCCGATAAAACTGCATATTATCTGCTTAAATATATAACTTCTTTTAGGTAGATAATCTGCTTCGAATCTCCTCAGTTTGAGTCGATAATGTGCTGAAAATGAGAGCATTTTAGTCATATTATATCGACACATGATGGGGGCGATTCTAAGCAGCATATGTGCGGAAAATGAGATAGATAAGCCAATTACCTACGACTTTTCAGATGTACCCGCTTCAACATGTGTTTTCATTGTGGCCCGCGTCATAAAAACGAAATAACAGCTATGACTCCATTATCTGCTTATTTCAGAATCAAATAATCGCATTATGTACCTATTTCACATTATATGGGTCGATTATGTGCGTACTTGCGCGAGGATATGTTGGAAGTACAGACTACATATAAAATGCACATGCCCAATATGCGCGGCTTCAAATATCTGGCAAAATCACTCGAGTAATGACTCCCGGCAGTTCATTGCTATAATAATCGACAAAACAATCGCAGGCAAACATTTTGTAATTCAACATTTATCAATAAACTGTGCTATAGATATCCATCCATGACAAATTTCGTAGAATTCTTCCATCTGCCGGAACGTAGCCAAATGGCACGTTCACAAGCTGTCAAGTCATCGAATATGGTTATAGTGTGTTAGGATATGAGCTACAAATTAGTGATAAAATGTACATTCATACCACACACAATACATGCGCAGTGACATCTGTGTAATTCCTTTACTTACTATAACTGACATTTGCATGAAATTAGCGCTTTCAAATTCAAACAGTATGGCTGATTCGAGCTTCCAAATTGTGCCTGCGTAATTTGGAAGGAAGTATACGATAGGTTGAACAATACACGGAATATTGATATACCGGCTTCATATGATCTTTAAAAAGATACTTGTCATGGCAGCTGGTCATGGTTAGTCATTTTCCACCGTTTCAATTTTTCGCAACTAATTTAAATAAACGCTCTTTATCGCAACCATATCAGGAACAGATTAACACGGAACGCTCTTTTCTGTCCCATGCCGTGCACGTGGCTGTTTTTGTTTGAGATCTAAACACCGTGTTCAATGTTGTTGTAATCGCATGACTTCAATGCGTCTTTGTTGGACATACAGTGTTCGTTGAAAGGTAGATCAAGTATTTATCGACATATTTTGATGCCGTGAAAAATTCAAAAGCGAATATCATTGGGTGAATTTTGGAGCTCAAACCGCCATGTGGCTTTAAATATCTGGCAAGATTCAATCGTGCAAAAACTCGTGTCATTTCGTAGGTCTACTAACCGACAAAGCAATCAAAGACATGATACACGTATCATGACGTATGTCATTCCAAAATTGATAACTTAAAATGTGCAGTACGTCCCTGTCAGATTCAAATACGCCGATATCGGCGTATTTGCGTTTTTGAAATACGTTCAATATGAACCTATTTTTTGGGAGAACAGACTGAATAGATAGTCATCCAAGAAGAATTTCATGGATTTTTCCAGATGTGCGAGGAAAAGATGCACGCCATTCCTTTATCGAACACCATGTTCTACTGCTCCACTCGAAGGGTGCTTTGGAACTCAGACAACGGAATCACACATTTCATCAAGAGTTGTATGGATAGTGTCTTATGTCTAATAAAACCAATTTATCCGGTTACAAACATGACTGGGCAGCGCTCATCGCTACTTTACACCACACGACAGACACATTGATTCTCATGGGCATTGGAGACGAAACATCTGCTAATTGATATAGCTTCCCCGATTCGTCTTTCCCGACATATGCTAAATATATTAGGCCCATACATTACCCAACAGATTAGAATTTATGCTAAACACCTCGTCGTGTTTTATCTTAGTGTCTGATGTGTTTGAAATTGGTAATTGATGGCCAGTGCTTCGGAATACAGGAAAACAGATAGCGAAATGAATCCGATCCGACAGATCGACCTGCAATCGAGTGAAAACTGGAGGAAAAGCTGCACTTCTTTCAGCCCACGATCAAGACATCCAGGACAATACAGAGGTATTATGCAGGGTCTATATTTTCGTAGACCCACGCCACACTTCATTTGACTTAAGCAACCGGAAAAACTATCATACAATAATATGTAAGTTAAATAATATGTGTCGTAAAACAATCGTCATGTTAACGAAATAAACCTTCTCATATGATAACAATCTAACATGAGCTATTCGCAAACTTTATTTAGAAAAAGGGATATAACCGTCTCACAATACATTGATTTTTCCGCCACATAGATATAGCACTGAATGATAATATTTGGACTATGAAATTCGACATTTAAAACTAACACGCATCGAACTGACTGCCCTTTTCCTAAATTTGAATTCGAACTGACTGCCCTTTTCCTAATTTTGAATCCATAGCCGTTTGAGGTCTGAAAATAAGCTCGTCGTAAGACGTGTTGTATGATTTTGTCATCGTTACATAAATTGCATTGTGCAGAACAAATGTCTGGGGAGTTTGCAAAGTGAAAGCCATATGGCGGTTTGCGCTCCAAAATACACCTAATATTCGCTTTTGAATTTTTCCCCGGCATCGAAATAGGTCGATATAATCTTTTAACTACCTTTCTATGGGGATTATATGTCATAGAAAGACGCATTGAATTCATGAAAAATACAACTCTGAATACGATGTTTTGGGTCCCAAACAACAAATATGTGCACGGCGTGGAACAGAAAAGATCGTTCCGTGTTAGTCTAATCCGGATATGGTAGAAAAAAGAGCGTTTTTCACGTCTGCGTAAAATTGAAAACAGCTTGAAAATGGCAGTGGTGGTAGCAAGTTTTCAAAGCATATATAGCTGGTGTACAGAGGATCGCCAACGAGCTATGTTGGGATATAAGATATTATGAAACGAGTTTTATAAATATGATACGAGTCCTGAATCAAACTTACCAAACCAGTTTCATTGAAGATTGAAGATCTTGTATATCACATGAAAAAACTAGAGCTTTGCATTTTTAACAAATCAAAATCCTTAAAATAAGCTGCAAAATGCTTACATTTACAGCGGCTGAGACGCTTCACAACCGTATACGATAGTATTGTGCCCTCGGCTACTGGCGACGGAAAATATAGTCCCCCAATTGGCCTCTTTGTTTTTGTCTATTTTCGTTAGTGCAACGAAGTTGGACAAATATTTAACTTTAATGAACAAGGCAATAATTTTGCATTGTATGGTGTTGGTGTCATGCCCGCGACTTTTCGAAATAGTATTAATCCGACTGATCAACATAAAGACGCGCGGTCATTTTGTTGGCGCGATGTCAAGTGATATGCAACTAAATTGCACGCGCCTATTCATAAATAGTGAGATAAGCAAATATGTAATGGCTTTTTAATGATATAATAGGGGTTTCGTGTGATATATCAATATTTCGTGTATTTGTCAACCTGTATCTTATACCTCTTTCCAAATTACATATAGACACAATTTGGAAGCTCGAATGAGCCATGTCTGTTTAAATCAAGGTATTTCAAGGCGAGTTTCGGATCAGGGTACTTTGTTTAATGGAGTGATCGGTGCAGGCTATAGTATTATGTTGTTAGTCTGATAAATTCTTTCATAATTTCGCTAATAAATGCATTAGAATGTTACTACGGTAGTATGTTTTGTCAAAGCGGTAGCAAATGTTCTATACTTAACTGTAAACGTATCGAATTTCTGGGACAATGGAACAACTTAGCACCTGGGGTATATTATTATTACTGACTGGCTTACATTTATTTTACAACAAACTCAACCACATAAACCTCATGACCCTGATGTCACGAGCTGACAATGTTCACCGTTTGGAGAGTTTTTACGAAAAACTCAATGCCAATTTTTTGGGGGTATTTCTGACGACCGCGTACCACACACCGAACAGGTCACACATATCTCATTCGATCGTCACAAAACTTCATATGGATCTTCGGGTGACCCGAAATTCGTTAAATCATGGCCGCCGGTAGCCATCTTTTCAAATTTGAATAAATCAGTACACCGTGCAACTGTCGAAAAACACGGCTGCCAGTGACCATCTTGGGTTCTACTATTTGCGTGACTAAATCCTTCGGCACAGCCTGCAGGCCACACCCTTCATCCGATCGTCACCAAGCTGCGTATATATCTTCGGGGTCATAAAGCAATCACTGAACTAAACGGTTTCACATAGAAGACAGTGCTGACGTTTCAGCCAAATTCACTGAATTGAAGCCTGCAGGCCACTCCATGCAGTGATGTTTACCCAGCTAGATTGACGCCAGTTGATCATGAAAATGCAAGAATAATCATATATTATGTGGTTATTTTTTTTAAAATAAATCCCCAAGTGTATGACAGGGCTATCCCACTGCCAAATTTTATTTCCCACTCACAAAAATCCATTCCCCCGTTAATTCACCAGTTTAAATTATTTGGATATTATGTACAAATCAATTAAACAAGATTTCATCCTTTAATAACGTGTTCACCGTGCAATGGTAGAGGTGAAGGCCATTCTTCAGTTACCTTCACCTCTACCATTGCATGGTGAACAAGCTCCCCGACTCTGGAACACATTTAGCTCCCTTAAAAAACATGGCCGGGTGGTCATATCAGAAAAGTATGTTGTAAAATTTCCCATTGTTGGCATGTCGCTTGTGTATATTATGAATAGAATAGGGCTGATGACGACCCTTGTGGCATCTTCGATCTCCATTATTAAAATTTAGTCGCTTGATATTTTAATATTTTCTTACATGTGTAAGTTCTCACCCAATCGTGTTGGTTCATACATTAGACTCCTGATTAAGTGAGCATTTGTTTGGAGAAACATTAGCCAATAACAACGAATGCATTGCGAAATTAACGAATTTTTATTGCAGATAATAAATAATGAATGTCAATAATAAATATAATATTTAAAAAAAAAGGTAAATGACCAATATTGATGGGTTTATTTTTCGATGCAAATCAACGGCGCAAAAGTTATATATGAAGAAGCTGTCTGGGAACTAAAGTAAATAATATTTGTAAATAAACAGCCATGCAATACTATAAATTTTGCCCCGAGACTTAATGAACGTTTTCCATTAGTTTTTATTGGATGTTTATGTATTTTATGCTTCGTGGGGACGCGTATATATTGGCCTAAGTTAAATATCATTAAGTGGATTGTGACGCAAGGTCAAAGATTTCTTTCAAGATATCAGTTTCCAAAACAAGTTTTAATTGTCAACTTGATTAAAATTATGACCCATGACGTGATTCTGATATCCTTATCAGAAAACGTTCTTTCTACAATTGCTTCCACAGCTTCATCGTCTAACTGTTTTGGTCCATTCAAACAGAATCGTAACATCCTGCTCAATTTGATTAGTAAAACCAACCTGACAGCTATATAATTTCCATATTCACAACCATTTGCTTTCAGTTTCTTTAACACTTTTTATGCATCGACGGGGTGATCTTGGATATATGTGGCAACTTCCTGCTCCTTTAGAGATTGCCTTCTAACCATTTGAGCAACCTCTCTCCTCAGATCAGCATCACACTGTCCAGTTGCTGATTTAGAATCAGATGTGAAGTCAGCCATCTCAGTTAAGGCAGACTCCTTGTTAATGCGAGGTTCAGAAGTGATCATATCATAATCTATAATCTCATCCACCAGTGTATTTCCGTAGAAATTAACTAAAACTTCAAAGTTCTTAATTGTGTCATTCACTTATTTCATTGGTAGTAAATGTTGCATTATAAGTTAAGCAATTAATGCACCCAGAAAGGTTTTGGGTGTTTCCTCAACATAAATGTAAACAGCATCAATGGGGTCATCATAAATAAACTATTTAAGGATTAACTGTCATGTGGACTGTTTTTAAATACAAGTTATGACCACTTACCTCACGGTTACATCTCCATAAAAACAGTCCAAATGACAGTTAATCCTTATATTTATATACATTTAGCAAAAAAGCCACTTTTGTAAATGTATTTAAATCGAAAAGTGTATCGTGACAAAACCAGCCCAAAATATCCCATAGCACCCGATCAGAAACCAGCTGATAAGTTATTTTTGTACCATTTGTCACGTGACTGGTCGGAATTTCCCATTTGTCACGTGACGTGTTTTTGAAAGCCGGTCAAATTCTCTCACCTGCAGACAACACTTTCATCAAAATTCATTTTATTTTCTCTTTTATTTACAAAATACAATTGGCAACAATGTTCGAACAATAACAGTATACAATGAGATGTGCTACATTATTCTGGAACATAAAAGCGGATACATTTCACGCCGATTTACTGTTCAATTTTATTGGATTCGGAAACAAAAATAATTTCAGTGTTCACTGACAAGTTTGCACAAGCGGAAAATTAACCTGCATCTACAAATGAAAACTATTTAAGGATTAACTGTCATGTGGACTGTTTTTATGGAGATGTAACTGTGAAGTAAGTAGTTAGACATTAATACTACGTGACACCAAAGGTGTTTTAATCAATTTTATATTGGCAAAAGTTAACACGAACAATTTCAAAACGAGGCTTTTTATATTGAAACCTGATGATTTATTAAGTCAATCCTGCGCGAGTGCAAATGCGCCCAAAACATTACGCGTTCTTTTCCAAAATCAATGACGCGTCGATGTAATTATGGTTGTCATTGTGACCCTCTTGCAGGTTTATCGAGAAATAATTGCAACTAGTCACGTGGTCGCCGACCAATCGGAATGCTGGATTTAGTGATAATCACACTCAGTATGTAAATATTTGTTAATGGTCCGCGTATTCAAGAATCCGGTTAATCGCGGGCTAATTCCGTGTTTTTTTTAATAACCAGTTACCTCCAACAGGAAGTTTGCGAACATTTTATTTTCGTTTTTAATGCGAACCGATCATTTCAATTTACGATGTTTTGGCAATTAAATCTTACTAATTACAACGGGCCCATCGATGTTTTGGCAATACAGTCTCAATAATTATAACACAGCCATTTATATTATAACACAGCCATTTATATTATAACTCAGCCATTTATATTATAACACAGCCATTTATATTATAACACAGCCATTTATATTATAACACAGCCATTTATATTATAACACAGCCATTTATATTATAACACAGCCATTTATATTATAACACTATTGTGTGATCAATCAAGCGATATAGTGTAATATGGCCCTAATCGACCGGCAGGAAGGTCATTGTTGTTTTTCGATATATTCAAAGTACAGTAAGTTTTGGCGCCCAAACTACAGGGCGCCCAAACCCGTTTAGCGGGTGTGAATATGTATGAATATGGGCTAGATTAGTCCCTGCCTATCTGGCTGAGTGCTGTTTACATACGCTCTTGTTATGTTGGGCGTCACTTTTCTGTGCTGCATGCGGGACACCGAAGTTCGTCTTCGAAATATGATCCTTATTCAAGGTCGTGTTATTTGAGATAGCGGTTCAACTCTCAAATTTCTGTGCTCTTGGTTCGCACTGAGCACAACATTTAGATCAAAGAGATACATACGGCAATGTATCCAACAATTTATGTCGCGAATCAGTTCCCAGAACACATTTCTCTTGTGCAAGCTGAGCTTTTATCAAGTCCCAATCCACGCGACGACAAATCTTTCATATTCGCGTCCAGTACCTGGTAAAGCCATTCATATTGTTTATTGTCCAGATAGTTGACAAATCTGCCGGTTTGTCTCATAATGCTGGATGGCGGTCACTAGTTCGCAGATAGTGTTCGGTCGGTAATCTTCACCAGACTTCTTTCTTACTTCTGCTACGACAACAACACTGAGATCACCAAATAATGTACGGCACTCAATTTGCAATAGATTCCGGTGAGTCTCCGCCCTCGTCAACTCCTCGAGCGACGTCGCTTCGCTCCAATTGCCATTCCTTGAATTATCCAACGGCCCATTTACATTTATTTTCGATGCTCACCGATAAGCCTTTCTGTACAAACAAGTCGGTGCCCTCTTTCGTCATCTCAGAAAATCTACTTGCCATATTGTTACCACTTGTGGTGGGTTGATTTTTGTCGATATCCGAACATATGGTGTTTTCAAAGTAAAAAGTTGTCGGAAGCACGATCAAGTTCGATGTCTAAAGCATCACTTGATATACCACCAGTGTGTCCCTCTACGTGTATGGACCCGTCCATTAAATGCACAATGGAATGTGACTGCCATGAACAGGGCGTAGTATTGGTGGTAATTGTGGTATTGTTTGAGCAACGTTTTCCTAGCGAACGGGTGCTAGGTGTCCATTAAGTTGACAATGGTACAGTTGTGACCGTCCGAGCAATACGTGAGTTATGTATAATACGGGGCTATCGTGCTTTCAAGTTTCCCATCATTTTGGGTTATGCTATTTTTACGTATATTTGGAAGAGTCCATGTTTGAAGTTGGATATTAGCTTCAATCTGTACATTATTTCAGCAAAGGGAACGATCTCGGCCTGCAGTCTCGATATATCAATTCGTTGAACGATTTTCAGCCATTATCCTATACTTAAAGAGCGTTTCAGTGCCAACAAAGTTCATGTAAAGTGTGTAGATCTGTATTTCGTGTATTTCCGGACTACCTGGAATATGGATATCCGGGCGTTATATCCCACATAATTATTTATTCAAGTCATACAATTTAGAAAAATCGGGTTACCAGTTTTCTTCAGCGTGATACTACGAAGATCGTTCATTGCTGACATGGTATACGAATCCCTGATATCGTGTGAATAAGAACATATAGTGTCTATATATATATCATTCATGTGTGTTTATCGACATATATTGTTCTTACTGCAAACTTGAAAATACAAAGACTTTTATTTTTATTTCAATTCCAAATAAGTCTGTTTAATATCACACGACGCGTGCGACAAGAGAAATTACCTTTAATGACTGGAGCTTCCTGGAATTTTGCGAAAACCCTGTGGAGATGTATTATCGTATATATATACGAGTCTCCCATATGGAGCCTCGCATTTATAAGAGAATCCACTGGCACATGATCTTTAATGCTGCACCAGCGAAGCTCCGGTCGTGAAAGGGTTAAAACGGTATCGTTAGTGACGTCCCGTTATTGTTAGTGACGTCCAGTAATCACAGAAAAACCAGCCTCCCTCCCTTTTGCAGATGACAGGGTTGGCATTGCATGATCGCGATTCCCATCAACCACGCTATACGTTTCATCTCAGAAAGCCAATCACTTTATAGCCGCTAGGAACATATTTTGATATCAAACTGTCTAAATAAGGGCACAATAGCGTGAAATACTTCATTTCCCCTACACGCGGTAGCCACTTAAAACAATAATTCGATTTGGAAACCATCAGATCAGTATTCGAGATTGTAAATTGAATATACTCGCCAGACCTTTCACGACCTTCCCTCGAGATTGGGGCCAGACTTCTCTGAAGCCGTAAGCTGTCGAACAGTTAACTAAATTTCTAGCAATTTCACGGGGCCCGGAAAATAATGAAGTAACATATTTCCACCAACACCGAACCTCTTTCAGTGTTGTTGGTTGGCTCCGTTGAAGCGGATAAATTGTTCACCAACGCAGTAAACATTGAAACATACTCGCAATATCCAGGTCTGAACCCCGTTGTGGGCCCGGGGTAGGAAGCCCACCGAGAGGGGCAAGAACAAGTCCGTCGCCCCACCGCGAGGGTAAGATTCCCTAATGTTGACTCATTGTGGTGCATCTTTGGTGTAGGAGCTGTGATGGTACCAGGGCGGCTGTTTACGTGATGCACCAAATTCAGTACATGTGGTTATGACTTAGTACATGATCCATTTCGGATTGACCGGGATCAATCAATCGGATCACGCCTCATATGTGTTTCAGATAAAATTACTGTTGTAAGCGTAATTGGACGCAGACTCAAGCCTCTTTGTCCAGATCATAAGCACGATATGGCATCTGCAGGGGTGATATCAGTATATATTTACTTCATGTTTCCTCTGTTTTGTTGGTCCGGTTCGATGTGTCCAGGTAGTTGCATATCATGGGCCACGATGGTCGTTGTCCAGACTATTTTTTTAATTATGTGCATTTTCTGTTCCAATAACCTCCGATGTTAAATGGTTCGATATCTCTATAGTGCTACCAGCGAAGTAATACATCAGGGTGTATCTATTGAACCTCTCTTACGCCATGCCCACATGTGTTGGAAGTCTATAATTCTTGTGCGATTGTTTCAACCACTTCATTGTCATATTTGACAGTCAGTATTTTATATGTCTCTATTGAGTCCGATCCAGGCCTCATGTATTTCAGGAAGCTCCAGTCATGGAACGGTTAATTGTCCTAAATTGCCCATAGTTAGTGATGAAATCATTGCTGTTGCTCGGCGCTGAACATTTTCTACAGTTTTTATTAACCACTTGCTATATGGTGACCAGCCACTTGCTCCATATTCCAGGCTTGATTTTCTGCTATTTTGTCTTCCTGCCGTTTCATGGTTATCATTCTGTGTAGTCATATATGCTGTTTATGATTTGCTGTATTCGTGTACAGATAGGCTGCTATATGCAGTGGCTAAGCGGTTCGCGATTCAGCTATGATATACGCCCTAGTTCAGCACACTAGCAGACCGCCATCAATCATAACATGTACTCAGAGAAATTAGTGTTTTTGCGACATTCCCGTTAAATAGTTCTATCGAAAAGTTGCCATAACGTAAACGACCAAGAACACAACGCCATGACGTCATTCAGCAGTGGAGGGTGAACATCGGTGGTGGATACTCCTCAATATATCTTGAATCGTAGCAGGGCATGTGTTAAGGAACCGAGTTATAGCTGAATATATTGGCTCCACATGGAGTGACAGATGTGCATATATTCTTAAATAATAATTGATGATGGAAAAGTGCCGTTGAACAGTTACGGTCTAACCATCAACCAGGCTCAAAACCCACCGACGTTGACATGATTGAATATATGAAGCTACACATTCGTGTTTTACATGCGAAAGGTGTGAATATAGCAAAGAGAATTGCAAGAAGAGTAAAGCACGACTACCATGTTCTGATGCAGGCCATGGATATAAAAAGTACATAGAATCAAAGAACTGATCAAACTGTCGAGCCTGTTCTCTCGAAACATTATCTCCTTATAATAAAACTTGTATTAGGTAGATAATCTGCTTAGAATCGGGTCATTTTGAGTCGATAATACGCTGAATATGAGAACATTTTAGTCAAATTGCCTACTCATTATGGAGCGATTCTAAGCAGATTATATGCGGAAAATGACACAAATAGAGCAACCCACGACTTTTTAGGTGTACGCTCTTTAACATCTGTTTTCATTGTGGCCCAATCAAATAATCGCAATATGTACCTATTTGACGTTATAGGTCGATTATTCGCGTACTTGCGCGATGATATGTTACAAAGACTGGCGCTAGATTCATCATATATTATAAGTAACTCACCAATGCAAAATAAGGCATAAAAAGCTACTTTGACTATTTCGACGAGAAGCCTTGGTAAATTGAATTGTATTAGTTGCTATAGTGTATTGATTATTTACTCGATGTGTAGTATTACAGCCTGTTTTCTCGAAAACGCACATTATCTACTTATAAATGGAACTTGTTTTATGTAGTTAATGTGCTTAGAATCGCCTCATTTTGACTCGATAATGTGCTGAAATTGAGGCCGTTTTAGTCACATTATCGACTCATAATGAGGCGATTCTAAGAAGATTATGCGTGGACAAAGACACAAAGAAGCCAACTCATGACTTTTCATGTGTACGCTCTTAAACACGTGTTTTCAGCGTGGCCCGCGCCATAAAACGAAATAACGGGTATGAGTCAATTATCTGCTTATTTCTGAATAAAATAATCACATTATGTACCTGTTTCACATTATAGGTCGATTATGTGCATATTTGCGCGAGGATATGTTGCGTATTATGATAACTTTATGTTTTATATATACATGTATGTTTGAGCAATAGTCAGTTCTTGAATATTTTCCACTTGGTTATATTTGTGTACATATCATTATTATATACTCGATCAACTGTCTCCTTTATATGTATACGCAGTTGCTTCGCTTCAATAGGTTCTGACTATCTGTATCTGCACTTGGTCGTGGTGTGGCATAGTGGCTGAAACAACGTAACACCCCGTCAATCAATCGGGTCTAATTCTGTCTGGTAATACCTTACTTTTGTCGCGTTCGTAGATGAACAGAATATGTCGATAAATACACGAAACACTGATATGCAAACTATAAACTCTGAAATGACTACCTAAGTCTGAATATACTTACCGAAATATGAAACTAGTTACCGAAGTCCACAATTGATCAGCCGCGGTCAATGTTCCATGTGAAAAATAGCAAGACAATGCTGCAATCGTGAACGCTCTTTAGTGGTACACCTTACTGGTGGCTGATTATTTTGGCTTCCTGAGTAAAGAATTTCTTTTACTTCCAAATAGGAATATGAGTTATTGATATACCATTATAGGTAAAGTTTTGGTCCGGTATGAATAATGTGTCTTGAAAATGACTAATTATTTATGTATTTCGTACCATAATAATTTATTTGGCGATACAATAATTGAATGGATATAAATATTGGTGTTCCAGGGCGAAAAATGTATACATAGCAATGGGTCCCACGAGTATCGATGTGGATCGGTTCGTAGAGTCCTTCAATAAACCATAACAAATCCCATACTCCTACTCCTACACCCGTCTCTTTATTATTCTTAAAGGTACGGTTGGCCTTGGCGGTGGGTATGCTGTGAAAATATTTCCACCCGTCAAAAACCGCCACAAACAGAAAGAACATCAAAATTTAGACAGACTTTGTCCGTATACAAATAAGAAATATCGCATAAACAGTATCTTAATGTCATATGTTTGACCAGTGTTGTGTAAACAAAAGCTTAAAAAGTTACTTTTCTGGTGTTTGTTTATATTATGATGGTAAACATAAAGAGCGTTCTTTGTTGGTGAATTCCTTATATGGATCTAATAAAGAGCGTTTCTGCCATTTGTGTGTGATTAGCCAGTAGCACTGTGCTGTCTTCTATAACACAAGCAGGCTCTTGCTTAGGTAAAACATAGTAGGTCTTTATGATAACATGCTGTTTACGCGATGGTCATGGTATATATGAACGAAACTGTATGCGTTTTAATGTTTTTCTGTTTACGGTGATTGGAACAAATATGAATATTTTCGACAACCAAGGCCGCACGTGCCTTTAACTCAAACTTATTTCATTTTCATTGTATTTTTTTTGTTACAGACCCTTGATTTTTCCCATAGCATTGGTAACAAGAACTTCAACCAACAGTTATATAAAATTATTTTTGAATGTGTTGTATTATTATTATTTCCACGCATAGCATACACTGGAAACAAAAGACGTTGCACATATTTCCTCATTCAAAAATAAGTTTATAGTGACAAGAAATGTTTGGACGTCTTTTTGACAAAAAGTATTATTTTACATCTTTGAACCAATACAGAAAATTCAGGGACGAGACGTCTCGTCCCGTCATTATCTCTGTCTTACTGACTTATATCTACCTTTATTTTCAATACACAATGCCATTGCCTTACTACATTGACTAACCCCAAATGCGGGACAAGGCACGGTTATATGAAACGACAGTCATCTCCGAATTCAAATGATATATCGTTCGACGGGTTATGCAGACCATCACGCTATCGCTATGTGGTCAACACAAGGTCAGATAAAGTATTCAGTGAGTGATGCAGCTGGAATAAAAAACCGGTCAGTTATCTCCCTCGGAATACCAACCAACAAAGAAGACCTAAAATTATAACAAAATTGCTACTTTTATCTTTTTCTTTAATAAATGCTTAAAATGAGGGATTGGGGACAGGGCATATCGGTCCTTTTGAGAATCCCGGGGTTAGGCCCCACCCCACCAAACAATATCTCCCATCACATAAGCATATACGCTTGATGTCGAATCCGGTCCATGCTGTAATATATACTTATGATTGTACTTATATGTATTATTCTTGGAATAAATACTGTTTAGACTAATACCACACAGTCCATATCAGCTGTGTGCTAGTCATTATTATCAGCCTTTCGCTTCCCGATATCCAACCGCGACACGAGACCAGTTGGTTTCTAAATGCCACGCATCACCGGGAATCCATCATGCCGAAGAAATATTGCAAATATTTGCCATATAGAACCAATTTTCTGTTAATTCTGTAGCAGGAGCCAAAATCAATCTTCCCAACGTCAACCGCTAACACAACAATTTGGAAATTGTCAAAATAGGGACCCACGTGATTGATTACATTCAGCGCAGAGAGCATTTTTTGTCAATATCTGTGATTCGTTGTCTATTCGGCTCTGACCACTGGCCACAACAGCTAATTGACCGAGCCTGTTTCATTGCGATGTCATCGAAGGGCAGCTTCAGAGATTGTATCTTTCTATATTAGTTTGGTTGTAAAAATCTCTGGAACTTTCGGGCGACATACGCCTGTCTACCACATCAAAGGGGAAATATTGTGGAGGAGGACCATTCATTATCAGTACGTACGTCGAAGTTCGCTTCCAGCGACGATGATAATATCACCAACTCGACATAATGTTCAATTATTTCTGAAGTATTCGTCGACCACAGAAAAGAGTACACTAACCGCCACAAACGACACACCAGTAGGGGAATTGTGCATGTGACTGCATGTAGCGTCTAACAATCATCATAATTACAGATGCATTATCCGAATTAACGCTCCTAAATTACTATTTCTTTGGCTTCGGGGGGTAAAAAATATTTGATTCGAGTCGAGGAACCCACCCATCAAAGCTCAGAGTGATCAGCTATTGATTTTTGAGGTTTGTTATTTCTCGAGATGTGTAATTATATGTGGCCCAGAAACACGTGGTCAAACGGACGGTCTCGGACAAAATTGCGGATGAAGATGGATAACTCTAATATCAAGTGGTAATACGGCCAAATTTCGTGATACTTTAGTGATAATACGGCCATATATTGTTGAACAAAATGTTGATAAATAACAAGTTTGGGGAAATTTGATACTATAGTTGACAGTGGTTAGCATTATTTTGTTGCAATAAATAGATTCTGATAACTAAAGCGTATTTTGAAGAAATGTTGTATCTCGATGATATGGGGACCGTCTGATCGGATTGAGTACCTTTAAAAACATAACTTCGGTATATGTGCATGTCGTTTTACTAAACGAGAATTGAGCATGGCAGAGTGAGGAATGACGACGATGATGATGATGATGATAGTAGTGGTGTCGGTGATGATGATGATAATAGTAGTGGTGTCGGTGATGATAATAACACTGGTGTTGAAGATGACACTGGTGGTGCTGATTTAGTCTAACACCATTTATTCCATGTAATATCATAATATAAAATAGAAATTTAAAATGATACAACAATTCATGGATCATTTCCTACAACAAGAGTGTGTGCTTATATATGAGATGTTTCCGTGGATGAATCTCGCTACATGTATCTCACCAACCAGCCAGTATAAAGAATATATCTTTGTTGATATTTTGTTACTATCGGTTGATGGCTTGGAAATTAAGACAAGAACTTCTATAATAGGCACGCCTGATACGATGGGGATGACGATGAGATATTATAGGCACGCCTGATACGATGGGGATGACGATGGGATATTATAGGCACGCCTGATGCGATGGGGATGACGATGAGATATTATAGGCACGCCTGATACGATGGGGATGACGATGGGATATAATAAGCACGCCTGATACGATGGGGATGACGATGGGATATAATAGGCACGCCTGATACGATGGGGATGACGATGGGATATAATAGGCACGCATGATGCGATGGGGATGCCGATGAGATATAATAGGCACGCCTGATACGATGGGGATGACGATGGAATATAATAGGCACGACTGATGCGATGGGGATGCCGATGAGATATAATAGGCACGCCTGATACGATGGGGATGACGATGGGATATAATAGGCACGCCTGATACGATGGGGATGACGATGGGATATAATAGGCACGCCTGGTGCGATGGGGATGCCGATGAGATATAATAAGCACGCCTGATGCGATGGGGATGCCGATGAGATATAATAAGCACGCCTGATACGATGGGGATGACGATTGGATATAATAGGCACGCCTGATGCGATGGGGATGCCGATGGGATATAATAGGCACGCCTGATGCGATGGGGATGCCGATGAGATATAATAAGCACGCCTGATGCGATGGGGATGCCGATGAGATATAATAGGCACGCCTGATACGATGGGGATGACGATTGGATATAATAGGCACGCCTGATGCGATGGGGATGCCGATGGGATATAATAGGCACGCCTGATACGATGGGGATGACGATGGGATATAATAGGCACGCCTGATGCGATGGGGATGCCGATGAGATATAATAAGCACGCCTGATACGATGGGGATGACGATGGGATATAATAAGCACGCCTGATGCGATGGGGATGACGATGGGATATAATAGGCACGCCTGATGCGATGGGGATGACGATGGGATATAATAGGCACGCCTGATGCGATGGGGATGACGATGGGATATATTAGGCACGCCTGATACGATGGGGATGATGATGGGATATAATAGGCACGCCTGATGCGATGGGGATGCCGAACAGATATTTAATTTTTATAAAATTAGAATTAGAAAAGGATGGTGTTTGACTGTGTATACTTTTAACACATGTTAGTGCATGTACAGAGGAAATGTCATTTTTTCAGGAAGAGAAGGGGTATGAGGCGTATGGCGGACTCGTCGAATTAGAGTCTATGTTATCTGTAATTCTCTACCGTTAATCATCCAAACTGTCCAGGATATGATGAATTCAAAGGTCTTTTGAAAACTCAGTTATTCACGGAATATTACTCTGAACATTTGGGCGTGGAGCTAATGGACCAGCTTTCAATGCGGACTACACCATTATCGCATCTTTGAACTGTAAATTTATGAATGTGTTAGTTTATTTTAATGTCGTCAAGCGCCTTGAAAACTTGCTGATATGTGCGCTATACAAGACATGTGTAATATGATATGATATATTTGGTAAAAATATAGGAATTGGTCGGCCATGGTTCGCTGCTGCTGAGATAACTCAAATTCACGGAGTCGTGGGGATGATGATCATGATGATAATGGTGATGGTGAACGTAGGAAATTGACTAAGTGTGAACCAACAAGATTGATTATATTGAGCGTATATAGAGCGAGTCGTTTCTCAATATCTTTCATTTTGGTGTCTATTCGGATCTGACCACCGATCAGTCTAGAGTAAACTACATACCGACATATACAAATGTGGGTCTGATGACCTTTCGTAGAGTTTTCATTTCACAGCCTCGGGATTCCGCGTCAGTAGCGCCAACGAGAACTCACTATTAGCGGCAGCAAGATAAAGGATTCAAATCGAAATCACGGAGAATACCGCAAGTCTTCCGAGAAATAAAAAATTGGCGGGAATACAATAGACTCAGTATATCCTTATGAATCTGAGTGTATGTTTACAAAGGCATACCACTGGTCGCAACAGCTAATTAGTCCAAGTTTGTTTCATTGCCATGTCATCGGAGGGCACCATCTATCTGCATTAATAATACTCGATAATCGATCCATTTATTACAAACATTCTACAGGTAGCCCGTTTCAATGCGTGGGATAATTAAAGATTCCCTCTCTGAGTGGACATCATAAAACTTCAAGATTATTCCAATATTGTGCACCAGTCCACCACTTGATTACCGATAACCACAGTGACAGTTATCTATTGTTATATTGTTATTTTTGTTCCTCATATTGTTATTTACTTGTACACTTGTCTTTTGTCATTATTTGTGTAAAGCGTTATGTACCATTGTGGTTTCTTATAACGATTAAATCTTATCTTATCTTATCTTATCTTATCTAAAACGTTAATTAATGTAACCTGTATCACATCTTGCTGGAGAGCCTGGTGGAATCAGCATGTAGAGGTCTGCTATTTCAGGGCTAAAATATCAATGTTCGAAACTCCAACCTCTATTTTCGTGTCCAGCACCCAATTCACTATTCAATGGCTGGTATCTGACGTCGACTGGTCGGTACTGGTGTCCATCGGTCTCCATAGCTAGCATCCCCCTGGCGGAGGAACTGTGGTGTGCTCGGGGAGTCGTGGATGTCCAGTCTCCTCAATCGCCTGTCGATCTGGCAACTAATTCTCATCCTCGAAGATTGAGGGTCCTTCAATCCGCTACTAGTATATGTACCCCTAGAGAATAATCCTGTTCGAACAGATACTCCTTCAGCTGTCGCCGGGGCGAGTATAATCGAATTTGGCGATATATTCGGATCAATTTTCGGCACATGCTTTGGGTCAATCTGTTAAGTGCTCAATTCTTCCGAGATATCTTTCGGTGTTTTCGTCAGTAATTCGCGAGACAAATTGAATAAAACCTTACCGACGAAACAACGTCTATGCCAGCTTTCATCACACAAGTTAGATCCGATCGAAAAAATGTATCTATAACGTATTTAGCATATGTCGTGCAAGATGGATAGTAACGTTTATACCAATTAGCAGATGGTTCGAGGCTAACTCTCTGGAGAAATGAGTGCGGCTTGCTGACAATTTCAATAATCCGGTTACGATAACACTTTTGAATATTGAATACGCGTATTCTCGATCAGGAGTGTCTGGTGCTTATATAGGTGAACTTGATGATCGTGTTCCGGGTTCATAATCAGCGCAGAATGTGTGAAAGGTTGAACTCTATATTACATTATTAGCTGGGAAACCACAAGAGTGAATTGCGAATATATAGCGAGTTACGGTTATTACGCACGCCCCTGGGGAAGAATACCATATACAGCAAGATACATGTATACTATACCAGTGACAGTGTAGGCCCCTGGGGAGAATACCATACACAGCAACATTTACTATACGAGTGACAGTGTAGGCCCCTGGGGAGAATACCATACACAGCAACATTTACTATACGAGTGACAGTGTAGGCCCCTGGGGAGAATACCATACACAGCAACATTTACTATACGAGTGACAGCGTAGGTCCGATTTTGGGAAAAGCACCATCTATCATATTCCTTACAGATTCTCAAAATCGTTTATCTCATTCAAAAATATCACAATATATTTCGATGTGTATTTATTGGCCATGGAATTTCCTCTCTTTTGATGTATAATTCGATTATATCAAACGATAGCATCAAAAATCGAGACATCGTATCAAAAACTAGCGAAGCCTATGGACAAAAGCGTTCATCAGTGTTCTTGTCCGGTAACTATACACGGATACCAATTCAATAATTACGGTCACATTTGCCGATCTTGCAAATTCCTCGTACGATATGTCGACATCGCTTCAATTGACTCAGTCAAGTTATCTATCAAACGACATGAATAGTTTATGCCCTATAGGCATAACATACACTGGGGCATTGTTTGGTTGAATTATTTTCGGGCCAATGGGCATTTTACCATATGGGAATGTACATGTATGGGGAAAAGGGTGTGCTGTATTTTTCACATACAAAAAACAAGGCAATTGACAAAACAGAGCCCAGTGTCTATGTTAATTTTATTCTCTCAATAGTAATTTCCTTCCGCTCCGAACCATATTTGCACCACTGTAATTGTCAACGCCATACCTTGTGCCAAGCATGGACGCTAACTAGGTTACCGGAATTGTCTTTGAGACATATTGGTAGATTTCAGTTGAGTTGGCAGGGAATTGTTGACGATTTGAGGGGAAGCAAAAATTTGCCCCCCTTTCAGAAAACAATATAATCAAAAGCATTATAGAAAACTTACGTGCTCATGTAGTTCATACGTCTGACGTATATTATACTGTATCTTGAAAGTCAGTTTCTATTGATCGTTGTATGAAATATAGCTTTGTGCTTGAATGTTCATACGGTGGTGGTTGTCGTGGGGGGGGGGGGGGGTCGATTAGCCTGTCAAAACTATATGTACTAGCGCGAGGAGACGACCATTTTATTTTTTGACCGCTATATATATGACATGAACAAATCATGGAATGATACCAGAAAACGACGATCCAATTAAAAAGTGCTAAAGTTCTCCAATCTGAATTGACACCAAAATCGTTAGTTTATTTGTATGTCATATACGCCCGCAAAATAATGAGATCGAATGTGAACATCTATGGGAGATCTTTAGCTGTCACTATAGTTTTGTGCAGATCAAATTGAAATTCGACGGAATAGAAAGGCGGGTGTCTGGAAATATGTAGGTAAAGATTTGAAATAAAATTTTAAATGATACAATAAAACTTATGAGGTAAAAATGTGGATCCTTGAGAAAAACCAAATTCCGTAGCCTAGGTACATCGAACTCGTTTGTATTTCTTGTTGCCGATCATATTATCACGGCATTGAGGGCCGAGAGCAAACTTTTAGCGAAACAATGGAAAACGTCCAGCGATTTTTATTGAATTATCTGCCCTATTTCCCCACAGACGCCGAAGTTTTATTGCGAGTGACATCAGAAGATTCTACAACAGGCTTAATGTCCGGCATATTTCCTAGAGTTATCAGGGAAGCGTTGGTGACCGACGGATACTCCCTGCGGCTACAAGATACTAAGTCGATTGTCTTGATGTGGAATACACTTTGTCATTAGTAAATTCGGGGGATCAATTGTGGACGGTGCGGCTTCGCGCCGGACAGCATACTCTATTCATTATACCGTTATATGACAAATGGTATTATGGACCCTGACACAGCAATGATGCCCTTACACCAAACAAATGTTCTTCCTCTCCTAAATTGAGTGGTTGCATCGATTACTTGGTGGTACCTTTTATTGAATGAAAAATCACTGGCAATATTTTTGTTACGACAGCAAGTACACAAACACCCCAACACATAATACATTTGACATGTTTGTGGTATAATTTATCTTATTTAATTCGTTGTTGCTATATTTGACGATGAACGTGATGTTAGAACGACCACAAATCTACGGACTTTGGTGCAAAACAATTAAAAATGATACAACAGCCTCAGAAGAAAACATGTACAATAAAGAGCATTCTTCTTTTACATTTATTATGATGTGGTATAATAGCGAGCGTTTGTTTGGAGAGTTGCCAACTACTAAAGATTTTTTGTCACTTCTGCGCGACTTCATTTTTTCTTTAGAAATTATTGCACCGATTAATGAGTAATTACATGTACTTATATGACATCTAAACTGGCTACAGTGACAGCATGACATCTAAACTGGCTACAGTGACAGCATAAGGACCGGATTCGTCATCTCCGGTTTAAATGTGGTTTACAAAAACCTCTATATCTCTGGTTTAAACCTTGTTCAGCCAGCCCAATGGTGCAGCAGTAGCGTCTCTATATCATCGAATATAATAATCGTACCTACCTAATGAGGACCGCAGCGTTCTATCGACAGCGAAAATCGATAATAAGCGAGATCACTGAGTCGTGACCGTGTTGGATTCGTCCAGCTCCGTTCCGTGGTTTCAGAGATTCGTGAAGCCCCGGTTCCGTGGTTTTAGTGCTACATGGTCAAAGTTCTGGAGTAGCATTTCCATATATGGAGCTTTTGAATATTCATGACTTCCGTATATCGAAATGCCACTCTAGAACTGTAACCTGCAGCACTAAACCCACGGAACCTGGCCTGGTGGATCCATTATGGTCGCGAGTTAGTGAATATGTATTACGACAACGATCATAATTTGATTAGAAATTTATAAACGAGAAGCACTCGCACATGAAAGTGTGCGGGATAAGTGTTTTGTCAATTGCGATAATGTTTTGCGTTTATAACCTTAACCCCGCAATTAAACCATATCGTACGACGGTCCAGCTAAACCAGGTATAGGAGGCTAGACCTGAGATTACGAATTATTATATTCTGGACTGCGGTTTGCATTGGTGGAGCTGCACATACTGTCCATATACAGCGTGTCTATAAGGTGGCAGTGGCGGCTTGGTAATGTCATTCACAATTGATTCATTCCCACACAAGGGTTGTTATAAGCGTGTGCGTTTTCGCGTTAATAGAGGGCGTGTCAATAATCATGCAATCGGCCTGAGGGTGGTCCGCCTGGTAACTGAATGGATATATTGATTTCGTGCTCATCTCACCGAATCAACCAGCCAATGAGCAGCGACACGCGCTCACTGAGACCCGGTTTCGGTTTGGACCTTCAATGAAACTTTTAACCAAATTTAAATTCGGAGGTTTAAACTGCATGGATATTACCAATCCGCCCATCGAGTCTACTAACAATGTGCCCATGATTGTTTTCCGCCTATTAGGAATGTTTTGGTTAGCGCGTATTTAACGACTTCCATAAGTTTAATATTAGCGGGTGGTCCTGGACTCTTATGAAATAACCTTTACACTTTGATTCGTAGTCGTCAAACTATTCTTTTCCAGCAGTTTTTATTTTTACACTGAACAGAGTGACGACGTGAATAATACATAGCAAGAGTAATAATTTCTCATTGCAATAGATGCATGTGGTATTAAGACACTTATTGTCCCTCCCTATATCGAGCACGCTACCGATCATGTAGAACGTGCAGCTCACAATTTAGTTTGGTGCAGTCAACGCCCCGTCTAATTTGCATTTCTAACTATAGAACCAGCAATAATTTGCAATGAGCAATATTTTGGCTGAGATTAGCGTTTGAACCCCGTCACAGAATTCAATTAAGAGGATCCGAAAGACAAACAGAAACAGATGCCATTGCGAACAATAATCAATTTCAAATATGCTACACGGTGTCTGACTAACATCCTGTGTGACAGGGTCCGTCAGAGTTTTGGCTAACTTTTGATAGATGAGATAATTGGTTTCTTTAATAAACATCTCACTAAATGCTCCTTTATTATTTCCGCTATAGCCATCTTGAGGAACACACCGGGCAAATGAACAGTTACAACCAACACGCAGGGAGTCAATCCTTATCAATTATAAAGTCTTATCTCATCATCTCCTTAACCAAATCTATAACTTTAAAGCGACTCATAATGTTCAGGCCTGAAATTAATTCAAGTAATATCTCGCTTCCGTAAATTGTTAAAATGAAAATAGGCCATTGAGTACACAAAAGGCTTATGTGCGAACCATATATACTTTAAAAAAACGTAAAGAAAAGGTAGAATGTGTGTTTATCTTTCAACACTCTTTATTAAAGCCATATCATAATACACATAGCGACTAAATTTTAATGCTCTTTGTTGCTACCCGAAACAGAGGAATATGTTTTTCTTTTGACTCTTTTTATTATATTCTTAACAGTGAAATAGCTCCAAGCGGTCGTAACATAAACGGCGTATAAATCACTTGTCCCATCGAGAAAATACGATTTTGTTATTTGCTTTTCTTATTTATTCGTATAAATTTACCTTCATAGCGTTACTACCGGCTTGCTCCGGCTAAAATAATACGCAATGAAGCAACCGGAATATTTTATGTTATTAATATGTTATTTAAAGAGGGACTGATAATGAAACTTTATTCTCTGTGTTGTTATTTATTTGTATTCAACTTGAATATTAAGACACTATTGGAACATTCGTGACCTGGAAAATGGGACTGTGATACGCGGAGCGTGACTTCGTTCATTCATTAAAGATAGTCTCTTGGCAATCAGCGGATTCGTTTTCATGTACATGTAATTTTGCAAAACAAGCGCCTGGGACAATAAATGGCAAAGGAAATAAAGAAAACGCATAATAATAAAAAGTACACCTACGGCTTTTGACTAAATAAGATGATTAAATTTCGTGCATGGTACATCCAAATACCGCTTTCCACTCGCGGTAAGCCGCTCGTGGAAAATTGGTATATGATTGCAGGCAATTCTTCAAGGATTGGCCATTTATAAACGGACAATCCGTACCTAAAATGTTCGTTAATTAATTGACAATCCGACCACGCGTGGTACGCGAGCTTGGGATTGTCCACTAAATGACGACATGTATAGCTAATCCTGCATGTTAGCTTCATATTTAATATGAAGGGCAATAACTCTATAAAGAATGTTAATTTACTAAATAACGGCAATTTGTATGAGAAGAAGTGTTTTTGACGAAATAACGGAGATATTTGAAGAAGAGTTTTTGACGAAATAACGGAAATATTCGAAGAAGTGTTTTTAAAGAGCGTACCCCAAACCTCCGCCAAGCACACCCACCCAATGGAATAATTTAACTTATATTTCACAAGAGTTGATCTGTTGTGGTGTTGCAAATTTCTCATACAAATCTCCGTTATTTATTAAAGGTACATTCTTTATAGAGTTATTACCCTTCAGATTTAATATGAAGCTAACATGCAGGATTATCTATATATGTCGTGATTTAGTGGACAATCCCAAGATCGCGTGCCACACGTGGTCGGATTGTCCATTAATTAACGATCATTTTAGGCACGGATTGTCCGTTTATAAGTGGACAATCTTATGCGCATTAGGTGATGATTGTACCCACGATAATTCTCGCATTCAGTCGAAAGCCGTATATATGCATATGCTGTCTATTTACTTCAACAAGTTGTTTTTAAATTCCTATACATTGTGAGGAATGCATGTATGACATGTATTTATCGACCTTTTGTGATACCGAACTCGATAAAAGCAAACTATTTTAAGGCCATACCAGGTTTAACTTTAACCCAACCATGAATCATGATTACCATGCAGTTAACAAAGGGGGTGAATACTGAATATCACTGTTCTCGACAGAAATCTGCCAAACTGTACCACATTAAAAGCATGGGCTGCCTTCGTTATAGGTTATAATTTTAAATAATAGTTACCAGATTATGAAAATTTCCTCAAGAATATACGAACAGTACGATATTATCCACAAAACACTCTGTGTGAGCCGAGCGTTTGTTTATATACATAACGTAAATAGTAAGTGATAAGCAAAACACTCAACAGCGTGGCGACTTTTTTAGGAGAGTGATTCACAGTGACCAATTCAACACCGATATCTTGAGAGGCTGATGATTAGCAAACGCTATGCCATTGTGTTGTAAACAACTTGGTTGCATTTCTAACCAAAGTGGGATCTTCCCGGTGTTGAGTGTTTTCCGTATATCCGACTCATTACGTACTGTTTCTTCACATAACAATACTAACATGACAATAACATGCAACATACGCAATATTTATGATTGGCATAAGAACAAGGTTTGTCTATAATATAATATTATTTCTGTTTATGGCGGTTTTAACGGATGTGACTATTTTAAAAGCGACACCCACCGCCAACGCTTACCGTATCTTTAAGAGCAAAACTCTTGATAGCTATATAATATTTTATTTTCCGGCACAGTGATGACCGAATGCGATGCGGTGGATATGTGAACAAATCGCCCGAGTAACATATTATGATACGATGTGACGCCGTCTATTCGTGATGCATATCAAGCAACATATTAATCTGAAAATGGAAAAATCTAAAAAAAAAAAAAAAATTACGAAATAATGCCAACACCAGTACTTGGAAATCGGGGGTGATTCAGATGATATATGTCATTATATCGGCATCGGTTGCAGACCGTATCACTGTGATACCGCAGTGTGATTAACTGGAACACATTTCATATTGATGAATTAGCAGCAGACCTGTTTGTCGACGCTGTCGCACAAATCTCCCAGAAATGTATAGAATAACACTCCATTTTGTCACTTTTTGCGATTTCAGATCATTTCAATCAATTTAAAAATTGCTGTGCTAAGCCGTTAGAATATTGTGTTGCTAAAACACGTGTCCTGACGATTGGAACATATTTACTCCATTGCCGATACGAGTTTTATCTCTTAATCTGGTCTTTACAAATATTTGTGACGAACGCTTCCTATTGTGCACTTCGCATCCCGCGCATTAACTGTCTATCCCCGCCATCTGGTGATATGATATTAACAATCTGTCGAGAAGTTTGTGCTTAATGATGCCTTAATTACAAACGAATGAAGCCAGTGATTAAAATCTCGGAATTCCTTGCGGGATCAAGCGATATTCTGCTACCTAACTCAATTGTATCGTAATCGAATTAGGCATACGATTGATCAGTGCATGAACAGTTTACGGTTGCACGCGATGTGCACCGGTATACATAATTGTATTTCTAACAAACAGCTTTCCTCGCATTATGGTTGGTCGAGGCTTGTTTTGTTTATTGTTGTTTCAGTCGCTGTATATCTTATCACGACGTTGTCAGTTTTTTGGCTGGAGGAAAGACAACGAATATTGTTAATTTCGCCCGAAAATCATCTCACTGCACGTAGAAATTATCGACTTCACGCAACCAACTAATGAATTTGCGCAGTTATACGAATAAAGTTATCTATTATTCGTAATATGATCTATTTCCATCACTTTTCTCAATAGTAATATGTCAACCTTAGCTTTAACGTACATGTGTATAAGGGTTTCTCATCGGAATTGTGAAAGGTTTCTCGCTGAATAATCTACCGGCTGCCTTGAGGAATTTGCGAAAGCTGGTTAAAATAATGATGGCGATCATAATGGCCGACATTATTATTACAATGAAAATGTTTTCAGCCCCATGGAATGGGGAAACTTATAAAAATAGGACATTACCACAATTGGTATGTTTGCTTGATTAAGCAATGCGTCATTGGGCACAATCTTTGACAATCCAGAAAAATCTTAATTCATAACTTTCCCTAAATCTCCATAAATGACTTTCAGTATATGACGCTACTTTAAAGGTTGCATCCAATAAGATGTGGGTAAAAATAAATCTTCTTTGCGACATAAATATATCATGGCACCATATCGTAGCAATCTTGATTGTAACCACACAACTCACGAGTTACTTGGGTTCATATTAAACACTCGAGTGCCACTTTTATTGATATCATATTTGTCGAGTACATTCTTTCAGGTTCCTATGGATATCGCATCATTCTATAACATTTCTTCGAACTCGCCCATTTCCAATTGTGACAAAAATATTTATCCTGACGATATTCACTATCTCGTAATGTTTCTCGGGTCCATCGAATATATCACTATTCAAGTGCCCATTCGACCGGCGGCGAGTGTCGCCTTTAACTCATCTTTGTGTTCCTGAAGCATGCGAGATTATGTATCAGGTTCCCTTCACCATGAGGTATCATTTGTTAACAGCACGCTTGGGGACTGAGGCCCATACAGTAGCTTGACATATATGCATATGACACCACATTAACAATAGTCTGTAGTTGCTCATAGCTAATCAGTGTACCGATAAAACGGACAGAGATCAGACTCAGTAGTGCATGCCAACATATTCTCATGATAGGTTCATATTGGACATAAACGTTCACAAAGGTTCATATTGGCCGGATTTGCTTCTGAAATAAACCATGGTGAGCGTATATCCGTTATTCAATTGAATGGCGCGGGCCGCAGTGAAAACACATTATAAAGAACGTTCAACTGATAAGTCGTGTCGATGAAAACAGGTAGATTAAATAATGCCAATATGGGCGTATTTGGTATAGAAATAGACCCACATCAGACTGTTTTAAAAACGCGCGTTTTACGTATATCGAGGTTAAAGATGCATAATCCAAATTAACGCTCCCAAATTAATATTATCTTTGGCTTCGGGAGTAAAAAAAATATTTTATTCCAGTCGAGGAACCCATCTATCAAAGCTCAGAGTGATCATATATCGATTTTTGGAATTTGATATTTCCAGATATATGTTATCTTTAGCGGCCTTGCAAATATTCGTCAAGCCGACGGTCTCGGACCAAATTGCGGATGAGGATGGATAAATCAAGTGGCTTTGAGTTTTGGATATCTGACAATCCGAAGCGGCATTTCAAAAAAATGTTGTTGTTGGAATATGATGATATGGGGACAATCGAATCTGATTGAGTACCTTTAAATAATACCAATATGAGCTTATTTCGCCCATTATGTGCTTATCGGTTGTGAATAACATGAACCCTCACACCAACTGCGCGAGATAACGTGCTTGTGGCAAATACGTTATAGTACTAGACCAAGGCTGTCAACGCTGCCGCCGACTTATTCTTCACAAGGGTACCCTAAACTATCATAATCCACTGAGAGAAAACATGTATACGTCCAAACAATAATTAGCTCCCGGATTAACTGTAACCCATTAAGAGTACAGATTGCCAGGTAGAGTTGAGTTCCCTGCTACCACTGCAATCACAGACTGTGAAGACATCTTCCATTTTTGTAATTTAAACTGTGCTCTGTTACAATTAATTCTGCGAAACCTAACTGTACATATTTCATTTGAGAATTGGCAAGATCAAGCCAGACTGAATTACAACTGACAAAACTCTTAAATACATTTTTTTTTACATTTAATTACGAAAATATACGCGATAGCAGTGGTCAGACCAGCGTATGGAGGGGACTGAACTCTGCCGTGCAGTTTGGATAAAGTCATGATGGCAACATGTTACTCTATTTTCCGGCACAATGATGACCGGATGCGACGCGGTTTCCTAGTCATCAAATACCACAATATGTCATGTCGCGTACCAGCCTTTTTTGCTTGAATCCCGACTAACACTTAAAACGGGGTGTGTGAATCCTGAATACCGGTTAACAGCGGGGTGTGAATCCCACGTACCCGCATGACACAGCCCGAATCTCGTGAACCAAAGAGGGGGTGATGTGTTGCATGGTCAACGATTACCACCGCTGATGGTTGTGGGTCATGTTTGACAATCACGAACGTAGCTAGAGGGTACGGGTGAGGGTGTCCGCAGTAGTACGGGGGGCTCGTTCGCCCCACATCTAAAAATAGATTTTTTGGCGGTAAAATTGTTTGTACTAAAATATTCAAAAAAATAAATTCAAAACCTAATTTTTTTTTCTCTCCAAAATAAGCAAAAAAAAGTTTTAAAAAATTTCAAAAATTTATGAAACTTTGAGTTTTCGGTCTCTTACCCAAATATCGGCCGACTATTAAATGTTGAATGTTTTTTAATTATTTGCGTGTAATATCTTTTGTTATAGGCCAACTATTTTTGTTCAAACAAATTTGAAATATTTTTCATGAAACTCTGTTAATAGGTTGAAGTTTGCGTTTCCAACCAGTATTGAGTTGGGGACTTTTGTTGGTTTTAGATCAACAGTCGCATATATTCCTAGTATTTGTCACTATTTAATTTGGACGTGATGGCCATCAGTTGGAAAATTTCCAACCTTAAATAGGGGTGTCAGGTTGAAATATTTCCAGAGAGCTTGAGGTCAGTGTAGATGCTTGGATTTTGCAGATTTAAGGTTCAGATTTCAAAATGTTGCTACCATGGTTTGGAGGGTGGGCGTGGGCCCTGCTAAAATCTTCCCGGTGGCCAGTCAAAGGGAATTGCAAGGCGGACAGTAGTACGGGGGGCTCGTTCGCCCCACATCTAAAAATAGATTTTTTGGCGGTAAAATTGTTTGTACTAAAATATTCACAAAAAAAAAATTCAAAACCTAATTTTGTTTTTCAAAAATTTTCAAATTTTTTTTTTTAAAAATCTCAAAAATTTATGAAACTTTGAGTTTTCGGTCTCTTACCCAAATATCGGCCGACTATTAAATGTCGAATGTTTTTTAATTATTTGCGTGTAATATCTTTTGTTATAGGCCAACTATTTTTGTTCAAACAAATTTGAAATATTTTTCATGAAACTCTGTTAATTTTATTAATCGACGTTTAGAAATAGCTTTATACCAATTATATGTGTATGGACTGGTCCGAGTCGCTGTAATTTTGGACATTGACACTATAGGTATGAATGCATACATTCCAGTGTTTATCATCAGACGCAGTCTCGTCTATTACATCATATAATTGTCTCCACAATACCTGAAATAATTTGACGCCATTACTCTTACATAAATAATAAAGAGCGTTTATTCTTTACTTCTCTATCCCGATGAAGTTATTGAGTATATGACACACGTGCATTATCGCGAATTATTGGAAGAATTATTGAGATGTTGTACTATTTTGAAAGCAGTCACGCTCAGACGAAGAGCGTGATGTGAAATTACTACTCCGAATGAACTGACATATTCCATGGAACAAATTTTCAATTATGTACACACACATAATCACACGCGTCAATAGGGTAACACTGTATAGGTCGAAAAAGAGTGGCACCTTGGATAAATTGACCAAATGACTGCTATTATATCTGTTGACAGCTATGTGTGGTCCGACTCGTTCAATTAAGTTATCGATAGCTTGTCTGAACATCATTACTTGTTTAACGGGTTATGATCACGTAAGGTTGATAAGCTGTGTCATTGTTAGCATTAACGCGATAATTAGTTATCAAAAATATGCATACATAATACGTACATGTGATAAGACACTCAATAATAGAAGTTACATTTGTGTTGTTGTTATAACAACATTACGTAATAACCACTTATCGACCTATTCATACTTACGCTCATATATAATCTTATATAATATTGCCTCATCTGTGCTAACTATTTTCGGGAGTTATGGTATACAAATATCTATGATTGCGTGTGTGATCACCTGTACATATTATCAGTTTATCGAGCTATTCATACTTACGCCAAAGTAAGTAATCTGTACATATTAAGCTTATTAGCAGCTTATCACGTGATCAGTAAGTGTGCCAATCGGGTGTCCACATATGTCCACAATGTTTTATTTGCAATAATTGGACATTATACTCTCACGTAAATAACAAGGAGCCTTTATTTATTACCTCTCTATCACGATGAAGTTATTAAGCATCGTGTAGCACTATTTCACCAAAGGTCACATGTTAGACGTGCACACGTATACATACGTAATATCAGACTAAACAAAGCTGTTGATATGTTTCTTTCATCTTTTATATGATGGCGCTATATGTTATATACTCGATAGACCTAGTTACCGCCTGTGCTCAATCGCACATAAGCGAAACAAACGCTCTTTATTTAAATAACAGGGAGGCTACTCTAACACTCTTAGTTTTTCCAACAAAATAGTTATCAAATTCGATCACCAATAGAACTGTCTGTGAAACAACGATGACTTATAACAATCTTTAACTTATTTATCGATCTATGCTAGAACATGGCCGCAACAAAATCATGACCATTACAAAAAACATTACCTTAACCTTACCATTACGCATGAATATAAATTTACCATGCGTAAATATTGTCAGATTATCGTCTGATGAGCAAATCCGATGTTTACATTATACTTAATCTCAGGTATGACTAGAATTGTATCATGTGTTCACATGACATCATTAGGGGCAATACACTCAAGGAGTTAAAGTGACACGAAACAAGGGACGTGATACAATATTGGTGTTTGAATATTAAAGGAACACAAGACACTCTAAAGGGACACAAGACACTCATTATGAATGAATGTTAACAATACAAGCGCAGTGGTTGGAAGTTAAAATGACACAGAACAATATTTAAAGTTCAAATTTTCGGGCACTTAATGCGCCTTTTATCATTACGTATCGTTTCTCACTCTACAATTCCCAATAATCCACTCACTCTCTCCCCGCTTATAGATATATAACGAAAACGAGAATATCATGTTGATGAAGTTTATTGAAATTTAATCGTCCGAATTGTCATCACTTTCGTCAGAAGTGTCATTTGTTTCGTCCATGAATTTTTCTAGCATCGGTTTGTACTTTAATATTGACATTTTCACTGCATCACATTCTCCATAACCATTATTCAAATATTTGTCGACTTTATCCATGACTCTGTTGTGCAGAGTCCCATTGCGCAGCTGCAGATACGCTACTATTGTCCAAGCATAACCATTCATAAATTGCTTCATATGTTTACTTTTAAGGTCCTTGTAAGCTTGTTCTTTTGCTTCTGTTTCTTTCGAACCATTTTCCTTATACGTGTCCACTTTATCACTCCATTCCTCATGTGTTTTATCTCTACTCTCATCACACAAACTTTTGAAGTATTCATCTTCATTCAATTTAAATTCAATTTTCTTATTCTGACTGTCATCCGTGTCCTCAGTTAATTTTCGTTTTAACTTATTTTCTTGACACCAGTTTTTTACGTGTCTCTGAACATCATAATGATCTTCGAACAAAAGCCCGCAGTCATTACAAGGGTACGACATGTCTTCTCGAATGTCTATGTTTTAACGGTTCTTCTTATTAATTTCATCGAGCTCACCAGGTGGCCTTATGTCGTTAGTATAGTCATTATGTTGACCCTGGGGCACAATATAATTATATGCTATGCCCTTCTGTTGACCAGGGAGTTCTCTGTCATCGTATTTCATCGCATTCTGTTGACCCTGGGTCTCAGTGTCTTTTGTATGTTTTTTCATCCCATTCTGTTCATCTGGGTGTTCTCTGTCTTTTTGGAGATTATATTTCATGCCATTCCATTCACCCATATGTTGGTTCGTGTCCTCTTTTAGTACATTCTGTCGCAGACGTAATGTGTCCGGTGTTGCGGCTTTTAAATCCACCAGTAGGTAACCGTACGGTTCACTCGTCGCTTCCGTCACTCTCGAACCATACGCTGAGGACATTCAGGATACATCTGTCTTGATAATGTTGAAATTAATCCCTTGTCGATTGGGTTATTGAACAATACCAAATATTGACAATTTCGTCGTTGCGTTGGATCTTTGTTGTAGTAGAAATTCTGGTTCAAACTTATCAAAGATAAGTTCAAATGGTGACTTCCTTCGGAATGCAAATCATTAACTCTCTGGTCTTTTGACGAAGTTTGCATCAAGTCATCGAGTATAACTAGATTTTTATACCGGGGGTTGATAAGAGAATCCAAGTTTGCTGGTATTCCTCGTATAAAGTTGACATGAGGGGTGACGGTATACTTTATTTCGTCATATAGGGGCTGCCAATATTTATAAAACCATATTATTCTGTCAGGTGCGGGTGATATTTTTGAGGCAGACTTTTGTAGCAAGGTTTTCACGAAGTACGTCTTCCCACTAGATGTCGATCCACTTACACATGCCGTGAATGGATGCTTGAAAATAAAATCTTCCTGGATTTTAGCCATTGGATCATCAAAGCAGGATGTTATGTCGCTTGGTGGCTGTTGTTGTTGTTGATGTTGTTATTGTTGTTGGTGGTGTGGTGGTGTTGTTGTTGTTGTTGTGGCTTCTCCGGCAGACTATATATAACGTCTACCGGAGAAGCACTGTGTAGACGGGGAATCAACAGGTCTTGTCGGTAAGAGAGTCAGACGAGAAGTGAAGTCTCGGCTATTAAAACATAGTAATGCGATAGCGAACATCAAACGAGTCTGCGCACGCATATCTGTCAAAGGATACAATAGCAGTCATTTGTCAATTTATCCACGGTGTCAGCTCAGTACACAATCGGCACGAAGTCGGAGGTCAACTCAGTACACAATCGATTTCATCATGTCACCAGGTTACACATATCTATATAATAGAGTGTTCATATTGAAATCACTCATAATTGCATTGACATTTGGATAGGTAGGTTGTATTGTAGCCAATGTGATAAATTTGTATCCAGTACAAACAACACTAAGAGACGTTGTGAACGACAGCCTGAACTAGTTAACTAGTCCACCACGTTTTCCTTGTTTCTGTTCTATATAAATATAGGTGCATAGAAGAACGCTCGATTTCACTGATTATATAGGAAAATGAAGTATCAATGTGAAGAGTGCTTAAGTGTCTATGCTTGGCAAGATAGTTTGAAGTGTCATATCAAAGTTAAACACACGCCTTCAGAACAACAACAACAACAGTATCATCAGCCACAACAACAACAACAACAACAACAGTATCATCAGCCACAACAACAACAACAACAACAACACCACCAACAACAACAACAACAGCCACGAAGCGACATAACATCCTGCTTTGATGATCCAATGGCTAAAATCCAGGAAGATTTTATTTTCAAGCATCCATTCACGGCATGTGTAAGTGGACCGACATCTAGTGGGAAGACGTACTTCGTGAAAACCTTGCTACAAAAGTCTGCCTCAAAAATATCACCCGCACCTGACAGAATAATATGGTTTTATAAATATTGGCAGCCCCTATATGACGAAATAAAGTATACCGTCACCCCTCATGTCAACTTTATACGAGGAATACCAGCAAACTTGGATTCTCTTATCAACCCCCGGTATAAAAATCTAGTTATACTCGATGACTTGATGCAAACTTCGTCAAAAGACCAGAGAGTTAATGATTTGCATTCCGAAGGAAGTCACCATTTGAACTTATCTTTGATAAGTTTGAACCAGAATTTCTACTACAACAAAGATCCAACGCAACGACGAAATTGTCAATATTTGGTATTGTTCAATAACCCAATCGACAAGGGATTAATTTCAACATTATCAAGACAGATGAATCCTGAATGTCCTCAGCGTATGGTTCGAGAGTTTTCGGAAGCGACGAGTGAACCGTACGGTTACCTACTGGTGGATTTAAAAGCCGCAACACCGGACACATTACGTCTGCGACAGAATGTACTAAAAGAGGACACGAACCAACATATGGGTGAATGGAATGGCATGAAATATAATCTCCAAAAAGACAGAGAACACCCAGATGAACAGAATGGGATGAAAAAACATACAAAAGACACTGAGACCCAGGGTCAACAGAATGCGATGAAATACGATGACAGAGAACTCCCTGGTCAACAGAAGAGCATATAATTATATTGTGCCCCAGGGTCAACATAATGACTATACTAACGACATAAGGCCACCTGGTGAGCTCGATGAAATTAATAAGAAGAACCGTCAAAACATAGACATTCGAGAAGACATGTCGTACCCTTGTAATGACTGCAGGCTTTTGTTCGAAGATCATTATGATGATCAGAGACACGTAAAAAACTGGTGTCAAGAAAATAAGTTAAAACGAAAATTAACTGAGGACACGGATGATAGTCAGAATAAGAAAATTAAATTTAAATTGTATGAAGATGAATACTTCAAAAGTTTGTGTGATGAGAGTAGAGATAAAACACATGAGGAATGGAGTGATAAAGTGGACACGTATAAGGAAAATGGTTCGAAAGAAACAGAAGCAAAAGAACAAGCTTACAAGGATCTTAAAAGTAAAGATATGAAGCAATTTATGAATGGTTATGCTTGGACAATAGTAGCGTATCTGCAGCTGCGCAATGGGACTCTGCACAACAGAGTCATGGATAAAGTCGACAAATATTTGAATAATGGTTATGGAGAATGTGATGCAGTGAAAATGTCAATATTAAAGTACAAACCGATGCTAGAAAAATTCATGGACGAAACAAATGACACTTCTGACGAAAGTGATGACAATTCGGACGATTAAATTTCAATAAACTTCATCAACATGATATTCTCGTTTTCGTTATATATCTATAAGCGGGGAGAGAGTGAGTGGATTATTGGGAATTGTAGAGTGAGAAACGATACGTAATGATAAAAGGCGCATTAAGTGCCCGAAAATTTGAACTTTAAATATTGTTCTGTGTCATTTTAACTTCCAACCACTGCGCTTGTATTGTTAACATTCATTCATAATGAGTGTCTTGTGTCCCTTTAGAGTGTCTTGTGTTCCTTTAATATTCAAACACCAATATTGTATCACGTCCCTTGTTTCGTGTCACTTTAACTCCTTGAGTGTATTGCCCCTTCTAATGATGTCATGTGAACACATGATACAATTCTAGTCATACCTGAGATTAAGTATAATGTAAACATCGGATTTGCTCATCAGACGATAATCTGACAATATTTACGCATGGTAAATTTATATTCATGCGTAACGGTAAGGTTAAGGTAATGTTTTTTGTAATGGTCATGATTTTGTTGCGGCCATGTTCTAGCATAGATCGATAAATAAGTTAAAGATTGTTATAAGTCATCGTTGTTTCACAGACAGTTCTATTGGTGATCGAATTTGATAACTATTTTGTTGGAAAAACTAAGAGTGTTAGAGTAGCCTCCCTGTTTGTTTCGCTTATGTGCGATTGAGCACAGGCGGCAACTAGGTCTATCGAGTATATAACATATAGCGCCATCATATAAAAGATGAAAGAAACATATCAACAGCTTTGTTTAGTCTGATATTACGTATGTATACGTGTGCACGTCTAACATGTGACCTTTGGTGAAATAGTGCTACACGATGCTTAATAACTTCATCGTGATAGAGAGGTAATAAATAAAGGCTCCTTGTTATTTACGTGAGAGTATAATGTCCAATTATTGCAAATAAAACATTGTGGACATATGTGGACACCCGATTGGCACACTTACTGATCACGTGATAAGCTGCTAATAAGCTTAATATGTACAGATTACTTACTTTGGCGTAAGTATGAATAGCTCGATAAACTGATAATATGTACAGGTGATCACACACGCAATCATAGATATTTGTATACCATAACTCCCGAAAATAGTTAGCACAGATGAGGCAACATTATATAAGATTATATATGAGCGTAAGTATGAATAGGTCGATAAGTGGTTATTACGTAAGGTTGTTATAACAACAACACAAAGGCAACTTCTATTATTGAGTGTCTTATCACATGTACGTATTATGTATGCATATTTTTGATAACTAATTATCGCGTTAATGCTAACAATGACACAGCTTATCAACCTTACGTGATCATAACCCGTTAAACAAGTAATGATGTTCAGACAAGCTATCGATAACTTAATTGAACGAGTCGGACCACACATAGCTGTCAACAGATATAATAGCAGTCATTTGGTCAATTTATCCAAGGTGCCACTCTTTTTCGACCTATACAGTGTTACCCTATTGACGCGTGTGATTATGTGTGTGTACATAATTGAAAATTTGTTCCATAGAATATGTCAGTTCATTCGGGGTAGTAATTTCGCATCACGCTCTTCGTCTGAGCGTGACTGCTTTCAAAATAGTACAACATCTCAATAATTCTTCCAATAATTCGCGATAATGCACGTGTGTCATATACTCAATAACTTCATCGGGATAGAGAAGTAAAGAATAAACGCTCTTTATTATTTATGTAAGAGTAATGGCGTCAAATTATTTCAGGTATTGTGGAGACAATTATATGATGTAATAGACGAGACTGCGTCTGATGATAAACACTGGAATGTATGCATTCATACCTATAGTATCAATGTCCAAAATTACAGCGACTCGGACCAGTCCATACACATAATTGGTATAAAGCTATTTCTAAACATCGCATCTGATGATAAACACTGGAATGTATGCATTCATACCTATAGTGTCAATGTCCAAAATTACAGCGACTCGGACCAGTCCATACACATATAATTGGTATAAAGCTATTTCTAAACGTCGATTAATAAAATTAACAGAGTTTCATGAAAAATATTTAAAATTTGTTTGAACAAAAATAGTTGGCCTATAACAAAAGATATTACACGCAAATAATTAAAAAACATTCGACATTTAATAGTCGGCCGATATTTGGGTAAGAGACCGAAAACTCAAAGTTTCATAAATTTTTGAGATTTTTAAAAACTTTTTTTTGAAAATTTTGGAAAACAAAAATTAGGTTTTGAAATTTTTTGTGTGAATATTTTAGTACAATCAATTTTACCGCCAAAAAATCTATTTTTAGATGTGGGGCGAACGAGCCCCCCGTACTACTGTCCGCCTTGCAATTCCCTTTGACTGGCCACCGGGAAGATTTTAGCAGGGCCCACGCCCACCCTCCAAACCATGGTAGCAACATTTTGAAATCTGAACCTTAAATCTGCAAAATCCAAGCATCTACACTGACCTCAAGCTCTCTGGAAATATTTCAACTTGACACCCCTATTTAAGGTTGGAAATTTTCCAACTGATGGCCATCACGTCCAAATTAAATAGTGACAAATACTAGGAATATATGCGACTGTTGATCTAAAACCAACAAAAGTCCCCAACTCAATACTGGTTGGAAACCTATTGTTGGTGTAAAATTTCCAACTAAGTTTTTGTGAAGTATGAAATTTCCAAATGTTGCTGAATGTTGAAACTTTTAACCAAAGATGCTACTTCCCTTCGTGATCTTGGGGCTAATTTCTTTTATAATGAGCTATTTTGCAACTCCACCTTTCAGCGAATTTAATGCTGAAACTATTTGACAGTATGGTAACAGCAATAGCGCTTTACTGCATTTTGAAGTTTGGTGCTTCGAAAAATGTGACATTTTAGAGAAATTGCATATGAAATTTTGTAAAATTATATTCCGTATGAAATCAAGCACGCCTAATTATATGGTTTACCGAGAGCTTGGTAGGCATCACTGGTATTTGATATAAAACGTAGGGCGTTGTCATACTGGTCAAAGTTAAACTCGTCTGACGGATCTGAATTAGCAACGAATAATGATCTTGCAACGAAGGAGGTTCATAACAATGACAGCATATATTATGGAAAGCTTAAGTGGATTGAGTATATACAAATGACCGTGAGTGAGCTAGGTATGATGTCCCGATGGGATACTCAAACTCAGTGTTCGCGCTGTCGGTAGCCAAATTAGCCAATGGCTAATCTTTTTCGAATTTGGCTAATAAAAATTTCATTTGGCTAAACTTTTGGCTAAACTTTTTTTGAACCCAAATGGAGACTGAAAGCATTGGAGCCAGAAAGCTAATTAATAAAAGCGCTCAATAGATCGACATTCAAGACAAAGTTAAGTGACGAAAGTATTTCATTATTTTCGTACTTATGAAATATCGTACAAAGGGAAACCCGATCGACAACTCTATCAACCAAACGATCACAAAGTGATATGCAATCATCTTTAGTTTTCACAAGACGGACATTCAAAGATGCATGGACATTAAACCGACCGTGGTTGAATTATGACAATGTGAAGAAAGCAATGTTTTGTAAAGTGCATTGACACCGGTATATAAGCAATTTGTTCGTAACAGGCTGTTTTAATCTGGAGAAAGATTACGTCACTCTGCACGAAGCCGCAAAAGGTCATTATTAATTATTACATTTAATCCCCTAATCCCCCATTCAGCCCATTGTCTGTCTGGTCACTCACGGCGCTCCTGCACAATGCATGTTTATGATGACATTGTATTTTTGACGGTCGAGGTTTATGAGCACCAAGTGTAAGACAATAGCTTAATCAGCCAAATGTGAATCACGACAGATATTTTGTGGCTATTTGTCGTCAATACCGATACAGTCAAAATAATATGCATGCTTTTATGACAGATTGTAATTTGATAATAGCGTAACAATATTAAGTTATTAGTTTCCAGATGTCACTTAGATATTTTCGCAAGGATAAATATTTAATGATTTAAAAAAAGATATTGATATCAAACAAAAAAATAATGACATTAAGTCTTAAGAAGGACAATCCCGGGTTACCCCCCTCCAAATCACTCTTTCACATAAAGATTAATAAATTTTTAATAAATGATATATATAAAAATACTTCTAGTTCATCAAAATTATTTAAATTATTGTGTATTTTACCTGTGTATGTTAGGTTTTAGTCATTAATTGTGAACCGACCAGAAAACGATGATTTAATTTGGCCAAAGTTTTTTTTTATTTTGGCCAAAAAACATTTGGCTAAAGTTTTTTTCATTTGGCTAATATAATTTTCATTTGGCTAAAATTTTGGCTAAAGTTTTTTTCGGTCCAGCGCGAACACTGCGAGTCAAACTAGGCTTGATTGAGATCAAGAATATTAAATCACATCCAATTGATCAACACTTAAAATATTTTGTTCACGAGCTGTAGGAATCTAATTCACCGAACACGTAGTATTCTCTCCAAATAAAACTTCCAAAAATATGGACACTCTAAATACACGCTCTCGTTAGACTCAGGCAGACCTCCATGTTGTAGACCATATTCTAAAGCGAGTTAAAGATATTGTAACTTATCTGTTACGCAATGTTCTTCGAATGTAAATAATGTAGTGGGTCTGCCTGTCTAACTTTCAACACTTATCTCTAATAGTATTATAGGTGAACATTCCCCGTTAAGCCATATACCACTTTCAATTCGCGCTTTTTTTAATTTCTTCAATCTTTCTACTTTCCCAAAGAGATAGCTCAACAAAAGCGGATATCTTGCTTTCTGCTATAACCTCTTCCTATTTTCTATTCACATGTTTTCATCTTTAAAATGTTATATTTAATCATAATTGTAACTCTTGGGCAAATAAATAGTGTTTAAACCAACTAGCTGTCATATTCATATCAACTTCCCACCAAGAACACTGCGAACCAAATCCCTGGAAGAATTTCAAGATTCTAATTGAGTTGACAATAAATTGCACTTTCCAACTCAGTCGATACGTCATAAACGTCTCGACCGTTAAATGTTAGTTGTCGATACAGTATGTGTATTGTGCCCCTTTGTGATAATACTATATTGGCAGTGCCGAGATTGGTGAAGAGTATACTTTGAATTTTTTACGCTGCAGTAAACTTAGAGAACTAAGAGTATAAAAGTATCTTAAGTCATATTTCTATAAGAGACCAAATGTACGGAAATTATCCACACTTTTCAGAACCCACAACGAGAAAACATTGAGAAAATTATCATTATTCATACGAAATGGGACAAGTACTACAATCTGAGTCCTCTTGATGTTTAATTCATATAACCGTTCAAAGTCCATAGCCAGTGACCGAACACGAAACCAATAACGCCGAACACAATAACAATAACCCTAAAAAATATGAGATAAATATAATTATATACAAATGAAGACACTATTACTGTGTACAACTATATTATATCAACATGCGCATCCATGCAACAATTTATATTTGCCTTGATATGTTACTGATTGCAATATGTTTCTGTTATATCTATTTGATGATCAGAATACTAATAAATTAAATTGAATTGAAGACTCCAATTGAGTTGACAATAAATTGCACTTTCCAACCCAGTCGATACGTCAAAAACGTCTCGACAGTTAAAAGTTAGTGGTCGATACAGTATGTGTATGGTACCCCTTTGTGGGGATAAGATATAGTCTGCCATAATCAGAGTGATTCGCGGCGTGGATAGGGAAGCCATGAACAAAATGGACTGCCTCAAAGACGACGGCGCCGTTCTGTCATAAAAATGACGGATTTCGCCCCGTCTTACCGTAAAATCTCAATATGTCACCGCACCCTCTGACATATGCGGCTACTAATAATACTTTGGTGAGTTGATGGATGAGTATACGATATATGTCTCCACCAATACGTTATGAAGTATATAGCTCTGACTGATTTATACTCAGTTTTATATACACCACAAACAGGAGCGGGTTATTGGCTCATTTTAAATAGAAATGTTTCTTTGGCCTTTCGGTGTCATGTATAAAGCTGGTATACCATGATATATGGGTTCGATTTCTGAACCTGAAGTACATAAATGGGCATATGTGGAGTGCGTTACCATGTATCTCACGATTATTTCCGAGCATACCAGATGTAGGCATGTATCCTTTTATCGTTGGTCCCCATTTGTTGTGTTATGTTGCCGTGGTGTTTTAACGATGCCAGGTCCGGTAACATATCCTTTTGCAAATAGGTTCATAATGGACCTAAATATTCACATAGGTTCATATTGAACTTATCTACTTATGAAATAAGTCCATTACTCGTTATTCCGTTTTATGGCGCGGGCCACAGCGAAAACACATTATAAAGAGCGTTTATTTGGTAAGTCGATTTATGTTCATATTTTGCGTAATTCAAATACAAATAATGCCTATATGGGCCAAGTTGTGTTTTTTTTTAAATAATTGCAATATGAGTTTATTTTCAGGAGAACAGGCTGGGTCCAAATCATGTTATTCATTTTTTTCTTAAGCCAATTTTCAGCTTAACCGCCAATAAAAGAAATACTTGCAATCACGGTAATTCATAGCACTCAGGGATCACGAAAATCCGTAAAAATCATCCATAAGGAATTATGACAAAATAATCATAACTTCATTATCTACTGCTTGTGTGCGACCGAAGCATGGGGGATCTCTTTTTATCACAAAATTAGCCCCTAAATTCTGCTTCATGTTTGTTTGTAAGACACACGTGTATTATCGACTATATCTTTCCTTGAAGGTGTCTTTACTTCCTGTTTGGTTGTGATAAGGAAATCAGTATTATTTTTTTTTAATCCCAGCCGTTTCGATGTCGTTTTTTCTTGCTAAAATGTGATTATGTGCTAAATGGATCCAAATGCGTCGCAATTATATACGAAATATATTAACCTCGTCCACTAAATTCGATTCGAGCTTCACTGAAGCTCGGCTCGGATCGAATTTATTGCACTCGGTTAATACATTTTGTATAGAATTGCGACTCATTAGAGATCCTCTATATAAGGGACGATCGTTCGGATTTTGCCAGACTCAGGCTGCAAAACTTCAAAATACAAGTATGTTAAAACTTACTCGTTTGAAAGTCGATATCTGGCCATCAAAATCCCCTAATGGCCTCATAGTCCCATGTAATTATTTCCTGGTATATACAACGTAGAGGGTGGCTTATGGTGTCAAACCTGACAGGGCGGTTTGCCGCCCAACTACACCTAATAGTATTCGCTTATTATTTTTTCCCGGTATAGAAATAGGTCGGTAAATACTTGAATTATATTTCTACGGGCATTATATGTCACAGGAAGACGCATTGAAGTCTTAAACAAAATTCAACATTAAACACGGTGTTTGTGACCCAAACAAACAACAACCATGTACACGGCACGGAACAGAAAAAAAGCGTTCCGTTTTAGTCTTGACCCGATGTGGTAGAAATAAAGAGCGTTTATTTCACTTCTGTACAAAATATCGAAAACAGCTGGAAAATGGCTGTTACCACTGCAAGTATTTTTCAGAGCAAATGAAGACGGTATATAAATATTTCGTGTATTTGTCAGCCTATCTTATATCTTCCAAATTACGAAGACAACAATTTGGCAGCCCGATTGAGCCATGTCCGTTTAAACATTCTTCAATTTAATACATGTATAACCACGAATAGCGCATACTCAAATTGTTTCCATGGACGAATTACATGTAACTTTGTATATTTTTATTTCCCTACAATATATGTACCTTGACCAACTCGACCACAACATTCGCGTTATATCGTCACTTGCAAGATGACAAATGACGTCTTTTTCCACTTCGTAGTGTATCGATTTTGTGACATTCCGGTAATCAAACTATGTCGAAAAATAGTTGGTCTACTTACATACGGACTCTATTATACACCACGAAAGGATGTGCCGGCGTCATAAACTGTATTCGATATGTTCAACATTCTCCGAGACAAACATTCTTTATTTATCAATGAACTAGCATTACGGTCCGTCATCTCCTGTTTAAACCTCCATTGACGGTCCAGCCAAACTGCGTCTCAGGCGGCGTTTGCGGTTTATCAGTGGCTAGCTGATTGATATTTAATCTATTCGATGAGATGAGCATGCAATCAAGCTACCCAGTTTCCAGGCGGACCACAATCATGCGATGGCATGGTTATTGGGCGAACTCAATTAACACGAACAAGTGCACGCTGATAACAACCCTCGTGTTAGAATGCAACAATTGTGACACAACAACACTAAAACCGTCATTCTCACCTTATATTGACACGCCATCAATCGAGATTATATAGAGCTCCACACATAGACCAAGTCTTCTCAGTCCAGCTTGTGATATCGGTTGTGGTTGATGCTGTTTTTGACCGATTCCTGTCCCGTTACTTTTCTATAACGGACTTTACGCCCATACTCGTAGGCGGGAGTTATCTTACTCGTATGTTTTCAGGTTAGGTCAAATGGAAGCTTTGTGTATATGAACATACAGGGAAACCTTTCCCAACCTCAACGGTATCAAAAATGTGTATATATACCAGAGGTCCGTGGAATATCAAAGCAACGATATTTATAAGTAAACAGAGCCTTGTTTTCAAGAGAATTTCTATTTGTCAGAAAATGCATGTACACAATATCTTAAACGATCGTATAATCACTTGACCTTTTTCTATTACGTTATATGACATTATATTGAAGACGGATTCATCGCAGACATGTGGTGTGATTAATCACATTCACATTTACAGGGGTGCTCGTGAATGCCCGGGCTCCACATATGCATGTAGTACGGCTTTTGTATGAACGTCTGTTATAGAATAAAAACTGGAGGGGACTCGGTCCAAAACAGAATTAACTCAACAGATATCACAAAGCTGTTGGACCGAGACGACTTGGTCAGCACACATTGAAATGATTCTGTAATAATTTGTTAACCGCGATCCAAAAAAAAAAAAATAATAAAAAAAAAGAAAAAAGAAGAGATTCGTCATCTCACTTCTAGCCTCTATCAACCGCGTTTTGCTGGACCGTCAAACGATACGGTACCACGACAGATCGATAGAGAGAGAGAGCGAGAGAGAGAGAGAGAGAGACACACACACACACACACACACACACCCTCACACCCTCACACACACACACACACCCCCCCATACACACCCTCACACACCCTCACAGACACACAGACACGCATTCGCATTTATATACTAAGATAAGATGCGCAGAAAAACGCCGTTGTCAACACAATAAACGTGGTTGATACGAAATACACAGCGTTGCCAGCAGCTACATGGCATATTGATTGCGCGGTTTAATTCTACATGCATATGGCTAAAATGAGTTATGCGACGTACATGTGTACTGTATTTAATTTATTTGTGCAACTATACTTTGGGTGAATTGATCATTATCCCATGGTTTGGGGCAAAAATCACCTAGGTACCCAAAACAGAGTCACACAGGTTCCCAAAACGTCACCCGTGTTCGCTGGTCAACTGACAACAAACAAGACACCAGGTTCTAACCGTTCATTTGTTAACCAAACGATAAACACCAAAATAAATCTCACCAACTAGACAATACTTGATTCAATCTGGGTGTCTTTTGTATAGGTTTCGGCGCACATTGGTGACCGTTTGCCGTTTTTTGGGATCCTGTGTGACTTTTTTGTTACAAACCATGGGATAACGACAAATTCAGCGCATTTTGTTGAGCCATTTTGATTACTGGAACTTGCAAACTATTATGTTGGGCCTACAAAGTTTGTAAATGCATGCCATAACAGCAACGCATCATTATTGATAATGATGATCGCACGAGGCCAGCTGTCATACATATTTACACCAGAATACTCAAGGAAACATTATAAATTGTGTTTGCATTTAGTAATTGTCATATTGGAAGAGATGGTGAAGATTTATACCATTTGATCGAATGATGGTCTGATCATCGGCCGTCTGAAATGCAAACAAAAAAATCTCGCCATGAGCTAATTTTCTCCAATGCACTAGGAGCAATAACTCTATATCATTAAGATTGTTCGATTGAAAGTTATCGCCTAACCGGGTACTGGAATTCAAACAGTGACGCTTTACCCAAATGGATTAAAAATATTGGGTTGAACCTGATGACACCTTGACAATTGGTCGTCCGAAATATGGAACATCTCGCCAAGAAGTAATAATGCAGTTTGCCTATTTCCCACTGTGGCTATGGGGTGGTTACATCAAAACAATGCGATACCCTGGTTGGTCGTTTGGTGAGACTATGAGAGTGTGTGATTGGTGCTGTATTTTAATCATGATTCAAGACAACTAAACAAACTCGACATGTGTCACACTTAAAACAATCGACAGTTGCAAAAAAATTGATATTTTATTGAATTATTTTTGAGACGTCTATTATGGTTTCCTTGCACATTAACGGCGAATATTAAAGATCATTCCTAAAATATTCTTTTATGATTATTCTCCTCATATTATTTTGGATGTTCGTGTGTGGATTTCGTGATGTGAGTGTGTTTACGTATTACGAATGACATTGATTGCAATTGACTTTTTGATGTTAGAGTTTTATTCTCACAGAAATTCTTCAGTCCTCTAAAATAAGAAGAATCTCACGTACCAGACAATGTGTTACTATCGCGGTATTTAATACAATTACCCAGCATTTAAACAGAATAGAAAACGTTTCCGAGGTCAGGCAAATTAGTTTAGGTACACATTTATAATTATGTTTCTTTGATATAAGTTAATCCACAGACACACTGTGGATGCTTACATATATCCAGCATGATTTGTAAAGTTGAGCTCCATACACTTTATTTTGTTGAAAATAGTTATTGTGACCCACTATATAAATGAACATAGGATAACAATTTATGAAACATTTTGATAGCTTTGTTTTACTCATGTGCATCGAATCGTATTCGGATGTCACGATATTCATGTGTTAACGGCTTGGTGGTCTAATAAACTGGTACAAAGAATTCGCCGCTATCATACAGATGCGCAACAAGGAGAGACAATTGTGGAAATGTTGGTCGAGTATCAACAATGTGTCTACTTAACAGCCTCCATAAAACATATCAACACAGTTGTAAGAAGAACACGTCGATTTTCAAATAGAAACTAGAATGCACCCACTGGGGCTGCCTATACTTACGCGGCATGGCGCCCATCCCAAACTTGGCATGTATGTGTTGCCAACAAAAGTTTGAATCGCGGGTACTGTGAGCTCTTTTGAAAGACCGGTAGCGAATCTACATATCAAATTTTCAGTTCATGCATAGCTGAGTTATGTGTTTTTACGGACAGAAAAAACATTCTGTTTCCAGTGGCTCTCTTGCACTACTGATGATCTTGCGCTTAGTAATATCGTACGCGTTTGATAGTTGACATATATTTTTTTTAGAAAACATATGGATATCGCTTATAGTACGGGCGTGAAGGCGATGGTTGCTGATGACGTAATTATATTTACCATATATGCCTTTTAACTTCAGAGGTAAACAAAAAATATATTAAAGACAATTACAATGCCTATACAACGAAACGACACGCGGTCATTGGCTAGTCATTGATTACGCAAGCATCTTTTAGGAGCGATCATAACTCATTTTTCGAGTTGCAAGTTAAATAAATGGGCTTCTACATGTAATTGGCAGTCGTATTGCACACTTATTTCCCTTGCATGGTATATATCCATTTATAATAAATTAATATAATAAAACACGCGGCTGCTGGGTCCTTTAGCATGTACGTGTAATACGAGTCTCAGTTGTCTGGCCCTCGATGTAGTCCTGCCTGGGGTCTTGCGCGCCAAAGTAGGTTGTGACGTCATGATGTTCGTCGTGGTGTCGCGACGCCTTTACTGCTTCCAAGAAGCAATATTTCGATATAGTTCTAATATAACAGATTTATCAGAAATTCGCGGAAGCACAAACATCGGAACAAGGAACAAACAAACAATGAGACGGAGGTTCCGACATATGAAGTATGATTGATTGATTGATTGGGTTTAACGTCATTTCAGCAACAAAGCCATATCATGACGAGAAGAAACAGATTATCAAAATCGAGTGAAGCAACTGTGATTAGAACTGACAGTGAATTAGACTAAAACGAAACAAGATATATACAAATAAAAACACCCAAATCAGAGCTTGAGTGCTCGATTGGGGCCAGAACTATTACGAAACTGACCATTGTGCAAACACATGTAAAACAGAATATCAAAATAGCATATTGCTTTGAAAACAGCAAACATAAACCTACATGAAATGTTTTCATCAAATATAAATAACGTATTAAGACTTTCGCATATCAAAATATTTGAAGTAGCTGACATACTCTCTGCCAGGATGAGTGATAAGATATTTACGATATCTGATGAATTTGTCGTGAGTCTTAATTCGTCAAGTTGACAATCGGGTGGCTGACCCAGCAGGTGATCCCTCGCACAGAAGCCAGTCTGATTCCAAAATGGAATGGTGTCCCCATCCAAAGATGACACATTCTCTCGAAGCATCGTATCAATCTTTGAAAACTCAAAGCTCAACCTCTGCATCTGAGAGTCAAAAGACTTTACAGACCTTGAAGATTTATGTATTGGAACAATGGGCTCAACTTCCTTAGTTGGTTTCGGAGCAAACGTAAAAACTTTAGTAGCTGTATCCATTGCCTGCGAGACAGGTTCTGGAACAGGATAAATATCATTCGCTTGAACTTGTGTTGCTAGTGATATACTGACAGTTTTTGTTTGACTCTCTGTCTGAGTGATGACATCGACATACATTTTCCTAGAAACGGCAGCCGAGTATGTGACTTGAGAAGCTGATGGTCTGGCACCAACTAATTTCTTAGCATCCATGTACGATAAATGTTTCTCAGCCTTACATATTTGTATCTTGAATTCATAGTCCCACATGGGTTATGAACGATCCATTGCAGCATGTGAACCTTGACAGTTCGAATTTTTTTTAAGGATTTGTACAATCCTTATGATCATGACCAGAAACAGAACAGCGTGCACAAATGGTGTCTTTATTTTTACAGTGTTCCTGGCCATGGCCATAGCCCTGGCATTTAAAACATCGTAATGGATTTGGAACATAGGTACTTATATCTACCTTCGTGTACCCAACCTTCAATGTCGGTGGATGTTCGCACCGATTGAAGGTCAGAAGATAAATATTCAGAGGAATTCGTATACCATCAACAGTTTTTGTGAATCGACGGATTTATGTAACTCCCTGTGGTGCCAACTCCGCCAATATCTCTGATTCCGAAGAATCAGAAATATCGCGGGTCGCAACACAGCTCTGCTACTATTTAATGTCTTGTGAGGAGTAACCAATACCGGTGTTTGTGCAATAGTTGTTGACTGTAGCAGAGCACCAGATTGAACTTTCTTTGAGCATTCAACCAAGAGAGACCCACTTATTGGCCAAGTCCTGATTGGTGTAATTCAGACCCAAAGATTTCTTGTGCCCAAAGTGCCCATTAAGGAAATTATATATATATTGAATTTGTTCTTATTTTTATTGTCGATAACTCGTCAACGATGAGAACGCGTATGTTCAAGCAACTGTTACATGCATGTAAACATTACTTTTACAATGTCAGTCATTTTATCAAAGATTTTGGTTGAATAGTAATGAATTCTTTACCTGTACCAAGAATATCCCGTATTCTTAACTGTCGTGGTGCACCGACCGAACACCTGATTTGGACGATGTCACTTAGGAATATGTAATCTAGAACATTATAAAGGTAATTTTGAAGAAGTCCGGGACACTGTTTTGTTTAGCATTGTGTGTGCCCCTTTCATATCCGATAAGATCAGATCTCCATTCCTGACCTGGACGCCACCATTTTGCGAACTTCAAACCGATTTGATTTATCGTATCACAGTGAAGCCGTTATAGAAGTTTGTAGGAAATTTTGCGAAAACAAAATGTATGCATGCCCTGAATGGTGCTACTTCGGAAAATTTAAACTACACCATCAAACATCACCGAGATGTTTTTATATCTGTTTGGAGGAATTCCGCGAACAAAAACTTCGTCAATTTTGGTGCTCCTCTCTCAAGGACCATGCCTGACTTCGACGTTGCCACTTTGGTAACATTGAATCATAACATATATTCCATGCACATTGGAGATAGTTTTATATAAGTTTGGTGGAGCCCGACCATAAACAAAGGTTTTGTGTCCCTGCCTCATCACTGACACGAACGATGACACTTATAGGCATCGTCAACCACGCCATAATATTCCCTATATATTGGAGACGACTATATGTTTTGTAGAAATCGGCCACAGTAACAGTTTTTATTGATTTTTGTGGCTCTCCCCAATATCTGAACTGAGCAGAGCGAGTGAGGTATCTTTAAACGACATCACTAAATTCCATATATCATGGAAATGACTACATGTCAGTTTGGTAAAGCGAAAAAAAAAGGAAAAAGAGAAGAATTTGGTGCCCCCTCGCCTTTCCCATCGTGAACTATGTGCGTGGTATATACATGTTCCACCCGTGCATCAAAGCCCCCAAAAAAAATACATATGTTCTCGGAGCTTTATGATATTCCAGTAATCGATCGCCGTTTAAGCATGTATGTAGTGCCCAAATTTAGCTAATTATGTTACATCTGGGTTTTGTTGTCAATTCTGAAGACCTGAATTGTTCTACTTTTCCGAAGCGGTTGTCCCAAGCCATGTTGGCATATTGTTGTCAACATCGCAAACCGGTGCTATATATACAAGTAAACCTTTAACAATAACCATGTATGAACACGAGAGAACCAGTGCTTACGAATTTCACCAATCTTTGATAGACGCGTTTTCCCCACATGTTTGTGAAAGTCTAATGACTACAAGTCAAAGATTTTTTGTTTATTTGATATAGCGCTTTAGAAGCAACTCCTGGGAATAATAATAAAACAAATTTCTTTCAGAAATTAACGAATTAAGTAGACTATATATTTTTCACAACCTAACTAGACATATTTTCTATTTAAACTTGTTTCTATCGTGGAGAAATCAGTTGCTTTAGCCTACACGTGAAATGAATTTGTTTTCTCGATTATATTATTCTTTTGTGCTACAAAGTTGGAGAACTTGCCACATCTTGCTGGTCTTTTTCTTCCGTGTTTGTTTATATCGACAATAAACCGGAATGAGTAGACGCCGTTCACCAAGGCTATTGGAATTAGTTCCGGTAGTGTGGTAAATATAACAACACAATATATATATATTTCCATATTCTTCTTAGTTGTGATGGTTTTACAAACTTTTATGGATTTTCCCATTTTTTCATTGTGAGGGCCCTTTCACTTATTTCAGAATCAATTGTCTCTCTATGTCGGAGATTTGAAACTTACATTATTATTATTATATCGGTTGATTGAATTGTTCGGGACCGAATAATTGTCAGCATCTCCCTTAAGAGGGAGGTACAGTGATAACATTTTGATGGGGAATTCAGTGTTAATTTTCGGGGAAAGTTTACTAAAACGTTACAAAGCGTAGGTGACCATATATCTTATTGGAAATGTTGAATGCTTATCTAGTGACAACGCAGAGCATAATTTTGATTATCGACACAGTTTGGATGTTATTAGGAAGTAGGTCAACAGTACATGATTGTTTACCAATATTTCCATCGAAATTCAGATGCCACAAATAAAATAAACAATCCACTTAGCCTTGCCGCTAAACATATGTTCACACTTGCCAACAAGACACGAAGCGGTCGTTTGCACTTTGTAAGTATTGGGTAATCTCTTCCCAGAAATTAACACTGAATTCTCTATTCATATGTTACCACTTTACCTCCCTCTTAAAACCTTGGGGGGTATCAATAATTTAATCATTTCTTTCCGAGTACTGTTAAAAGAAACTTCACGTGTGTATATATAGATACGCTTTAACGACAATTAAGGCCTCTTGGCGCCGCTCTTTGTTATAGTTGATGATGTTCGGTGACAGTTCGAAATGTCAAGATGTTCTTATCGCGCAGTACTATCAAATTGTGGTACAGATCGAAGACGTATATCGTCTTCTTGACCCGGCTTATACTCCTTGACTTGTTCGACAAAGACATTGCAGCATTTTTTTCCCAAGATGGGTAGGCACAATGTGATGTTGCGGTCCAGGAATATATTCCATATTTCGCTTATTCCGGGAGAGGTATTATGAACACTCGTTGGTCCGTCCATTCTATAGACCTACATGTATAAGCGACCATATCAAAATAAAATATAAAAATCAGAACAGAAACTTTTTGGGATCAGATGTGGCAAAAAATAAAACAGAAAATAAAACCCTTTGTAACGCTTGTGCATCGGTTGACAACCATTTCATCATAGTTTGTCCGAAATTAGACGGCATCAAGAGAAAGCTTATATCAAAGGGGTATTAGGAGAATGGAAATTGATGCACATAAACTCGCATATGAACTCGCACGATACCATTAATATGAAACAATACTCGCAAAATTCATACGCACATTGAAACGATATGAAGACAGCAGAGTAGAGAGCATTGTCTTAATAGTTTGTCCGAAATTAGACGGCATCAAGAGAAAGCTTATATCAAAGGGGTATTAGGCGAATGGAAATTGATGCACATAAACTCGCATATGAACTCGCACGATACCGTTAATATGAAACAATACTCGCAAAATTCATACGCACATTGAAACGATATGAAGACAGCGGAGTAGAGAGCATTGTCTTCATAAGGATAACCACTGAACAGGTGTTAGTTTTTACGAATGCCATGTATAGACAAGAAAACCATAGTCAGAAATGGTAACGCCACCAAGATCGTATTATTAGCCATAAATATAAATCATAATATAAAATATATTGGTTACATGAATGGACCGCCTCAGAATTCCGTTAAGATAAGTAATTCTTCAAATTATTACAATGAACTACGGCTTATAAATTACTGCAGGTTTCTCATTCGCCACACCAGAATGCTTCTAAATGCGGATCAAAGCTAAGAGTGCGTGGCACAGCCATTGTTCATATACATTTTACAGATAGCGAGAATGATGCATGCTGGGAACGAAAGCATCCACAGCAAAGCCATGTGCTTACGGGGGCATGCGTTTATTATAGGGGATTTATGGTGGGCCTATAAAACTAATTATAACTTTGTTATCTGTCATAGTTTATGCGTGAAATTTTAAACATATATACCTGGACATCTACCCCTTCCAGAATGTTGAAAAACATTTTCAGTTGCTCATCGTATTTTTATAGACGAAATAGTCCGAAATTCCAGAAAATTGCGCTAACTGCTCAATGTTTTAATGTGTTACAAAACGTCTGATAAAAATAGTTCTATCGGGAATATTCACACCATTTTTTTTCAGAGAACATAGTGTAAATATAGTCTTATCGGGATATCGTAAAGGAGATTAATTAAACCCCTCAGACTGCCGAAACTGACGACATTAAATTCGCTTTTTCGTGTCCCGCGGAAATGAAACTTGTCTGTCCATTGATGACGTTATTTATTTGACATAGTATTTTTTTCTTCTGTTGTATTTGAACACTTGTTGCACGCGCAGGCTGCACGATCATAATAACTTCAACCGATAAGCGCCGACTGATACCCGCGCAACAGTTTGTCTCAAATAAATTGTTATCAAAACGCAGGTTTATGGCCGCGGACATAAGCCGATTAAGTGTAATGTAATTTATCCATGAATTTGACTGAAAAATTGTGATTCTATCACCATTAGCCACGAAAATGGGACCTCTAAACAGGCAAGTTTGATTTTCGGCGGACACGAACAAGCGAATTTATTGTCGGCAGTTTCGGCAGTCTGAGGGTTAATTAATCCCGAATTAAACGGAACTACTTTACGATAGTCCGATAGGACTATGTTTACTCTATGCATGTTCTCTGAAAAAATAGTGTGAATATTCCCGATAGAACTCTTTTTATCAGACGTTGTGTAACACCTTAAAACATTGAGCGTTTATAGCGCAAACCGAAATGTGTTGTCTTGCAAGATATCCCACCGCTTTAGCTAAATTTACCTTCTTACAATATCCATAAAGAGGATCATATATTATATACCCACGGTTTTAATTATAGAATATAAATATATTGGTTTCGCGAATGACCAACTCAGAATTCCGTTAAAATAACAATAACAACCAGCACCTATAACGAACCGTTTTACTGGACTTGGCCTACTGGTCGCGTAGTTCCGACTTTTAAATAAACGGAATTTCCAACTCTATAAATAAAAGCCCCACAATGCATTCGCCCTGTCCACCACGCAATATCAAAATCTCAGCAGCTAGATACACCACAGGTGGCGTAATAAATGCTCTTTATTATTTCCATATCAGGAATACAGTAACAAACAAGACAGCAGTAAAATAAATGGGGACAAAAAGTTAGTGTAATCATGTATGAAATTTCCAACTGTTAAAATTCTTTATAACAGTTGTGACTCCCACCCCCTCAAAATACCTCCATCATTCGATCCCCGTCCCCATCATAATGGGGACAATAATTACTAGTTGGGATACCAGGCAATGGTAACCATGTATTTTAACCTTTATGTTGTAGTGTAATAATGTATGAAATTTCCAACTACATGTGCATTAACTTTTTTTTACAAAAGTTGTGAATCATACACACTCAAAATCTAACTTCCACCCCCACCCCACTACACTGTCCCTTCCACTTAAAAACATTCTGGAGATCAAGTTGGCCACAGGTGTTCAGTTATTTTATACCATGACTCCCTATTGTACTGTGTACAAACATGCTATATAATATATTTGTGCTGTACACCCTACTGTGTGTGAACAGGAGTCCGACCGTGGGTAACACGTTTCTACTGTGGGTAACACGTTTTAATGGCATTTCAATGGTTAAAGTTTATACCCATAGTAGAACTACATCCGAGTTGACCTTTCATTAACCTTCCATGACCTCGATCAAAATCACTCTATTTTTAAAATGTAGCGCCTCGCGATGAAAACAATTTGATACTTTCGATTCAATTGAATATTATACTCACTAATGCGATAAAAACGAACAGTTATTTCCGTGGAAATCACATCCAGATCAACAAATTGAACATATATTTCAAGAAATAGACGTAAAAAACTCGAACAACAAACGGTGGATTTCAAAATGACTTTCGTGGTTTCCTGTTCACTGTACGGCGGAGAAAAAAAAGTTCCCGCAATGTGTTATATTTATATTCATTAAATTCGTATTCCCATATATATATTCATGTTGTTTATTTATGGCGGTTTCATCATGATTACAGTTTATTGTGAATTGGCTACAATGATACCATATTCGTACAATTGAATGTTGACCTAATTCAATGTATCAATACGCCTGATCAGCTGTGATAGTGTACGTCGATGTACGGCCAAGTGTGGGGAACACAACGGGGATGATTGTGAATGGTGCGACAGAATCATCTTAATTTAAGTGGGTTTATTTCGATTTCATAGCAGTTGTTGCACCTGTACCGGTCATGGTATAAACAAAATACACACGTAGTGTTTCTGAATACCAAATTTACACCACTCGTGGGATTGATGATTTACCACACTCGCTAAAGCTCGTGTGGTAAACCATCAATCCCACTCGTGGTGTAAATTTGGTATTCAGAAACACTACGTGTGTATTCTATATATACCCCACGTGTCTTGGACTGTTGCCAAATTCACAGTGCTCCATTAGAGGGCCTGCTTGGACTGTTGCCAAATTCACAATGTTAACTGCAGAGAGGTTGTATGTTATTGGAGACGTTCTAATATGACAATAGGCTGGCCTAATTAACGAACCATGCACAGCTAAATACACACAAGCAACTTTTAATCTTCAAATAGATACAATTGTCGGCCTCCAAAATTCAATATACTTTCTTATATACAAACAAACATTGAACTCATACCATTGTTTCTCTTAACCAAAATAGCGAATTTCCCCAAAAGAACGCATATAGACTGCGCATGCAGAAAATAAAAGATGGCCGTTACTACAAAAAAAACAGACATGCGCACTCCAATTAAAATTACCCATAATTCAGTTCACTACACCAGGGGCTCCCAACAGGTTATACAATGTTTTCAGGCTATCAGATTATTTATATTTTCGACTTTAAGTTTACAATTTGAGCCTGTCCTCACTCTATCGATACGATTTATCATAAACATATTATACACCAGTGGCGTTAACTTTACAACTTCGGCATCTACGTGATTATATCGGTACGATTCAGTAAGGTACAAACAATCTCCATAAAATACAGCAGGGGCTCCCAATAGGTTATTCCCATTTATTATGGGCTCCCAATAGGTTATACAATATTTTCAGGCTATCAGATTATTTATATTTTCAACAACATATTATTACACCGGTGACTTTAAGTTTACAATTTGAGCCTGTCCTGACTCTATCGATAGGATTTATCATATTTTCATAAACGTATTATACACCGCTGGCGTTAACTTTACAATTTCGGCATCTACGTGATTATATCGGTACGATTGAGTAAGGTACAAACAATCTCCAAGAATACATTCGCCCTGTACTCCATGCGATATAAAAAAACCAAATGCTAGTAACACCACACTAGGTGGCGTAATAAAACCGTTCCCGGTTAATCAATTAGTTTATTATGTTCGTACCGTTTTCGAGCTACCGACGTTCGACTTAACTAAATTTGACTGTAGTAGTTGCCTCTTCACATACACTCGTGTAACGCATTTGGATCACACATGTTGTGCTTTGTTTTCTGTACTTTATGAACTGGATAACCACAATGTGTATACGCACACGACTTCCATAAAAATCACACAGATGAGAAGGCTGTTTACTATATAAATTATCTGTGGCAGCGATAGCATAAATGCTGTTTTATAATGTACTTTTATGTTTTTTTCTATACTTAGATATACGCCAATTTCAGTTGCGATTTTCCATATTATTTGTCGTTATTTTGACCAAGTGCTCTGCGATAACTTCTACTCATTTTCTAAGGTAGCAATATACGGGGGCCGGAAATATAGCAAAAATAGTGTATCTGGGGGCATAACAGTTAGTGTAGCCTGTGTTAAATGTGAAGGTTTAGTTATTTTACACAGCTGGAAAAATTCACAAAAAAAGTGAAAAATGTGGATACGTAACATGATTGGGCGAAGGCCAACTTTGTGTGCTTGGTTATAGGAAAATATATATTCTGTAATCTGCGATTGCATCAGATATTTCTCAGCAATAACATAGCTCTATCAGACAGAAGAAGCTTATTTACTGACATTCGCTCTGTCGTGGTCTGTGCTTGTGTTCAAAATGGTAAATTTGGGGGGGGGGGGGGGGAAATGGCTCAAATTAAGCATTTTGCAAGCCAAGGGGTATAATTCTTGACAAGTTGTACTGAGAAGCTAAGGTACAGACATGTGATTATTTCTAACATTTCTGTCGCAAATAAAACATGTTTGATGGGACCTATGGCGAAGATAAAGGATCAGCATATATTTGAGGCACAGTACCCCTCCCAGGTTGGAAATTGTGATGGTGCTACCTAACTCCAGAAGTCCGTCATTTGTTAAATTTCGGGGGACTATAGATATGACCTCCGTCCGCCTGTTCGTGCGTGTGCCCGTCACACATCATGGATACCTTCATTGTGTAATCATCTCCTCCCACATTTTCGAATGTATATAATTGAAACTTTAGGATAATGTTACCAATATGTTGCTGGTGTGCAACATGTATATATATAGACGACGGAAAGTAATGTTGTTCACCGAATTATTGCTCTATCTTGGACCGTTTTGAGTGTATGTACCTTCTTTGTGTAATAAACCCCACCTCCATGTGGGCCCGCGGTAGAATATGCCTACGGACCCACTGCGAGGGCGAAGAATCCCCTAATGTAGCACCACGTTTGCCGAGGGGTGCATCCCGTGATGCGTGGTGTAGGAGTCATGGCTGTAATGGGGCGGCCGTATCACGTGAGTCGTCGAGCTATGGGTACGGCTTAGCGCATGGTCCACTTTGGTCCTGCATCTCTTCCGTATTGCTGGCCAATTGAAATCTGTCAAACCGATCAGGACCGGTCTAGTGACGAGCTCTCTTCTGATTGAATGTTCAAAGAAAGTTCAATCTGATACGTTGTTACAGTTAACAGCCATTGCACAAACACCAGTCACTGTTTCTCCTTACCACACATTGAATAGTAACATGGCAGTTTTGAGAACCCACGATATCTCCGACTCTTCTGAGCCAGAGATATTTCCTGATTTGGCACCACAGGTACTTACTGCTGTTTTCTAAGACAGTTGATGGACGAAATCCCCTACGACGTTTTAAATGTCAGGGGTATGGTCATGGCCAGGAACATTGTAAAGAAACCACATTTGCACGCAGTTTTGTTTCGGTTCATGATCGTAAGGATTGTACCAACCAATACAGTCTGTTTCTGTTCATGATCGTAAGGATTGTACCAAACCAAAACAGTCTGTTTCTGTTCATGATCGTAAGGATTGTACTAAACCAAAACAATTTTCAAACTGACAAGGGTCACATGCTACAATGGATCGTTCATGTCCCATATGGGACTGTGAATTCAACATTCAACGGTGTAAGGCTGAGAAACATCTATCATATTTCGATGCAAAGAATATAGCTAGTGCTCGACAATCAACTTAACCAGTCACATATTCTGATGTCGTTTGTACTCAGGCAGACAACAGACAGACCATCACTATTCGTGTATCAAAGCGACAGAAATTGACGTAACTGATATAACTCCTGTCCCCGAACCTGTATCACAGGCCATGGAAATTTCTACCGCAGATGCACACTTCTCCCCAAACAATCGACTCAAGTTAAACCAGTTACAGCAACACAGTCTATTTGTGTTTAAGTTATTGCACCACAAAGAAAGTCGCCAGAAACATATCTTGTTTCACAGACTATTTCCATTTCTCGACTTTAAAATTTTGAATTATTTTTTACCAAAGTTCGATTCTTTTGGTACAGAAAAAGCCAACCTCCTAAGAAATGGTCGGCGACATCTTGTTTAGCCCTTTCTTTACTAAATACTCATTGCTGATCAATGGAATTAATAAAATATATAACGAGCACATACCTTTTTTGAACTTACTATCTGAAAATTTCCCACAAATTCATAGGAATCCTTATGAACTTGTAAAATATATCGTATGATTATATATCATGAACATCCCAGATGAATACAAGTTAATTTCTATGTATATTTATATAACTGCTTGTCCAGACAAGCAGTCTCACAACAAGTTACACGACATCCAGTCAGCTAATATACAATTAAGCCATTCGCAAATTTGATATACATTAGTTTCGTGTCGTACATGTCACTGCGAACGTTTCATTCGTTGTTGTCTGCATGTTATCCGGCTGCGCTGTCTATGGCACAGTAATCTCTCGTTTCTCGTGACGGAAGATATCCAACCAGACAATCAACACAAAAACACTTGCACAGAAGCAAAGTGGTGGCAAACTGAACGCCAAGGTCATTAGATCTTTTTCAAACACCGAGGATTTACTTCGCCTGTATCGAGACGTTGTATTTCGATGGATAACTGACAACGTGATGATGTTGTCCTTTTTGGTGACGTTTTCTTTTCTGGATACCTTGCAGTAGCATCTGCACTGAGATGATTTTGATCTCGGACCTGGTGTCCAAAACATTGAAGACTTTGATGACAATGTCGATAAGTCAATGATCGTCGTCTTGAGTGATGGGCTGCCATTGGTAGCCGCATGTGGAGTGGTTAGCGCTGAGATGTGAATATCCGTCGTAACCGATACAGTATCAGTGCTCGCCGTTTCACCATCAGTGTATGTCGTCGATGTAACTAGTGATACAGCCAATACCGTCGTGTCTGTTGCAAGTTTAGTTGTAGCATTATCAGCATGGACAGAGGAGCGTGTGTTGGGAGTTATAACTGTTGTGATTTCAGAACCTGTAATAGTTTCGCTATCTGTTATGTCTGTGGCAACTGTTGTCGTTGTCTGTGGCGTTGATTGGATCGACGTTTCATTGGTTGTTAACTCAGTTGAGAGCAACACGCTGGTAGTCGTTTGTATCGTCATATCCGTCGCTGATGTTAACCAGATCTCATCGGCATCTGAAGTGATACATTACTTAAGTGGTTGTGGTAAAACGTGGTATAAACATATTTATTTTCTCTAAATCATGCATTTAGATAAACAAATTGAATAGCATAACAAAAAGACAATTACATCAGATCATTACCAGCCCTTTGATGAACAGCCTGTCAAACAGCCACATTTAATAATGTGTCGATGTTGGATAATTGTTGTATGGGCGTGTTAATAACTTGATAAATCAATTTATAACAATTATGATTTATTATTTTGATTCAAAACAATCGAGAGTGATGCAAGGAAAGTCACTCACACATACATTGTTTTCTCTACAATTCGTACTACGTAATTGCGTACCAACATACACTACACTCTTGCACAAAAGAAATACATGAAAAACCAAATATTACTGACTCATGGTCTAACCTTTGACCAACAGAACCAACTGTTAGAATACAGAATGCAAAATAGTTCAGACATGGTAATATTTATAATATATGGTATAGGTGCCACCTATTAGGTGGTATATGACCCTTTAGTTATCCTGAAAGCGTTGCGGCTTTCTCACTGTCTGTCTCAAATTGTAAGGTCTATGTAGAGAGGCATTGTCTCTCTGATTTACACTAGAATCATTATTTCCAATATCATTATCAACAATTTCCGGACAATCAATGTTTCCGAAAGAGAAAGCGGACCAATCTGGAAGGGATGAAACGGTGCCAGATTCATGTGAAACCTTTTTAGATTCAGAGAATTTTAGCAATTGATCAACATGTCTCTTCCAAATGAGACCCTCAACTTCTACTAAATATGTCATCGGTCCAAGTATTTCCAAAATGATTCCCTTACTCCATTTTGGTTTATTTGCACGAAAATCTAATGTAAGGACTGTGTCCTTTGCATTAAACATTCTATGCGCCGATGGTTTCCTTTCGGCTGCTTTGGATGATTTCATTAACATGGAATCAGCAAAATTAGGCTTCAAGATATCCAATTTAGTACGCAACCGACGCTTCATTAACAACTCACATGGTGGATGTTTTGTTGCAGTGTGTGGTGTCGTACGATATGCCAACAGAATTGAGACAATTTCTTGGAGAGTGAACCAGTAACACCATCTAATGACTTAATTCCCTCTTTAAAGGATCTCACAAAGCGTTCTGCCTCTCCGTTTGAACTTGGCTGGTAGGGGGCACTTTTGATGTGCTTAATACAATTTGCTCTCGACAAATCACTGAAATAATTTGACACAAATTGGGGACCGTTATCGCTGACAATTTCTTGAGGTAACCCATGAATTGCAAACAAATTTCTCAATACTTCCACCGTTTTCTCGGCAGATGTGGAACCCATTTCTACAACTTCTGGCCATTTGGACATGGCATCTATGACAATAAACAACATCTTACCCCTGAAGGGACCTGCAAAATCTATATGCAACCGACACCATGGACTATTTCGCCAAATCCAAGGGTTTGGGGTGTCTTTTGATGGATTTGACGCAAGATTGACATGAATTAACAGTCTCTTAAATATGTTGGTCAGTCGACGGCCACCACACATGCAAACGTGCCAACGATTTCATCTTAACTATTCCTGGGTGGGCTTCATGCAACATGTTCAATATAAAATCATGAAATTCTTTGGGAACAATAACCCTCAAGCCCCAAAGTAAACAACCTTCTTCCAATGACAATTCATTTTGTTTCTGTTGGAAAGGTTTGAATTCTGGAGACAAATCCTTCTCCTCTGGCCATCCATACAAAACAAAAGATTGGACCTTTGATAAAACATAATCATTATTTGTGGCATTGCAGATATCAATAGCACGCAATGGCAAACGATCCTGCTGCTGTCTGTTTATCACAGAAGCTTCAAGTGTATGAATATCCTCAATATCATTACCAATAACTCCAAGCGGAAGTCTTGAGAAGCAATCGGCATTGGCATTAGCTGTCCCGGCCTTATATCTTATATCAAAACAATATGCACCCAATTTTAGGGCCCACCTCTGAAGTCTGCTTGTAGCTAACACAGGAATGCCTTTCTTACTGCCGAATATATATGACAGTGGTTTATGATCAGAAACAAGGGTGAAATGTGTGCCATAAAGGAATTCATGAAATTTGGTTACCCCGCATAAAATTGCGAGAGCCTCTTTTTCTAAAGTTGAATAATTGCGCCCTGTTGGGCTTAAGGTGCGATAAGCGAACGCAATCTGTCTTTCGACGCCATCAATGATATGGCTTAAAACTCCCGCAATTCCATAAAATGAGGCATCTACTGCAAGAATAACTGGCTTATCTGGATCAAAGTGAACCAGGCATTTATCTGAACTGAGACATTTCTTCAATTGTTCAAATGCATTTGTATATTCATTTGACCACACAAATTTAACATTCTTCTGTAGTATATGATTCAAAGGTTGAACCATAGTTGACATGTTGGGCAGATATTTCCGGTAATAATTAATCATTCCTAAAAATGATTGCAATTCTTTGATTGAGGTTGGTTCGGGACAAGCTAACATGCCTTAATTTTCTCAGGTAGAGGCTTGGTACCATGACAATCAATCTGATGACCCAAAAATTTAACATGGTCTTCCATGAAGTGACACTTGGTCTTCTGAAGCTGAATACCATATTTCTTAAAAATTCTTAGTACCTGAGACAAATTTTGAAGATGATCAAGATCATTATTTCCTGTTACCAATACATCATCAAAATAGTGAACTACTCCAGACAGGCCATTCAATATCTTATCAATAATACTCCCAAATATGGCAGGGGATGATGCAACGCCAAATGGTAACTTCCGGTACATGTACAACCCTAGGTGGGTATTTATTGTCAAGAGTTCACGGCTATCAGGATGGAGCTGAATTTGTTGAAACGCAGCTGATAAATCCAATTTAGTGAATTTCTTACCCCCATTTAACTGAGAAAGGAGCTCATCTATCTTAGGAACATGATGTTCCGGTACTTTAAGATAAGGGTTTACAGTGACTTTATAATCTCCACATATACGTAATGAACCGTTGGACTTTACTACTGGTACAATAGGAGTGGCCCATTCTGCATAATCTACTTTCTCTAAAGTCCCGACTTGAACTAATTTATCTAACTGAGCTGCTATTTTCCCCTTTAATGCAAATGGAACAGATCTAGCTTTATAACATCTCGGCTGTGTACCCTCCTTCAACTCCAACTTGGCTGTGAACTCTTTGCATGTACCTGCAGACCCATCAAAAAGACATTCATTTTCCTTAAGTAATTGATCAAGGCCTGCTACAGGGGGTTCACCTGTCTCATGACCTGTATCTACAAATTTCAATTCTTCCCAATCAATCTTAATATGCTGTAACCAGTTCCGACCGAAGAAGGAGGGTCATTTGCCCTTAACCACAATAAGTGGAAGTTGTTTACATTGGTCAATGTATTTAACATTCACCACGATTTCTCCCAACACTGGTAGAACATCTTTAGTGTAATTTCACAGCACTTTTCTCGTCGTTTGCAATGGAACATGTGCAAATTGTTTGTAGTACAGGTGCTCATCTATAATGGAAACACTGGGACCCGTGTCCAGTTCCATGGACGTTTCACAGTGCTCAATATTCAATGGTAGAAGAATTTCTTTCGGAACAAAAGAAGTCAGTAGTTGTGGTCTGCTGTATTTTATTCATAGAAATAAAATGTAATTGTTCTGGGTCACTATCGGCAGCATCGTCTTCGACTATATGTACATTTGCTGGTTTTTTCTTCGTAGTCATCTGCGCTTTCCTGGAATTCAGCTGTTTACATCTGGAATTTGTGTGCCCCGTACCCGAACATAGGTGACACGGTTTATCTTTAAAATAACAAAAATTCGGGCTGTGATTGGACTTCCCACATCGGAAACAAAGGGGATAACTCTTGCTCTTGGGTGGCATTTTCACGTATCTGACCTCGGTGCCTTCGGTGGTTTATTTTTTCAACCAAAGTCGATTCAATATCAGCATTTTCCATGGATGACGCAATTTGCATTGCTGTAGCTAGAGTTAAATCTTTCTCGGTGAGCAGTCTTCTTCGGATGGACATTGATCGCATACCACAAACTAACCGATCCCTGAGTGCCTCATCTAAGAAAGCACCAAACTTGCAGTGTTCGCTGCTTTTTCGAACTGAAGCCACATACTCGGCCATGTTTTCACTTTCGGTTTGGACACGGTTATGAAACTTATACCGTTCGGCGATGACGATAGGTGTTGGACAGTAGTGGGTATTGACCATTTTCACAATGTCAGCATAGCTTTTGTCACTTGGTTTATCTGGCAAAGATAGGCTTTTTATCAAAGCATAAGTCTCTGGTCCACAGAGTGTGAGCAGTGTGGATTTTTTCTTTGCATTGTTAATATCATTAGCCAGAAAATATTGCTCTAATCTCTCGGTATAGTCTTCCCATTTAGCAGTATTTGGGTTAAATTGTTAAATGACCGTGTTGACCGCTGTGGCCATGCTTGCATGACAATAGGAAACTCGATTTTCAGTTTAATAGTTGGAATGTCTCTTTGGGACGTTTTTCACAACTTTTGCGTTTATCTCATTGGGATATATCCGCGATTTGTTTATTCTCGTCGCCAATTGTGTATGGGCGTGGTAATAACTTGATAAATCAATTTATAACAATTATGATTTATTCTTTTGATTCAAAACAATCGAGAGTGATGCAAGGGAAGTCACTCACACAGGCATTGTTTTCTCTACAATTCTTACTACGTAATTGCGTACCAACATACAATACAGTCTATGCATCAGATGAACTAAATTGTTGCCACTATATGACCTGACCCTCGACCCAACCCAATCAGTTTTCAATATTCGAAGTTCAAAGTTGAAATCAAAGCGACAAGAGAGATGATTATACTTCACAATATTCTACAATCGATGCATGTTTGCCATTGTCCACCAAGTTCATATGCGGTAGTCGCTAGTAGTGATAACGACACAGGTACGGTGGTGGAGCTGGGACTCAATCGCCTTGGTTACTGTGTTGTTGTCTCATGTCAATACCCAACCAGCATTTTCTGTTTGGAATACTAGCCAGAGACCAGGGGGAGCAAGTAATGAATATTGCACATTCGTGATTGGTGGGGTGATAATAATGATGGCAAAATTATTAAGATAATAAGATTGTAGAAGTAACCTTTCTCGCATAGTGTGGTTGTATCTCTAGATGGATTGGTGCAGTATTGAGCACTGAATCCATCCGTTGTTCCGATGTACATATATGCACAATTCCCGGCAGTGCCGGGCTGTCCAGGATACCAAAATTCCCAAATGATCGGCTTGTCATCATATGTTACGAAATCTTTAGTTCCCTGAATCCTGGTTATACCAATCCAGAATCTTGCGTAATTGGCTACATGGTCAGCAAACCTGGAACAGCAAATGGATGTGTGCCATTTAATTAATTACGCATATCTTTGATTAATTAGTCGAGCGACTAAAATGGCACGTAATTTCTAAACTCGGCCACCAATAGTCGTGATATGGTACGCATGTGGGGTTGAGCAAAACGGTTTGTTCTACATGTATGTTGAACATTTAATCCGGATATCCACAGCCACTGCTCAAAGAAAATATTTGTGTTATAACTGTGTAGATACAGGTATGTGATGATAATATAAACAGAGGGCATGCAGATAAACCAACTCGCATATTCCCAACTGCTGACATCTCCGAATAACATAAGTCATGTTCAACAAACAACATCATGCTTAGAAGCTTGATCATATTAGTTCACCAACCATACACACGACTATATGTGGGCTCAAGTTACATGTACATGTACAAGCTACCCGATCGCCAATTAACGCACATATCCTGTAATAATTGCTTGAAATGTATAAATTAACTCACGAGTTCAACATGAAGCTGTATGAATCGGCCGTAGGCAGAACGATTATGTAGCCTCCGTGGTCTGCGCATATTGATTTGGCGGTTGGTTCATTCACGAAGTCCGTCCCTCCAACCCAGTAGCATTTGTTCAGTGAGTTGTAGTACGTGTGTGATGGGACCAAGCAGCCATTCTCTGTCGACAAAAAAAAACACACTTTTGGTGAATGCATGCAATTTCAGTTGCCGCAAAAGTTATAATTAACATTGATCGCAAATCCATATTCTGAACATTTAAGTAGTATGTCTTAACTGCTAGTAACACGTCGTGTAACAGTCCAGTGTGTGATCGTGGAGGTCATCGTGATTTTATGTACATCAATAATATGACTAGTAATAATATATAGTTGTCGCCCGCGATTGAGTGAGACACGGGGATTTGTCGCCGCTCCAGACCTGGAATGTCACCGAGGCCCAAGGGTGACATCCCAGGTCGAGAGCGGCGATAAATCCCCGTGTCTCACGAAAAGAAGGGCGACAGCAGTTTTGATATCCGGCAAATGAGTACACACCTGCTTAATGACAGGCCTAAGTGCGCGTGGTTATTCTTTAATCCAATTTGAAGAGTTCATTTCATGTTGGAATCTTCGCTTTTTAGAATATGTGGATCAATTAACAATTCCATCGTTCCGGTAATTTTACTGGTCGCATGGTCTGAATCGGTTCACGGACATAGGAGTAAAGCAATTTCGAAGTAGAGAAGTATAATATGGGCCGAAATGTTCAGTTTTGTATTAAATGAGTATACACGTGTTAATTTCAAGAACATTAGCATGCATGTGGAACAAACAAGCATTGGCCATGCAAAGGAAATTGGCAACATGCAGATTGGTACGATAATTAAGGGTATGCTTGTGGAGTCGGGGGAACGTATTGCGGAGAGGAAGTTGTCAATACAGTACAGAGCGGCTATATTTGAACTTTAGAGCTTAGTACAAAAACGTATTTGTAACGTATGTACATCGTGTGTGCAATTGTCTGCAGTAGATATGAACTGCATAATAATGTTTAATTATTTGTTCAACGGTATTCAGTATTGATATAAAAAGGTCCAATAGTAACCTTGTACGTCATACAACGAATTGATCTTAGTAATAACATCATTTATGCACAACGCGTTTTAATTGCAAATTAAAAACAATAAATATGCGAATGAGCAAACACCACAGTTCATGATTGTTTAGAAAAGCTGGGGTTTACAAAAGGAGTGTTTTTTGATACTATTGGAGAGATGAGAGGGAATCACTGCTTGTTCAGTACTTCGTAGTTCTATGTTTATCAGTCATCGCTGAGCTGTCAATACCTTCGAAATGTTACCCTCGATGGTAATAAGTGATTTGGTGCCCGGCATGTGACGCACCCGCAGCCATTCAGAATGGAGGAGAATTGGGTAAAGGATAACAATATGCATTGCAATTTAAATTGAATATTCTGATTGGTCGAGAGCTGGGGGAACCTCACTTTTCGATTCACAAGCAATTTTGTTTTGAGCACCGCGTCATGACAACGATCGGCAAAACGTCAGAACACAGCAAGGAGTCGCGTAAATGAGTCAACCGCTCACATATGGTTACTATAGTTACCGTTGGCAGGAATTTGTTCGGGCGCTGTTCCGAATAAACCGGAGTCCCCACAGATTTGATAAGCAACTAGAATGCACTCAGAGAGATGCCAACGTGCGCAAAAATGTAATAAACAATAATTTAAAAAAATAATTTCACTGTATTTTACTTAATTTATTTAATTTAATTTAATGTTAGCAAAAAAAGACAATTACCATTTCTCATTTCATCACAGATAAAAGGCAAATTACTATATTAATCATTTAAGTAATTAAAACCAATTCCATGTTGCCGAAAGGATGAGACTTTAATATCGATTACATTTTTTTCAGCGGCATATTTTCATTTTGATTTTCCGATAGTCAAAGTTGACCAAAGGAGCAATTATAAGAATAATTAATACTATTTGTGTAAATATTGATAGCAGCCAATATGCAACAATAAATATCAATAATTAATCAATAATTAATCAATAACGATCATTTTATGTAATAATAAACTCTTCAAACGGTGTTTGTGTCAACAAATGCGTTTTGTTCTGTGTTACGTCATTCGTCGTATTTGACCCGGAACTCGGCTGAAGGTTAGGCTATTCAGCCTATTGCGTCGAATTACGAAATCGCGTTTTGAATGTCTCTCTTTTCCCGCACGATAATAAGAGGGTTTCGCTCGAACCAAAAATGATAAAACTTCCCAATTATAAGTAAAAATTCTCAAATGAAGGAGTCTATGTAGGTCCCGAAGGAGTCTATAGACTCTTTGATGTAGAGTTCTGATGGAGAAAATGTAGGTCGATCTGGGAGAAAAAATCGAAATCGAGGCTCACTACGAGCATGCCAGTTTTAAATATAGAAACAGGCAATCCTGACAAATGGCGATATCGGCGACAAACAAATAATCAAAAACAACACATAAAATAAACATAGCAAAAACGCGGCACAGTAAAAATGTCAGAACGCCACGAGGTTTTACGTCGTTTTTGGTGACGTCATGGAGTGTGACACCAACCTACGAATCGGTCTGATCGCCATACTGTTGCGCGAGCGCACGTAATTATCATATCTCACTTCATGGCATCTACATGTAATGACGACAAAAAGCGTATTTCATTTTTTTGATGGATTGAATTACAATGAAATAAACGTACCCTGTTTCGTTGGACATTCGAGCAGGAAAATAGTTGAACTCGTTGGCAAACCGATGCGTTCAACAAATGTTGTCATGCTCGAATATCCAACTCAACTCAGTTTATCTCCGAAGTAAAAAGGAATATAAACTAGTTGTACTCACCTGCTGTTATAAAACTGACAAACAAGTAAACAGAACAAACATTGCGTATCCACCATTTGGATGTGCTCATTTCCATTAGCTTTCGGTCCATGTAAGCTACGGAAAACAGCTCTTGTGGTTCTGAAGTGTAAACAATACATGTCGAGGGGGTGTCATCACACGCTCTATGCTTTCTGGAAAGGTTATGTCCTTATATACAAGAAAATTCTGCAAAAGTGATGCTATCGTCGTATGCGTTCAATTAAATGTTACACATAGGTTTTTAGTTTAAACATATTTATTCGCCATATATGCAAATACATGTGAATACATACAATCGGCAACGGGATTGAAGAACAAGTGCGAGCCACTTATACGGTACTTCTCATAGGTGCACATATGAATGAATAAAGGAGTTTGGGCTACCAATAATTGTATATCTCCATATGTCGGTGTTGACAATCCAGTTATTTCTTTTGACATTAAACTCACAACACACCGTATGCAGATCATCAGTGTAAACTCACCAATGTGCAAAGTGTTTGCGCAAGTAGCGAGTTTGACTGATCGACAATCTATTTTGCAAAATATAGATGCAATAAGATAAATGTACAGTTCTATTTCCGTTTTGTAAGCTTATGGCTGAAATAATATCAATAGAAATTCTGACTGAAAGATGAATTTGTTTGCATATATTTTGATTATCCAGCCAACAACGATTTCCTCTTTGGATAAACACTTTCGTAATTTTTGCCTGGCATTTGCGATGGAAGAATTTCGATAGAAAAACCTATACTGTTTCAGGGTCACCCTTCTTAATTTAGATAGCACACATACGCGCTCTTTGTGTTTGTTTTATTATAGGAATTAAAATTAGACACACAATCGTGATTTCAATGTGGGTGACAGAGTGACTAGCCGTACTGACTTCCAACGCATCGAGACAAATAAGTATGGTCTGATAGTCTTCGTGTACATGTTGTTCCCCGTGCTATTTAAAAAGACAACCAATGCGGAGAAGCCGAAGTGATTATTTTGCCGAATACCATATAGCACAGGCATCTGCTTAAACTACAGCTATACCTGGTGGTCATTAAATCCACCTATCTCGTGTCAAATATCACTAAATTTCTGGAAAAATTAGTGCGATCATAGTGCAGGAGGACATGGGCATGTCGCCTCTTGTGGTACATACTCATTCGGGCAGCTCCATGGTAAAATCTAGAGACATAGCATTGTTTCATTTTTTGTTTTTTGAGGAAATAGATATAACTGGAAAAAATGAGACGGACAGATATTTGTAAATCACAAGCATCATATTAACGATACATTGATACATATTATATTCTTGCACTCACTTTTGCACTCTCACTTTGACCACTCTCTCACAGGTGACATTAATAAAATCATGCACGAATCTTATAGTTGTTGTGGTGTCATGTTATACAGTTTTAGGAGTCTGTTGGTCCAGATAGCTTCGTGCCGGATTTTAGATGATCGAGTTAAGAAACGATTAATGTAACATTGAGATATCTCGGTTTCCGGGCTCTATGTATATAATTGTGTTATTCGGGGTATACACATGTATAAATTTAGTTCTGTTGGGGGATATCAACAAGTCAATCAGTGTCCTTTATCTCCGAATTCCATTTTGTACATGATTTTGGCACCTGATTCCCTATTGACAGGGTTGGATGAAAGAGCTGACCGCCTTTCTTATCCCTTAATAACGGGCCCAAAGTTTTTGGTAAGAATGGAGTGGGTAATCGTAGAAGGGGCTGAGTTCTAGTTTGAAAGGCTATAATTTGGCGTTTTAGTCTATTATAGTAACGAAGTTAGTAGAAATATTGAATGTACCCTCGAGGGAGTCGGGGTGTGAAATTCCTCTTTGGTTTGAAACGTTTATAGAATATACGCCTGCATTTCTCCACGAATTAAAGTTAGTTGGGTTTTCTTTCATTATAATGTTAGAATTATTCCATATCGTCGATGGCCTGATATTACCATGTTATCATATATGCTCATGAATTTGCACCAAGAGCTGAGATCATCCCTCCAAAACGGGTTAGCAATTTGTGAATTTTGTTTTGTCGGAATTTAGCATCATATGTTAGGTACAGGGGGTCATCGATAATCGGGTTATCTTTTAGAAGAGAGGCTCATTTTGATTGTTTACATATTAGATGTCTCAGCCATGTGATTTTCATTGCGTCGTTAAAAATGTTCCATATTGACCATTTTCAGTCCGCCTAGGGAGTATTCAAGACATAACTGCTTTCTTTGTACTCTGTCTCATTTCGAGTTCCAGATAAAATTTCATACAATTGTGTTTAACTTCTTAACGAAAGCATTGTCTAGACTGGGAGAGACATGAATATGTGGATTAGCTTTGGAAGAATAAGTGTCTTGGTGCCAGTTATTCTGACAGTTATTCTTCCAATTGGGGTTAATAGCCTGTGACTCCATATCTTGATCAGCCGTTCTATTTCGTCAAATTTACGAGAGTCATCATTTTTTGAAGATCAGTGTGGAAATTAATGCCCAGAAAGTTGAAGGTTTTTGAGTAGGATAATTTAAAATCTTGGCACATAGTTTGTTCTTGATCCTACCCATACCGCCTGACATTTCTCCGGGTTAATACGCGGTCCTGAAACCAGAGCATATAGGTCAAGTATTGAGTAGGCCTCATGTATGCTACTTTCATAACCATCGCGTATAAACGTTGTGTAGTCCGCGTATTGTGATATTTTATACTCCGAACCACCGATGACTATTCCTTTAGTTTTGTCGTTCTGTCTTACCAACAATGCTAACACCTCGGCGCAGAAGAGAACAATATACGGGGATATTGGATCACCCTGTCGACAGCCACGTCCTAATTTAAAACTGTGATAGGTGACCACTAAACAGGATGGACGAACTGGCGTCTTCATATAAAATGGCCATCCATTTATGTAATGGAATCGTCAAATTTGAAGAAATTGAGGCATTTATGTATGAACGGCCATAGTATAATGACGTCAAACGTTTACTTCATTTACAAGAATACACATCTAGTAACACATTAAACCATTAGACAAAGCTACAAATTTGCGTGGCCTAGTGAAGTAAGGTATTCTACGTAATTCACCGTAATATCAATAAAGGCGATGGAGACCGAATACACTGAATAGTAATATGTGATGAGTACATCAAACACAAAAGTAGATTCATAAATAAAATATGTGTTAATGTACTTGATATCCTGGACAAAACGACAGTGATCAATTGACACAGATATCGATAGCCAACTCCAAACTGGACGTCACTGAAGCACTAGACATCGAAATTAGACAACGGATTGATCTTAAAGATATATATGAGATATATATTAAACAACAGCTGAACTCATAAAACAATGTATCTAAACTGTACGGCCTTCCAAGACTAATAATTTATAGTCATGTAAATATTAAAAAAAAAACTGTTAACCAACGACGCTGACCAATATTCGATTTTAAGCTTCTATATAATTTTAACAAAATAATTTATTAAAATTATTATTGTAACAAAATAATTTTTACGCATCTATATAATTTTAACAAACTATCTCGAACGCACATCCAACAGTTGTTTTGTATTTGCCCATATATGATAGGTTGCTCTTCACTCAAAGGTGGGAACTACATATACACAACAGAACATAATTCAGGGAGAGGAGCTATCTAAGTTTTATATCTTGTGCCCCAATCCCAATTGTACATTAATGATACAATAACACATGTTTAAACTAACATAATTCAGTACGGCCTTGGTCACAAGCTGCTGACATATTACTTATAGAAAGTCCAAATTTTATTGCATTCCCTAAATTTATTTTAATGGGTGATTGCCCATTGTTTACAGAATGTTACAGTTTGTTAAAAATGTTCAGTTGCTGCACACAAGATATCCATGTCACAACTTCAACTGAACACGTTTCAGCCTGATCCACCCTTCTACATTCAAGTGAATCATAATCGGAAACCAGATTCACCTTTACGACACAAGGCCCAGCATATCTTTGGACACGCATTATCAAAAAATAATGAAGGATATAGCAGGGCAAGGTGATCTTCCTGGCGCAGAAAGCCCATTAACTGCGTCCGCTAAACAACATGAACTCGACTTCTACATACTGCCATTACTCCAAACACCATTGCACAGGTTTCGGGTCACAGAACTATTGCATGTGATAATAACTTTTCTGTTGCGACAGTGGATATACAACGAATCATATTCGTTATGCCCTGCATAGCACAAACACTATCAACTTCTGATTTCCTTGACAAATTGAAAACAATACATCTAGGATGCGAGTCAGAAAACTGTTGTTGACGTGTCGGAAACTGCCAAGTTCATTAACGCCCTCGTGTGTATACTGTCCTAGAGATTCTAGATAGCTATGGTTTGTTGGGCGTTTTATTTATAGATAATGGGTTTTTTCCGGTTGTGACAATTCGCACTAGGTCCCTATTTGCGGAGGTCTATTTGCGGAGGTCCCCGAATTCGCGGAGTTCCCGTAAAATGGTCGAAATATGTTGATTTTAATGAGGGAACGGGTGCGTATATGTCAATTGATACGTATTTTAAACAAATAACGACACGATCATCATAACAGTGGTTTGTTCTATCAATCGTATCATCATCATCGTCATCATCATACGGAACAAGTCTTGTGACTTTTCGTCCCAATACCATTATTTGCAATGCTTGTTTACAAACATATGTATTACTTGTCGTCGAACTCGTATTTTATTATAATAGAAGAATGAGTCTATGTATATTTTGAATTGATCGAGTGTTGGAGCCTCAACAGCGAAGTCTGGCAGAGAGTTCCAGCTATTTACCACCCTCTGCGTGAATAATTATTTTCCTATGGCCTTGTTAACAATCGGCATATGTAGCTGTTTATTATGTCCTTTTGTTCTTCCTGATGAATGTCTTTCTAATAGGTCACAGGCATTGGTATTGTAATGAGCATTCAACATGCCATGCACTCTTGGTGGGAACACAATGTCTCCGATTTTTTAGGCTAATAATATGATCTTGAGGGCGTTACCATTTCTGATTATGGTTATCACTTGCACAAAATGTGATACTGGTTTTTCATTATGAAATGTCCCATTTATAAATAATATTAGAGAGCATTTCTTCGAAGAAACAGATGTCCAGAACCAGACTGTTGCTGATATGACATCAAACAGAAATTCTTGTTCATATTGAAAAATTATCCAACTCTTTAGCCGAAAATGGCGTGAATGACAAAAATATTGAAAAATTAACACGATATGCTTATTCTGCTATATAAATAATTCTTCGCCTTATACTTTTGTATGCCATGTGACTTTCTCGCCTTCTGATTTGCTAAGAGTTGTGTCCCTATTTCTCGCGGAGTCGTCCACGCAGGGCCAATTGCATACACATGGTTTGCAGTGATGTAACCAACCATGTTACGAGATTGAGAAAATAATTGGCCTTTATGCAAACCATCGCTTATTAGTGCTAACATCTTATATATGTCTTATGTCACCTCAAATACTGTGTGCTTATGTACAGTCAATTGAGATTACAAATTCAAAGGCGGTTGTCATATCATGAGAAGGAAAACGGGCTGGATATCAGATATACCATTTAAGAAAAAACTGAAAACCCATCTTTTCAAAAATTGTTTCAATTTATAGATCGTTATTTTTGGAAATCTTATTGCAGTTGTTATTTCAATACACACCGTTGTTAAAGTTATAATTTATTCTTTTATCTTAATTTTTTTTTATAAATCAAACTTTTAATTTTTTACTGAAATTTTAATTTTACAGTAATTTTCGTTACATCTTTACCAAATTGTATTTAATAGTAGTAGGCCTATTGTTTGTATTTTTATAGTTTTATGTGTTTTTATTGTATTTACTTGTAAAGCGCATTGGAACATTATGTAGAATGCGTTTCTTAAATGTAAATAATAATAATAATAATACCAGACACCGATATTTTGTTAACAATTTAGCAAGTCACATACACGGTGTGGTTATATATAATTTAGAATATAAATAACCATATCCAGTATAAGTGTACATGTAGGTATAATAAATAACAACGCACACTTTTCAGTAGCTTTCGGCAAATACACAACTTATACTGGTGCCATTATTTTCTTCGATGTACGTCCGCACGTCACCAGAAAATAGTACGCAATGTGACACACTTCCGCGCTACTACTTTAACTAAATCGGACTTTTGTTTTGAGCCTTGCTTGTCAATATGTAAATATATAGCTATAATGCCGTTGATAAAGTCCGTGGGCCGAAAGCTGCAGAAAAAGAGAGCGATGTTATTTATTAAAATTTAGGTTATGACCAAAAACATAGGAAAATATATTTCGATTGATTGAACGCTGGGAAGTTGTAATCATCAGTTAGCTAATCTTCTTAACGAGTCATACGATTCAACGGTTCAACGACAAGAGTTAGCGGTTCGCATCCAAAAATCCAAATGGGACCGTGTCGTGAAGTCATCTCCGAGTCACAAATAAGATGAGGACTTGAATCTGGACAGGAACATGCACCACCTATCATGTCAATATTCTTCGCCTTATACTTGTGTATGCCATGTGACTTTCTCGCCTTCTGATTTGCTAAGAGTTGTGTCCCTATTTCTCGCGGAGTCGTCCACGCAGGGCCAACGTGACACACTTCCGCGGATATATTATCATACCGCGGATATATTATCAGACTGCTCGTACGTACGGTTTCGAACCCCAACATGATCGAAAGGTGTCTGGTATATCTGATATCCAGCCCGTTTTCCTTCTCATGATATGATCGAAATATAACCAATTAGGCAGGAACCGAATAGTGGTTCACAATATACAAAACAAAGTTTCCCGTATAACTCACACAACCAAATATACATACCAGCTACACAAATAAGAATAGTAACTATTTAACATAAAAACTGTCTTTATCTGCGTAAGAGCTATATGCCAATAGACTGCACAAGGAGCCAACGGCGTGTGTACAACACGGATAATACCGATGCCTCTTTGGTCAATAAATTTTATCACGAGGTGCAAATTTGCGTTCAATAGCTAAGTTGGTCAACAGTGGCACACTGTATACTTCCTTTATACTCTCGCATGTACATATCCGCGGATATATTACCAGACTGCTCGTACGTACGGTTTCGAAACCCAACATGATCGAAAATGGGTCCTTTCAAGCTTGATCTGAATTGAAGGACATCTTGATATGCCATTCCGATCGATACATGGCCATTTCGATAAGAAATGAATTTTTTTTCACACACATTGAAGCAAGCACATTTTAAGCAATGGATGCTCACACTGAGTCCGTGTCTCCATAAATCAAAAGTTCGATTCAGGGGTGCACGGACGGGGATAGGGCACCAAAATTGATAAAAATATTTTTAGCGCCAATTACCACCAAATTAATAGACATTCTTCTCCATGATACAAGGAATCTAATCGTGTGATTTAAAGATGCCAACTTGGTACCGTTTGGATGAGAGATGGGGGCACTACTTTTGATGAGAACTTGTTTAGTCGCCGATTAAGACAAAATGTATACATAATCATTTCCAATATATCAGGAATCTAATGGTGTGGCTTAAAGCTGCCAAAGGTGGCGTTATTCGAGTCAGTTGTGCGATGAAGAAGAGATGGGTACCAAAATTGATACAAATATTTTAGCATAGATTCGTTCCAGATTGTTACCCATTCTGCTCCATGATACGAGTTATCTAATCGTGTGATTTAAAGACGCTAAATTGGTGCCGTTTTGGTGAGAGACGGGATGTGTGCACTCAATTTGATAAGAATTTGTTTAGTCGCCGATTAAGACAAAACGTATACATAATCATCTCGATTATATCAGGATTATAATTGTGTGGTTTAAAGATGTCAAAAGTGGGGTTGTTCGAGTCAGGGGTGCATTGAAGGGGAGAATGGTACAAAAATTGATAAAAATATCGTTAACGCCGATTTCTACTGAATTGATACATATTCTTCTAGTGATACGATGAATTTAATGGTGAGGTTCATGATGTGTCGATAGATGATATGTTCCAATATTTTGCAGCTGACAGTTGTAAGGGAGACGGGTCTATAATTCTCTGCTACATGTATATTACCTTTCTTTTAAACAGGTGTGATGTTAGCATCGATGTTTCCTGTGGCTATGGACCTTTCAAATATGTGTTCAGACATGGCACGATGTGGTAGGCGCAGGTACGGAGCACTATATTTGGGATGGTATCGGGTCCTGGAGCCTTAGATTGTTTCACATCTAGTAGTAGTTTGGTAACGCCATCGAATGATATGTTTAGTGGCCCAATCCATGGTGTTTTTGCAGCTGATGTATGGCTTGCTCTGATGGAGTCGGTATCTTTTGAGAAGACTGACCGAAATTGTTCCACTAATATCTCTGCTTTGTCTCGGCTGCTGTTAAGTAGTTGGCCTTTTCTTTTAAGCGAAGGTACTCCGATGTTATCTTGGCGTTTGGCTTTTATGTAAGCCCAGAATGGTTTTGAGCTCTTCTTGGACATACCATCCAGAATGATTCGATTGATGTAGTCCCATTCTGCTCTTTTTAGCTCCATTTTACAGGCCTTCTGATGTTTGCGATATTTTACCCAGGCCTCTTCTGATGTTTTAGCTTTCTTGTATAGTCTAGCTTTCTTTCTAAGCATCCGCTTTGTTTTTTTCGGTTATCCATGCAGCTCTTTGTTTCTTTCTGGTTTGGCTTTTTCGTACACGTTCATTTATGGAAGCCATTATTCCGTTCTTCATGTCATCCCATAGGCAATTCACTGGTGTGTCCAACTTGCTGTTGGTGATAGTGTGGCACACTTTGTCTTTGACAATTTTGTCCCATGGAACTTTTGTTTAAAGAGCACGTTTTTCTCGGGGTATCATTCTGTCGGTAAGGAGCGGTGTAGCAGTCGGTGATTATGATATCATGATCTGATATGCCAGGTGTGGATGGTGTTGATTTAATTAGAGATGTATGATGTATGAACATCGTTTCTATTGATCATCATGTAAAGTATTCCCATCATAATAAATAGTAGCGATGAGTTGAACATTTGTGGCTTCAGATTTGTTCTTGTTTTGAGCTGTGGTCGATAGTGGGTTCTGGTATAGCGTGGAATAGCCCATAGAACCCAGTCCACTAATATACCAACAGTTTTGTGCCGCATGTTCTCTAATCTTCCGTAGCCATATCTTACTCAATCTTTTGTCCGGATGGATGCCGTCTTTGTATGTTGAGTAGCAAAATTTCTGCACTGTTCCTCGTCGGTGTTTTGGATTTCTGGAGAGGTCAATTGAGAACTTTGGAGTAGAAGAGCCTTGGCTGTTGTTCAGGCGATGGATTTGACTATTTAGGTTGGTGGTGTTATCTTCTAGCCACGCCTGGTTTTGTGGGTGTATGAGGTATATGTGGTACTCGTGGAAACCTTATTCTATTCTATTCTTATTCTATTTCTGTTGTGTTTTTTTCTGGTGTTTCTGTTTTCTTGGTTGTGATCACTTATGGAGAATGGTGGTATCTCTAGGAATGTGATATGCAGTTTAGAAGCAGTCCACTATTCGCTTGTAGTTTCTTGTTATTTGATCTGCAGATATATTTCGTGGAGAGATATATCCGTGAATATCTCGTTGGTGATGTCGCAGGTCCAAAGCCAGATGTACACTTGGCAGTGCTCGTCAAAAACGGGCCCAGATCGGATGTTTGATCTCAGCCAGTCATAGCCTTCCCTGGTTTTTAGGCCGGAAAGAGAAAACCATTCTATCGAATTTTCCACTTGTTGTGTATTTGATCCTTAAGATATCGCCCTTTGCTATCACTAAGGACTACTGGTTTTCTTTGTGTTGACCGGTAACTGATGTTTTTGGTCTATCGAGATACTTTTGGAGTTTTCTCTGTGACATTTATGGTTAGTGGTTAGACTTTATCGTTGCTTTTGTCTTCTCAAAATTTCCAGTACTCAGTCAGTAGTGGTTTCCGACTTCGGTCTGACTTCACCACTCACCGTGTAATAATAGCGTTCGGGAAAGCTACCGGTCAAAGATTTTGTTTCCCATTACAGTCTACAGGGCTACCAATAATATACATGTATCAAAATGCTATTTAATATTAATATAATGTGGGCAAATATAACTGAGAATCATTTGATCAGTTTGACTAAAGTCCAAAAACGAATATGGCCGCGTCCATAACCAAACGAAAATAGGTGACACGAAAATGCTCAGTTTGAGTCAGTCAAGTATACACTTCCAAAACAATTAAAACAGTCTAATTTCGCGTCATTGGTGCTCCTGAAACACAGACATTTCCGATGAATTTTGGAACACGTTGAAATGTTTTGCGTGTGTTCTTGCGCATGCGCAGATCCAGCTCAAATGCACACCGACGGTCTGTCGTGGTTATTTGTACAGTAGTTGAATGACATTCATAAAACCACAACCATTGTGTATGTATGTACATTTAAGATTGGCAGCATGTCGGTATATCAGTTCTAAAAAAACTTCAGAATAAAAGATCAGTTTAAATCTGGGGGTGTCACTTCGTCTTATTCGAAATCATTTGAAGTTTGCTATACCTCTCTCTATGCAGATTATATGCCAGTCTCCGGGAGTGAAAGTGAAAATCAGTAAGACCAGTTTTTTAGATATCATTGCTAGCTGCACTAGGATCGATGATCAACATGGTACGGCACTACAGGGCTATGCATACAAGATTCAATCCAGGAGTCACCAATCAGAATGCAAATGGATTATCACGGAGGCAATATCCAAACGAAGGAGCTAAATGCATAAATATTCATTTCTAGAGTTTGACAAAACATATCTTTCAAATTGTTACCATAAAAATAAGGCATGGTTTTTGTCAAGCTCAACCTGTTCTGCAGAAAAACACTGCTCCTGTGTGCTCCATATTACCTTTTATCTGCGACATAGCCAGAGTCAATGCTTATTGCATTTTTCATTCTACTCAGCATATTGTAAAGCCGTCCACCCACCCTATAGAATCATCGTCATTTTTAGTTACCGTTATTTTATCTCTGGAGATTATTTGTCTAGCAAAGGAATCAGTCGAGGCTGGGTGTGCTTTTTGTATTTTAGATGTTCCATGTCAATGTTCGCTTCAAGCAAAAAGCTCTAGATGGAACAATTGCCACACATCTTCAGTAACCCCTAAGAAATCACATCCAGTAAATTTAGACCTCCTCCAACAATTTTTCGATCCGGCAGAGATAGCTATTCCTCCTGAATTTTCGAGTTAAATTTTCTATAATTGTTGCCAGTGATCAGACAGGTTATTTAAATTTAAAGCAAATGCACCATTCAACGATATAATTACAGCGGAAAAGAGAGTGTTGTCCATGTATATAAGGATCACCATTGACCAGCTTTTCGTTTTTACTAATGTCCTGCATAGATAAACCATTCCCTGTTAATCAATTAGTTTATTATGTTCGTTAAATTGGATTCATTACGTACAGTTATATAACGCATTTGGATCGCACCCGTTGTTCTTATTCAACTTATTGGATAACCATATTGTGTATACTGACACAAGTTTCATGTATGAATGAAATAAAACAAACCAAACAAACACAGATTAGATGGTTGTTTAATACATTGATTTATATCGCCTTTCATAGCTTAAACAATTGTTACAATTTACATGTGTGTTCGTATCTACAAGAGGCCGTTTGGTAGATGTACGCCATTGTATGTGGCGGATTTCACTTTTACTTGGTCCGTATTATGACCAAGTGCTTTGTGGAAACTTCTGCTCATTCGCTAATTTCAAAAATTGTCCTTCAGTTGTTTAACTATTCTTTTAATATCTTACTCATTGACGAGTAGTTTCCTTAGGCTATGTTCAGATAGTGAGTTCTACAAACGTGCACCGGCCATCTGTTGAACTTTCTATCTGAACATTTCCCACCAATTAGTAGGAATCCTTCTGCCCGTGTACTATATGCCGTTGCTTATATTTCATGAACGCACATCCAGATGAATAATATTCCAGTCCAATGTGTACTGTGAATCCGGACAATGAGTCCAACAACAGCAAGTTACACGGTATCCACTAACAACTACTCAGCTAAATGACGTCGTATGAGCTACCTCATTCTCGTGTCGTACGTGTCTCTATGTCGGTTTCTGTTATTTGTCTCCACTGTCTATAGTACACTAATCTGTCGTTTCTCGGGACGGAATATATCCATCCAGACAATCAAACCAAAAAAACTCCCGCAAATGCAAAGTGGTGGCCAACTGAAGGTCAAAGTCGTTAGATTATTTTCAAACACTGAGGATTTACTTCGCCTGAATCGAGACGTTGTATTTCGTTGGATAACCGACGACAACGTAATGATGTCATTTTTGTTGACAGTTTCCTTTCTGGATACCGTGCAGTGGCATCTACACTGAGATGATTTTGATCTCGGACCTTGTGCCCCAAACCGCGAAGATGTGGATATCAGTGTCGCCATATCAACGGTCGTCGATGTAACGTGATTGAACTAAAGCCGTCGTGTCTGTCGGGAGTTTAGTTGTGGCATTGTGGCTTATATCAGAAGAGTGTGTGTTGGGAGTTATAACAGTTGTGGTTTCAGAACCTGTAATTGTTTCGCTGCCTGTTGTGTATGTGGCAACAGTAACTGTTATTGCCGGTGTACGTGCCGTTGACTGGATCGACGTTACACTGAACGTTGACTCAGTTGAGAGCAACACGCTGTTAGTTGTTTGGATCGTTATATCTGTTGTGGGAGTTTTAACAGTTGTGGTTTCAGAACCTGTAATTGCTTCGCTGCCTGGTGTGTCTGTGGCAACAGTAACTGTTATTGCCGTTGTACGTGGCGTTGTCTGGCTCGACGTTTCACTGGATGTTGCCTCAGTTGAGAGCAACACGCTGTTAGTTGTTTGGATAGCTAGATCTGTCGCGGAAGTTAACCATATGACATCGGCATCTGAAGAGATAGATAACGTAAATGTATATGCACACGTACTGTCATTGTCAACCAAATGTTCACCCGATGGAATTGAAATAACCATTAGCCGTGGTATTCACCAGGCGGGACCATTTATAAATCAGCCGGTTTGGCTGATAGAGGTATAACTGCCACGGTACATGCGATCATCGCTGGCCGTGATGACGAAACCCGTGATGGGCGATATCACGTAATAATAATAACAATAACAATAATGACCAGTTTTATATAGCGATTAACCAATTACTTGCTCTAACACGCTTGGTACAATATTACCCCAGTCATTTGTACAAGCCAACCAATGAACCGGCTGCAGCCATTGATGTTTTATGCTTTCCTGGGTAATCTTACCGCTTCGCCCTCGATGTGAGTGGTGACCTCATACAACCTGGTTGTTGGGACCAATTCAGAGCTCACGCGCAACAGCTTTAGTGTAGACATTTCTCTAATCGAGTCACCAAAACAATTAGCACATGTTGACGCAGTCATTGTAATGCATCGCCATAAAACAGATTGATGATAACGATGGTACTTCCATCTACCATATATACTTCAAATACGATACATCTATATCTATACCTGCGAATGTCTGTCTGTGTTCTATATAACTATATAATACAGGGCCATCTAGATGGCACCAAAGAGGTCTAACATGGATATCATTTTACGAGGAAGATAATGGTGCGGGTTAGACATTTCTAAAGTGACGCTGTTGTTGTCAGGGGAAGACCAGGGGGAGGAGCAACAAAACATTTGTCGTCGATTTCCACCCAACTTATACTTAATCATCTCTCTGATATGAGGAATCTAATGGTGTGGTTTAAATATGTCAAAAGTGGCGACGTTCGAATCACTGGTGCACTGAAAGGGAGAGAGGTACCAACATTGACTACAATATCTTTAGCGCTGATTTCCACTAAAATGATAATTTGATACAGAGGTATCTATCTCCATGATACAAGGATTCTAATCGTGTGATTTAAATGCGCCAAATTGGTGCCGTTTGGATGAGAGATTGGGGGGGGGGACTAAATTAGTAAGAATTTGTTTATTCGCCGATTACCACTAAACTTATACATAATCATCTCCATTATATTCGGAGTCTAATGTTGTGGCTTAAAGCTGCTAAAAGTGGCGTTATTCGAGTCAGGGGTGCACTAAAGGGAGAGGGGCATAAAAATTGATACAAGTATTTTAACGCCGATTTCCGCAAACCTGATACACTTTCTTCTCCATGATACGAGGAATCTAACCATGAGACTTAAAACCGCCAAAATTGGTGCCATTTTCGTGAAAGATGGGGGGGGGGGCACTAAATGTTATAAGAATTTGTTTAGTCGCCGATTACCACCAAACTTATACATTACCATCTCCACGAAATCAGGAGTCTAATTGTGTGTTTTAAAGATGTCAAACGTGGGGGTGTCGCGTTCGAGTCGAATGTGCATGGTTGGGGAGAGGGACGCTAGAATTGATAAAAAATATTTTTAGCGCCGATTTCCACCAAATTTATACATATTTCTCTCCGTGATATGAGGAATCTAAACGTGTGGTTCAAATACGTCAAGTTGGTGCTGTTTCGGTGAGAGATGGGGGCACTATATTTGATTGGAATTTGTTTAGCCGCCTAATTCCACCAATGTTATAGATAGTCATCTTCATACTGACTATAATTTGTTTAAAGATGTCACAAGTGGTGCCGCTTGAGTCAGGGTTAGTGGTGGGAGGGTCACCAAAACTGATAAAAATAGGTTTAACGCCAATTGCCATCCAATTAATACACGTTCTTCTCTAATGATACGAGGAATCAAATGTGAATTAAAGACGCCACATGCCTTTATATTGGCGAATGTATTCTGTGTCCTATATAACTTCACAGGGGACCGTCAAATGTGGCACAGTTGGTGTCAGAGGCAGAAAAGGAACAAATTTTGAATTTTTTTTTTCCGATTTCCACCATATTTATACAGAATCATCTCCTTGATGTTGCGCCGTTCGAGTCCGGGGTGCACGGAGGAGGAGAGGGACATCAAAACTCATAAAAAACAAAACTAGTTACAGCGCCGATTTCCACAGAATCGATAGATATTATTCTCCATGATACGAATAATGTAATCGTGTGATTTAAAGACGCCAACTTGCCGCCGCTTGGGTGAGAGACATGGAGGGCAGCACTAAATTTGGTAAGAATTTGTTTAGTTGCCGATTAACGCCAAACTTATACTTATTCATCTCCATGATATCAGGAGTCTAATGGACGTGGTTTAAATATGTCAACGGCGGCGCTGTTCGAGTCATGAATGGTGAGGGGAGGGGTACCAAAGCTGATACAAATATATTTAGAACTAATTTCCGTGTTCATACACGTTCTTCTCCAATGATACGAGGAATAAAATCATGAGGGTTAATGACGCCACATTTGGTGCCGTTTGGGTCAGTGATGGAGGGAAGAGGCGCACTAAAATTAATCGGTATTTTTAGTCGCCGATATCCACCAAAGTTATATATATACTAGTGTGTATATATATATATATATATATATATTTGGAAAGTGTGGAGAGCGCTGGCACAGGTCGGTTATCCGATTTCTTATGTAATTATTTCTATGGAACTAGCTAAATTTTGTTAGGTTGTGTCGGAAATTGACATAAAATATTGTGTTGAGCACAAACAAAGGATAATGATGTTGAAATTGCTAAAAAGCTAATTGAACTGCGTGTTAATCAAGGTCTGAGTCTAGATCGAACGAGCATATCTCTCAAACTGGGATTTTTCTTGTAGGCAATAATAACCCGTTTGTCGAGAGGCTCGGTCAATTTAGTGTTTAATAATGCAAAGTTTTTTCTGAAAATGTTTGCGATTTCAACATTTCTACGATTGTAGATCAGAGGAAAGCACAAGAAATTTCGAGAAACACCTTTGTAGTCAATGTTAAGTCCGAACGGAAGATATGTTTTAAGTACGCCCATCCAATGATTTTCGCGTTCTAGGCGTATTGAATCGGTTTGGTCTTCGTCGGCTAGAATTGTTGTCTGTTCTATTGGCTGAAAGCTGAAATGGGATTTAATGTCATGATTAGATGAGTTGAAATGATCGGAAATTTGCATGTCGAGTTTTTTGCGAACACTGGAAAGATGATTAGACATTCTAACTTTGAGAGAGGTTTTTGTTTGTCCAACATATTGTATACGGCATCTTTTGCATGTGATTAAGTAAATTACATTTTTAGAATCACAATTAAGTTCGCTATGCATTTGATACGATATGCGTGTTTGTTCGCTGGTGAAAGTGTTACTAGTATTGATATATCCTATTGTATTGATGTAACATCGTTTTTTGTGACAAAATGAGGCTGAACCATTACCCAACACCGGCCGGTTGTGCCGTATCCTTGTTGGTTCAGTCGATGTTGGGTCATGGCGTGACGAGTCCAATTCTCTGAGAGTTTCGGACTTTACTTGGCGCAGTAATCTACTAGAGTAGCCGCGCGGTCGTAAAGCCTGGAAAAGCACTGAACAAGCTTGATTTAGGTCGCTTCTGTTCGTGCAGTTCCGGTGATATCGAATGATTTGAGATTTAATCAATCCATTGAAAAGTTTTGGCGGATGGAAAGATTTACGATGAAGTAGCTGGTGAGAATCCGTTGGTTTCGTAAAAAGTTTTGTATCTAAAATGTTGCATGATGTAAATTGTGGGCCCTTAAATATTGTTAAATCAAGGAAATCAATGCTGGTTTGCGATATTGATTCTTTGAGTTTGATTGATTCGTCATGACTGTTCAAGATGTCCAAGAACCCCCTAAACTCATCCAGACCATGAGTCCAAATGATAAATATGTCGTCCAAGAATCTATAATAGGCTAATGGTTGTTTATCAGATTTGGCCAGGGCGCCTTTCTCCCACTCTGCAACAAAAATTGAGGCAAAATTAGGACTAAACTTCTTGCCCATACTGCAGCCGGAGACCTGTAAATAATATCGTCCATTAAATTCAAAGTCATTCCCTTTAAGAGAAAGTTCTAATAATTGAAGTAGTTCATCTCCAGGTCTATGAGGATCATGGTGGAAATCAAATGCATTCTTAATTGACTTTAATCCGGCATCGATTCCAATATTTGTATACATAGATTCCACGTCGAGACTAATTAGGTAAGCAGAAGATGGAACTTCAATTTTCGACAATTTAATGAGGAAGTCCTCCGTGTCTTTTAGATAGCTCGGATGGCGGGTAGCAATTGGTTTCAAATAGAAATCAATAAACTCCGAAATGTGGTACGACTCCGAAGCCACGTCGCTGATGATCGGGCGACCGGGTGGTGTGTATGGATTAGTCCAACAGCTCAAAGGTTTGTGTATTTTAGGTAGCAAATAAAATGTCCTATTATTGGATTCATGTTTTGCAATTAGATACTGAACATGTTTTTTCTTTAAAACGTCCTGGTCCAGCAAGCTTTTGAGAATGAGATTGAATTTTAAAACATTGTATTTCCAAATTGGCTCATCCAATGGTTTGTAATATTTAGTGTTGCTTAATTGGCGCGTCGCTTCTAGAATGTAATTTTCTTTAGACATGATGACGAGCAAGCTGCCTTTGTCACAAGGTTTGATTACAATGTTTTTATTGCTGCGAAGAGTTTTTAGTGCAGTTCTTTCAACTTTAGTGAGGTTATCCTCGTTGTGAAATTTTGGTAAATTTGTTATGTCGGTTTTGACTAAGCCAGCGACCTCGGGAATGGAGTGGTCAATCTGGCGGTCAGAGGGGGTCCACATCGAAGGTTCTTTAAATTGATCTTTTAAACCTGTCGAATTGCGAAAGAAATCAGCCATAGCTGTTACTTCCCTAAATTGCATGCTTGCTGGACCGCCGTTCATTTCCATGGCATACATAGAGTCTGGTAAAACCAATGTTCCATCCTCCCCCAGATAGCATTGTAACGTTATTTTAACGTTAAACAAACCGTTATTTTAACGTTGGAATAACGTTAAAAAAACATTCTTTTAACGTTGTGAATTCGTTCGGTTTGCTCGTTGGAATAACGTTAATTTAACGCGTTATTATAACGTTAATATAACGTTAGAAATTAAACGAACAACGTTAAATTAACGTTAAAAAAACATTATTTTAACGTTAAAATAACGGTTTATTTAACGTTAAAATAACGTTTAAAATAACGTTAATAATTGGTTTCTGTAACGTTACCTAAAGTTACCAGAACGTTTTTTCAACGTTATTCTAACGTTAAGATAACGGTTTATTTAACGTTAAAATAACGTTAGTAATTGGTTTTTCTAACGTTAATTTAACGTTCTTCGTAAAATTTCTAACGTTATACTAACGTTATAATAACGCGTTAAATTAACGTTATTTCAACGAGCAAACCGAACGAATTCACAACGTTAGAAAAAACGTTTTTTCAACGTTATTCCAACGTTAAGATAACGGTTTATTTAACGTTAAAATAACGTTTATAATTGGTATTTCTAACATTTATTTAACGTTGTTCATTTAATTTCTAACGTTATTTTAACGTTATAATAACGCGTTAAATTAACGTTATTTCAACGAGCAAACCGAACGAATTCACAACGTTAGAAAAAACGTTTTTTCAACGTTAAGATAACGGTTTATTTAACGTTAAAATAACGTTCTGATGGTAACGTTACAGCAACCAACTAAAAAAAAACAACTATTAACATTTAAATAACGTTAATATAACACCTAGGCTTAACGTTAGAATAACATTGGGTAAATCAATGAACAATTTTCTTAAAATTTTCTTGAAGTAACGTTGCAGAAATTAAATGACATACTAGTATCAATCCAACCTGTTTACTTTATAACTTTAATCCAACATTGGAAATTCAACTAACAACGCTACAGCCATCGATGTTGAAATATATAATAATTATGTTAATCCAATGTGTTGATATATTATTATTGACTCAATATTGGAATAGTCCATGACCCAACATTTCAGGAGAAACCAGCACTCAACAATTAGATTAAAGGTACTCAATCCGATTAAGCACCCCTAAATTTCTATTTTCTTTGGCTTCAGGGGTAACAAATATTTGATTCGAGTCGAGGAACCCATCCATCAAAGCTCAGAATGATCAGATATTGATTTTTTTAATTTGTAATATTCTCGGGATGTGTACTAATAATTGCCCCATAATTTGTAATAATTGCAACAAAAAAAATTATTCAAACGGACGAAGATGGATAACTCTAAAATCAAGTGGTAATAATAGCGCAATTTTGACCGAGAACATCCTTTTGACAACGTGTTCTGGGCCAGAAACAATAGAAATAACAAAACTTCAAAAATCGATATCTCATCACTCTGAGCTTTGAAAGGTGGGTTCCTCGACTCAAATCAAATATTTTTTACCCTCGAAGCCAAAGAAATAGTATTTTAGGGGTGCTTAATCGGATTATGTACCTTTAATATTGTATCAATGTGGGGAAGTATAGCCAACCACTAAGATGCTAAATGCGCCATTTGTTTTATTTAGTTTATTAAAGACATGCATTGTGTTCGAATCTTATAATATATGTATTACATGTAATGTTAATATTATTAAATTATAAAGTCTAAAGCAAGCATTTGAAAGAAGAAGCAATCAAATGTAGATAGCTTATAATTATCTGGACATACAGGGAATGTCACATATATAAGAGAATGCATTGGCTTACATGGTCATATATTAATGTTAGGTCAATTTATTCTCATAAATATTCAAGGCTCAGCCATTGACACAGAGTTTGTTGCAAAAATTTTGGAAGCTCCAGTCATGTGAAGTATTATGAAAGGGAAACAGGACACTTATTTTTTCTAGTTGAAGCAAGATATTTGAATTATAAATTTATTTGGTGCACACTTTATGACCACAGATATGCCATATCAGGGGAGCATATATACATATTTTGTCATTATAAAATACCCGTATTTAAATAAACAAATTCAGACAAAATATAAATAATTTTGCATGCTATAAACTAGTAAAATTAAGATTCGAACACTATGTGAGTCTTTAATTTTGAGCCTTGAGTGTTGAAAGTATTCTTAATATTGTTTAGAAATGGGCTGGCATAGGGTCAACATGTTACAAAATTGAATTATTAGTTCACATTTAATGCACTCTTAAATATACATGTATATCGTGAAGACAAACCATTTAAGTTGATTTAACCAATGTCTCTTTATCATATCATTTGTGATGTTGATGACAAGCTGATTGGTACTAGTAACATCCTCTACTTCTGAGCTGGCAACAGCAATAGTCCATTCCATTCTTTTCCATAGTTATCCAAATTTCAGAATCCAGATTGAATTTGATAGGTAACTTATCTCCAGTTTGTCCCACAGTAAGTGCCAGTGGAATACAAACATGAAATTTAAGTACACACCAACAATCACAACAGACCAAGAACACTAGGATAGATGCATTCACAGGCATTTCCAAAAGACTTTATCAAGTCAAGAACTGAATGACAACTTTAAGTGCACAATCCTGTATTGAAGTGAACTTCTTCCCATGCTGGTGTCATTTTTAAATTGAGCTGACACTGGGTCCTTTCTGTAAAAACATTTTTCCAGTGCAATAAATTCTCCTGCACATAATCCTCCGTCCTTTAATTTCTTTCACCATAATGATAATGATCACCTGTTTAGGAAGAAGAAAAAATACTGATGTTAATTGAAAATACGGTGAAGCAATTCTGATAGCTATACCTGAAATTTTGCGAAAACCCTGAGCCAATGCATTTTCCCAGAAGTAGGGAGCCTCGCATATATAAGAGAATACTTAATATTAAAAATGAATGTTGGTTTGCACATGTTCCATATGGCATATATAGTAAGGATGCAAGTTGTGGAAAGCATTTCACATGTAAAAATGTCAGACTAACCGGGGAGGGGGTGTTGCTGTAGTAAAAAATTTGCAGGAAGGTATGCCGCTTTTTCTTTTTGCATCTGGCATTTTCGGGGACCCACCACACCAAAACCTGCAAAAAAAATATTTTTCTACTGCCAATCCTTTGACATCCACCCACGACACCCACCCACAAAATTTCACTAAATTTGGTCTAAATCGCATAGAACTCTACTGATATCACTCATATGACTGAGAATTATCTCATTTAGTTCAAATAACAATTTTAACCTGTTGCAGAAGCTGTTTTAATTTAAAATAGATTGCTGATCATATTGTGTGGATACACACAATTTCTTTAATAATTTCTAACAATTTCGTGATTAGTTTCAGTGTCAACCAGCCCATTATCTAACATATTCCATACCATTATGTTAGTCTACTTGAGCAACTTACTTCTGTTAGGCCAAAAAAAAATATGTGTGTTTAGGGTTACGGTCCACTGACAACTTTGGGTAGGTATGTAGGGCTGTAGGCCATTTAAAAAAAAAATAATATGTATATGGCAGGCATGTAACGATCATCCTACAACACTACAATTATGTACAAAATCAAGTACTATCTTTATTATTGATATGATATAACTAAAGAGGAAATGCAAAGACTATTTGATAATCACCATTAAAATGAATTTGTCCATTTAATATGTCACATTAGTTGATGAGTTTTCATGAAAAATTATTGTATCCGGATTAGTGGATACAGGGGGAGGGGCGCAACTGCAAAGTTGACACATTGGCTGTGTCAGACACATTAACAAAAATGGGCCACATGACTAATATTTTGGAATGATCTGATTGATCTCATGTAATAATTATTTTTTTTAGTCAAATTAGTGGCAAGCTGGGATATTCATTTCCAGGTAACCCACACCTGAGGTAATTCCTGGAACCACAGACATCTTGTTCAAGCTATACACTGCAACTTGTCTGTGCATAAGTTTTGGGCGCACATTGAATTCTTAAAATTCCCCAGGTACATAATTCTGATGGATTGCTTTATTCCTACATAGTAAGATCAACCTTTTATGTCCACATTAGTTTCTCTCTGGTGCATGAATTTATAGTGTGCACCCAAAACTTAGTGAGACTGCAATAGGTGTATATATTGAACAAGATGTCTGTGTTGCAGTTTTTAGTGATACAGTTAGACATGAGATAGTATTTTCAGGCTAACTTTAAATGTGCAAAATGTGTCTGTTCATCATTAGCAGAATATAAGCTTCCGGTGAGCAAGGCAGGATACATTGTTTGTGGGCCCAGGACAATGTGCCATGACCCATTGCTCATGTGGGAACGATAAAAAAAAAAAAAAATTTAAGTTTTGAGTGGGGCCGATTTTGCAGGGTCGGTCGGGAAACCCTAAACACAGGTTTTTGTTTTTTTGGACTTATACTAAACTAGGTGAAACAGACTCCCGAATATATTCAGCATCGAAGATACATGTACCTGTGGCTCCCATTGTGGGACTTATTTTGATCTTAGACAGAGCCTTTATTTAGCGGTGGCCACTTTGTGAGCTTCAAGCACATTTTTATCATTAAAACATTTTGATTTATATACAAAATGTATATTGTTTCAATTAATTTTTTTTTAGATTGAATTCCTTGCTCAATATAACAAAACCAAATTTATTTTATTTTTAATTAAAATTTTTGAATAACACCATTATAACACCCGCCAGGGTACCCCGACTGAACACAACAAACCCCGACTGAACACACCAAATTTGGTTGAACTCGATCCAGGGCCCCAGGGGGCTGGCAGAGAGAAAAATCCGGACAGATCCTACTTGTTTATATAGATGACAAGCAGTCATTTTTCTATACCAGACTTGGAAACCTTAGGTCTTGTGAGAGATCATCTGAGTTGACAGAGATGCAAATAATTCACTGATCAATTAGCTTGATGCACGTTGACCAGGGAAATTTCCAGAGCTGTTTCGATACCTGTTACAGGTATGGGCACAGGGATGGATCCAGGGATTTTTTGGGGACACCTGTTTTGGGACCATGATATGCCGAAGGCATATCCCGAGGGCCGTAGACTTGAGAAGGGGGTAGGTACGGGAGGGGGTCGCCCCCTCCCTTAGGTGCAGCATTAAATATCCCGCATTAGAAAATGCACTGGCTTACAATGTCAAGATAAAGGCCAATGTATTATCTTATATATGCGATGCTCCTTAGCAGAGGCGGACTGGGCCAAGAAACCGGCCCGGGAAATTAATATAATACCGGCCCATCTGTTTGGGGGGAGGGGGCGTCCACAGTCCACCTTGGAAAATTCCAACTGCACCCCCCCCCCCCTTGAATCAGAATCAGACCAAATACATATTTTTGCATAATTCCATTTGCACCCCCCCCCCCCCCTTGAATCAGATGCAGACCAAATACATGTTTTTGCATAATTCCATTTGCACCTCTGGTCTAATATCATAATATATATTCATAAACCATGGTTCTATATATTCCCGGTATGAGACCATTCAGATATTTTTACCTGAAAAATTGCATAAAATCTAACATCTAGCGGTCTAACTCAAATGCACACGGCTACGGACAAGAGACCAGGACACACCGGGCTGTTCATGGTTGTTCGGCCCGGGGTGAGAACATTTTGAAAACTATACAAGAAAATCTCGAATCCGATAAACTAGACTGGCATCAACTGAAGCGTTCCTATTTTCTTGTAAATTTCAATTGGGGGAGGGGTGCGTAAGAATTTTTTTGGGATTTACAGCTGGGAGTTACCGTTAAAATCTCGAGATTAATGGGGTCTTTACGTGGTGTTATATGATGCCGACAAGTTCATTTAATGTCAAAATTACGATTAGCCAATTCGGCTGGTTAAACAACACATGTGGTGGCCCACGTCCGGAATTTTCCCGGTCTCCCGATCGGCCATGCAGTCCGCCTCTGCCCTCATGAATTTATGTGAGAAGAGTACCATCTTATTGGATACACGGCTGGTTAAACAACACATGTGGCGGCCCACGTCGGTTTCATTTGCGGCCCAAGTTGTGGTTGGGCGGCCCAACCACATATACCCCCCCCCCCAAACCGTAAAAAAAAACCCCTCGGATTCTCGCTTGATAGAAAATCACTTGGAATCAGAATTATCTACATGTATATATTCAAACTTAGATCATTGTACAGGATACACACAATTCCATAATTTATAACAATTTCCTGATTAGTTTGTTAACCAGCCCATTATCTAGCGTTATGCCTTAAAACTTTTGATAAGTCTACAGTCTACTGGAGCAACGTCTGTTATAATAAATCGTCACATCAGTGCTATAACTTTGTAACTTCATTTTGGCGGGGAAACAAGTTATTGCTCTTTAAAAGAAAACGAGGGAGTAAACAGCTGGAGTAAACATAAACAAAAAATATGTGGTTCAATGGACAGCTATTAATAGTTTTCATTGGGATAAATACAACAATATGTCATGCTTTGTCAACATTAGGAGAAATGTTGTCTGAAAACTTCAACCTTCATTTTCTCCGAAAGTTGAAAATGTGGGTTACGACATAGTCGACACTATAGCACTGATGCGACAAAATGTCAAACAGTCACTATGCCAGACTTGGATATTTTAGGTGTTGTGAGAGTAATAGATCAATCATATGAGTTGATAGACATGCAAATAATTCACTGAACAGTGTGATGACAGTTATATTCTTATTCTAGCCATTGATAGTCACATTAATGTTTGAGAAGTTGCTCAATCTTTTTCCATACACACAATGATCTAGGCTTTAGTTACGTTAAGTCAATTTTGTTTATTTCAGTTTTACATTTCTCGAAAGGTGTCGGGAAGAAATCATTCCACCCCACCGTCCCATATGCATTGAACATGCCATAGCTCCCAGTAACATAAATAGAGGATCTCACATGAGTTTCTATTTTATACGGAATTTATCAACCGAGTTCACTAAATTCGATTTGAGCAGAGGTTTACCGAGGCTCAAATAGAATTTAGTGGACGAGGTTGATAAATTACGTATAAAATAGGACGAGTGTGAGATACCTTTTATCACATGATCAAATAAACGCGAAATATTCATCGAAAACAACAATCATAAACTGCAGCGATCGCAAATCATTTGAAGAACGGCGTGATGTCATCGCACGCGCTGATGCAAAACGTGTGTCTTACCGATAATTATGAAACAGCTTTTATGGGCAAATTATGGGATAAATATGGCATTTTTTGCTGTTATAAATTCTTATAATATATTTCAAACTGTTACAAATGTAAAATGAAAGTGTCAATGACACTGTAGCTCAACTTGAAAGGGAATAATTTCATGTGTTACAGTCAATGGAGTGAATTAGGAATGTGGAAAGTTGAATTTAAAGGTCTAGTTATAAAAAGAGTAAAATCCAAGATGGCCGCTGGACACTGGCAGCCATGTCTTTTTTGCCGAATGACTCGTTCCCATCTACATGTCATTGTCAACAGCTATGACAAATTTTATAATGATCTGACCAAAGGTATGACCTGTAGCCTGTGCTAAAGGAAATTGTTGATGAATCACACACGCACACACACATGGACCACAAAGCCTGGCAATAGCTCAAACTTTACATAGTAAAATAGTAAAGTTGAGATAAATGAAAGTGTCAATGACACTGTAGCTCAACTTGGAAAGGGAATAATTTAATATATTACAGTCAATGGAGCGATTAGGAATGTGGAAAGTTGAATGTCTAATACTAGTTTATAGACATGAAGAGAAAAGTAAAATCCAAGATGGCTGCTGGCGGCCATGTTTTCGGCCGAATGACCCCAAAATGAGTCGTTCCCATCTACATGTCATCGTTAACATCAATGACAAATTTTATGACGATCAGACTAAAGGTACGACCTGTAGCCCATGCTAAAGAATTTAGTCATACAAAGAGTAAAATCCAAGATGGCTGCTGGCGGCCATGTTTTTTGGCCGATTGACCCCAAAATGACTCGTTCCAATCTACATGTCATTGTTAACATCCATGACAAATTTTATGATGATCAGACTAAAGGTACGACCTGCAGCCCGTGATAAAGAATTTAGTCATACAAAGAGTAAAATCTAAGATGGCTGCTGGCAGCCATGTTTTTTGGCCGAATGACCCCAAAATTACTCGTTCCCATCTACATGTAAATATTATCATCCATGACAAATTTCATGATGATCAGACAATCAGTACGACCTGTGGCCCGTGCTAATGGATTAAATTTTGAAATCCAAGATGGCCGCTGGCGGCCATGTTTTTTGTCCGAATGACCCCAAAATGACTCGTTCCCATCTACATTCCAATATCAACAGCCATGACAAATTTTATAATGATCAGACTAAAGGTACGACCTGTAGCCCGTGCTAAAGGATTTAGTCATACAAAGAGTAAAATCCAAGATGGCTGCTGACGGCCATGTTTTTTGGCCGAATGACCCCAAAATGACTCGTTCCCATCTACATGTCATTATTAACATTCTTGACAAATTTTATGATGATCAGACTAAAAGTAGGACCTGTAGCCCGTGCTAAAGGATTTAGTCATGCAAAGAGTAAAATCCAAGACGGCTGCTGGCGGCCATGTTTTTTGGCCGATTGACCCCAAACTGACTCGTTCCAATCTACATGTCATTGTTAACATCCATGACAAATTTGATGATGATCAGACTAAAGGTACGACCTGTAGCCCGTGCTAAAGAATTTAGTCATACAAAGAGTAAAATCCAAGATGGCTGCTGGCGGCCATGTTTTTGGGCCAAATGACCCCAAAATTACTCGTTCCCATCTACATGTCAATATTAACATCCATGACAAATTTCATGACGATCAGACGAACAGTGCGACCTGTGGCCCGTGCTAATGGATTGAATTTTGAAAACAAAGATGGCCACTGGCGGCCATGTTTTTTGTCCGAATGACCCCAAAATGACTCGTTCCCATCTACATTCCAATTTCAACAGCCATGATAAATTTCATGATTATCAGACTAAAGGTACGACCTGTAGCCCGTGCTAAAGGATTTAGTCATACAAAGAGTAAAATCCAAGATGGCTGCTGGCGGCCATGTTTTTTGCCCGAATAACCCAAAAATGACTCGTTCCCATCTACATGTCATTGTTAACATCCATGACAAATTTTATGACGATCTGACTAAAGGTACGACCTGTAGCCCGTGCTAAAGGATTTAGTCATGCAAAGAGTAAAATCGAAGATGGCTGCTGGCGGCCATGTTTTTTGGCCGAATGACCCCAAAATTACTCGTTCCCATCTACATGTCAATATTAACATTCATGACAAATTTCATGACTATCAGACGAACAGTACGGCCTGTAGCCCGTGCTAATGGATTGAACTTTGAAATCTAAGATGGCCGCTGGCGGCCATGTTTTTTTTCCGTATGACCCCAAAATGAATCATTCCGGTACAAATGTTGATGTCAACAGCTATGACAAATTTCATAATGATCCGATCAAAGGTACGACCTGTAGCCTCTATTGTTGACGCGTTACGTACACACGCACACACGGACGACGGACGACAAAGCCATGGCAATAGCTCAAACTTTACAAAGTAAAGTTGAGCTAATAAGGGCACAAAAGGTCTTCAGTAAAAAATTTGCATGAGGTTGTAAATAACATGTTTTTTGCCTCTCGGCCACCAACCCACCTCGGCATACCTTCCTGCAAATTTTTTATTACCCCCCACTCATAGTGGATACTAGTATTAATGCAGCCCGTGGCAACATGCATTTGCCATTCAGAACATTTTTAGCTCAATTAACTTTTGTAAGTTTGAGCTATTGCCATGGGTGCGTGTGTGCGTCAACAATTTTCTTTGGTGCTGGCTACAGCTCGTACCTTTGGTCTCAAATTTGTCATGAATGTTCACTTTGACATGTAGATGGGAACGAGTCATTTTGGGGTCATTCGGCCAAAAAACATGGCCACTGGCGGCCATCTTGGATTTCAAAATTAAATCCATTGGTGCGGTCTACATGTCGTAACATTGACATTTACTAGTAGATGGGAACGAGTCAATTTGGGGTAATTCAGCAAAAAAAACACCCACCCACCTCGGCATACCTTCCTGCAAATTTTTTATTACCCCCCCCCCCCAGACTAGCTGGCATCCATACTCTATGGAATGCAACAAAATCAACATCCATTACATACATTTACACTCAACTGAGTCAACTGGCAGATTAACAGAGCTTTAAGGCTTTAATAAGTGCCTATTTCCAACTTTATTCTTGTAGCTTGTTGCATCTACACAAAAATGTGAGGCTCCCCATGGGAAACTTCCATATATAAGAGAATGCACTGGCATAGGATCTTTAATGCTGCTCCAGTGCAGTCCCCATCATGAAAGGATTAATAAAGGGACACAGGGCACTCGTACTCGTAGTGGATACTAGTAATGCAGCCCGTGGCAACATGCATTTGCCATTCAGAACATTTTACTAGGTTTTTATTATATCCAACGTATGCTAATGCCTAATAATTAGAATTGTTTTTATTCAGCCCGTGATTCCACGTGCTGTCAGTGTCAACAAAAGCATGTGACCCACTAATGCCACTAATAGGCAATATTGTATCTCACGTGACTTTGTTATTGAAATCAAGCTTTCCGATTGGTTGGCTACTCGACTCTATTAGTCGTAATTGTATACTACGCCTTCAAGTCTCTCCCATCGTGCACTATGCATATGTAGTTTTGCCTACTAAAAATAGTAACGAACACTACATCAAACTTTGTTCTAAAACTACTTGTTATTTCGCCGCTGATCCAAATTAAAGCTTCAGTAAGGCCAACATCAATTGTCTGAACTTAGTAAAAGTTGAAAATAGTAGTTTCCTACTGCTAAATCAAAATATTTGTTCGATACAATATAATAATTAGAGCATGACTTGTCGTGAAATACGCCGATATAGTGCATAGTGCGGTTGTGTAGTTCACTCCGCTTCGCGTCGTGAACTACACAACCTCACTATGCACTATATCGGCGTATTTCACTCCAAGCCATGCTCTATTTATTAACTATTGTCGTATTGACAACGGAAGTAGGTCGAAACAAATTAAATGTTTACACAATAAGACAAATTTAACTTTTGTGGGGGTCTGGGAGTTGAAAAATCAATAATTTGTTAATATTTTACAGTGCTTACACTGCTTAGTTTGGGTGTATTTTATTCTGTTTTTTTTATTGGCAGCAGCCGATCTGCAAGTGCAAGTGCAATTTGACATATTTTGAATTTTTGTTGACCTACTTTCCTCCGCCAGGCTCCGATGCGTTTCCACTGTGACTGTCCATCAGAACAAATGAATTAAATCGGAAATTACGGCCAGAACACGCCACAAATTGCATCTGTGGCTTTTGCCACGACGATAAACAACCACTGACCCGTTACTCAACTTACTGGCTACTGCCTGAATGACAGTACAGTGTTGTCTGTTGAGTGATCGAGACTCGATTGAGAGTGAGAAAGTTTTGAAATTGGGTCAATAATTAATACTCACCGATATTCACACATCCGTCAACTAAACTGCACAGCTGTTCCGGGTGGAAATATAGGTCAACATGGTCGTTTATTCGAATGCTGCGTTCAAAACTTGGAAGTTTCCCAAATCATAAAATCCAAACACTCAACAGCGCGCGATGACGAAATAATGTGACGTCAAGAGCGCGTCATTGCACGTGCAACTCGCACGAGCTGTTTCAGTGTTTAGATTCTATATAGCACATTAGCAGGTGCGTTTTGTCCCTGGCTTGGCGCAATTAATTTCGATATTCGCTGGGTATTGCAAACGTTGATATTGTCTTGAAGGGGGTGGCTAAAACGATTTATAATATGTCTGATTCATTTGGTTTCATTGTACAAAATAAAATAAATGAACTATCGGTGGTGGAGATCGATATACAGTCAACAGCGTGGATTGGGGGGGGGGGGGGCTAGCTGAAATGTACCAATTGGAAAATTCCAACCTATAACCTATAAGTATAATGTGGAAGGGTATTAAAGGGATATTTGACTTTGAAAAAAAAAATCTCAAACTTTGGGAGTGGGGAGGGGGGGGGGGGGGGGTGATCTGGTTCAGAGGTATATATGGGAGGCCATTTTCACATTTATTATTTATTTACACTTATGTGTAAATATTTATGCTTTTAAAGTGTAAATAATTTTTGTGCTTAAGCGCAAATAAAAATCGCTTGAGCACAAATAAACATCACTTATATAAGCACAAATAAACATCGCTTAAGCGCAAATAAAAATTAATATTCATTTATCCCCCCCCCCCTGAATTAATATTTAATAGCACGTACAGGCCTTTAGAAATACATCACTAAAGTTTATATAAGACCACTATATGAGAGAAACAGCCCCCCAGTAACCCCAAGATCCACAGTAACCCCTAATTCCCTATTTATGGCCATGGAAATGGTATAGATCTGTGCAGGATATATCTCTTTTATAAAATATACTAGATCTCTGGGATGGAGACACAAATTCTTGGGGACAGGGATGCTGATAATATGAAAATAGGGGTTTTTCCCCTATTTCAAGTCAATAAGTACACCATATGAGCGAAGCAAACCCACAGTAACCCCTAATTCCCTATTATGGCCATAGAAATGGTATATATCTGTGCAGGAGATGTCCCTTTAATAAAATATACTAGAACTCTGTGAGTGAGGCAACAATTCTTGGGACACCAGGGACAGAGATGCTGATATGCATATGGATATTTTTTTTTCTTCAACTTTCTAGTCTGTATGGGGCTACTACTATGGGCCCATGATAATATACTATGAGATGGCCTCAATTATTCACAATCAGAGGGATGTAAGGGAGTGTTAGGTATTTGCGCTTAAGCGCAAATAAATTGATACACACATATTTGCGCTTAATCGCAAATGATTTACGCTTAACCCTTTACCAACAGAACAGCCCTGTGCCAATGCATTCTCTTATATGTGAGTCGACCATAGGTCGCCTCGCATATATAAGAGAATGCATTGGCTTAACACATATTTTAAATGATAAAATTGTCAAAGAATGCAGAAAAATATTATAAAAAATGTAAGAAAAAATTATAAGAATGTAAGAAAAAATGGTAAAAAAATAATTTTTTTAGGCCAATGTATTCTCTTATATATGGTCGACTCGCATATATAAGAGAATGCATTGGCACAGGGCATAACTGTAACAATCACAATGTGGTCAATGAACCGGTTCCAATGATATCCATATTTGTATGGTGTTATTGAGACAGACCGAAGATATTTTAGGCTGTTGAAGCTTTATTTGGGCATTTTTGGCCGTTTTGTTGGGTAAAGGGTTAAGCCCAAATATTTGCGCTTAAGCGCAACTAAATAATAAATGTGAAAATGGCCTCTCATATATTTGGGCTTAAGCAAAATTATTGTACTTAAGCGCAATCAATTGCTCTTAAAGGTACTCAATCCGATAAAACTCCTCTCAATTACTATTTCAATGGCTTCGGGGGTCAAAAATATTTGATTCGAGTCGAGGAAGTCACCCATCAAAGCTCAGATTTGTTAGATATCGATTTTAGAAATCTATTTCTGGCCCAGAACTCAGTCAAAATTGCGTGATTATTACCACTTGATTTTAGAGTTATCCATCCTTGTCTGTTTGAATAGATTTTGGTGTACACATCCCGAGCAGATTACGGCAGTTGAAGGCAATTATTAGTACTCATCTCGAGTGAATAACAAATTTCAAAAATCAATATCTAATAACTCTGAGCTTTGTTTGATGGGTTCCTCGACTCGAATCAGATATTTTTTACCCCCAAAGCCAAAGAAATAGTAATATAGGACCCTCTGATCGGATTGTTGTTGTTGGAATCTGTTGAGATGGGGACCCTCTGTTCGGATTGAGTACCTTTAAGTGCTATTTATTATTATATATATGATAATATACTATAAGATGGACTCAATCATTCACAATCAGAGAGAGAAATAAGGGAGTTTTAGATATGTATATGATTTGCGCTTAAGCACAAATAAATTGATAGACACATATTTGTGCTTAAACACAAATGATTTGTGTTTAAGCGTAAATTATTTGTGCTTAAGCGCAAAGGATTTATGCTTAAGCTCAAATATTTGCGCATAAGCGCAAATAAATAATAAATGTGAAAAGGACCTCCGATATTGATGGTAGGGTACGTTATGGTTGGATACAGACGTGGCCATGTGGAATTGTGGTGGGATTCAGGGACGTGATTATGGGGGTTGTGGTGGGATCCAGGGATGTGGTCAAATCCAGGGACGTGGTCCGGGGTGTCGTGGGATTCACTGAACATGGGCATAGGGGATTGTGGTGGGATGTTTCATTGGGATTGTGGTGGGATTCAGGGACGTGACCATGGGGTGTGTTGGGTTTCAAGGGAAGTGGCGATGCAGTTGCGGTGGATCCAGTGACACGGCCATGGGGATTGTGGTGGGATCCAGGATGTGGCTATGGGGTGTGGTAGTATTCAGGGGGAGTGGGTCTGCTGGTATCCATGGATATGGCCATGTGGAGTGGTCGTGGGGTCCAGAGAGGTGGCCATGACGGGTGTGGTGAGATTCGAGTTGAAATTCTTGGTTTGATTTTGAACATTAACCCTCCCATGACTGGAACTTTCTGAAATTTTGCGAAAAGCCTGTGCGTGTGCCAATGCATTCTATTATATACTTATATATATATAAAAGAATATATTGGCCTAACAATATTTAACTTGACCTTGTAAGCCAGTGCATTCTCTCATATATGAGGCTCTCTATGGGAGACTCATAGTATGATACACGTATATAAGAGCATGCACTGGCACGGGATCTTTGATGCAGCACAAATGCAGCTACCGTCACGAAAGGGTTAAATCGGCCGATCATCATATGTGTATAATACATGCTGCATGTTGGACTAGCAAAATTAAGATGACAAAAGTAGGATCCAACATTAGATCTATAAAAGACTATTAACGTTTGTTTTCCAATGTTAAAATAACGTTATATTTCTAACGTTAAAATAACGTTATATTTCTAACGTTAAATTAACGTTAAATTTCTAACGTTAAAATAACGTTATATTTCTAACGTTAAAATAACGTTAGATTTCTAACGTTAATATAACGTTAAATTGTTAATGTTAAATTAACGTTCAATTTCTAACGTTAAAATAATGTTCAATTTCTAACGTTAAAATAACGTTAGATTTCTAACGTTAAAATAACGTTAGATTTCTAACGTTAAAACAACATTAGCTTGATTACGTTAAAATAACGTTAGATTTCTAACATTAAAATAACGTTCAATTCCAAACTTTAAAATAAGGAAAAATTCCAAATGTTAAAAGAATGTACAAAACTGAAACGCTATATTTTACAGGGTTAATCCAACTTAATATTAAAAAAATTATCAATCCAAATGTTTGATTATGAATTATTATGTGTCTATGGGCTCATACCATTACCACCAAATCCAACTTTCGCTTGAATTCAATCTCCTTGTTAGATGCATACCAAACAATGGTATGGTGGTAACACAGCACTATAAAACCACAATTTATTTGAAAATAAATATGACATCTGTGTCTTGGCTTTAACTGACAATTTGATGTGTAATAGATTTCCAATGTTAACAATGTTTTATATTTCTAATGTTAAAATAACGTTATATTTCTAACGTTAAAATAACGTTAAAATTCTAACGTTAAAATAACGTTAAATTTCTAATGTTAAAATAACGTTAAATTTCTAACGTTAATATAACGTTAGTTTTCTAACGTTAAAATAACGTTAAATTCCAAACGTTAAAATAATGTACAAAACTGAAAGCTATATTTTACATGGGTGAGGCAACTTAAAATTACCAACATTAATTGTAGCAACATGCATCATACATCCAACAGTTTGCTATGAATTGTTATGATCATGTGTTTGGCTTTAATGTTATATATGCATGAGCCCATATATATTGGATGAACCAATGATGATCATTGCAACAACATCCAATTTTCACTTGAAAAATTCAAACCGCTTGTTATTTGACAATATTTCAGATGAAATAATTGTTCTCATTCTGACATAATCAGCCTGTATATATCTATCTTCAAATGTAATTCCATGATTATTTTATATGGCCATGTCACATGTGGAACTTTAGATAGAAAATTCAATTTGCTCTATACATTATTGTAGAAACATGTATGGTGTGTACTGTAATGCTCTAATTAATCGACTTCTTAACCACAGCATAATTATGGGTAACTTTTCCGGATTTAGTCGGCAATATGGCTTTTTACCTTTCAGCGGAAAGCTCTCAGCTGTGGTTAAGAAGTCAATTAATTAGAGCATAACTGTACCTTATTTTTTATAAAGACAATAAACACACAATATCCTAATTTAACCACATGATGCAATATATATAATCCCCTCGTTATATATACATATAACACAATCAAAATCATTATCAAATATATAATGTTGGCATACAGATACCATATAGACGTTATCTGTTTGCCACTGTTAATTCTATGACATGCAACGTCCTGAAAACATCGTTTAAAAAAACAACATTACATTAACGTTAAAATAACGTTAGGAAACTAACGTTGTAGAATCGTTAGAAATTAATGTTTTTTTAACGTTATATTAACGTTATGAAAAATAACCAACGTTAAACAAACGGTAGGAACGGAAATCTAACGTTATAATAACGTTACGTTGCTATCTGGGCCGTATCAACAACATGTGGTGTTTCTTTGAGATCGGGTGGGGTAGGAACAAAGGTTAGACCATACCTAAGTATTGATTTCTCACCAGCGCTCAGGGAAAGATCGGGTACAAGATTGACTATCTCGGTGCCGAGACCGACTCTTTCCGTATGGCTGATGCCCTTCTGAGGAATTAGTTTAAATGACCTTTAAAGATGTTGGTCCAGCCTTGGTAGATTTTCGCCGCCGTCTGTGATGTCCAGTGGATGTTGTCATTCTCCACGTGAAAGTCGCGGGTGGGGGGGGGGGGTATTGCCTGTATGACCTTGAGGTTCTGTGTCTGACGAGCTTGGCTGTTAATGGCACGCAGAACATCCTGGTCCCTAGAATCTAAACTAAATGAGATATTTATTTCCTGAAAATGAAGTGTCGCATTAGGAAAAACTTTTCGGAAATTACAAACCATGTTAGTTACCCTGCTTTTAGCTGTGGTGCCTGCTGTTTTGCCTTTGTCGTTGTCTGTCTTCCAGTCCTCTCTGTTGTTGATGCCAATGTTGATGATGACGTGTCGAGGTGTCTTTTCTGGCTTCGATTTCAGTTTGTGGGCCATGTTGCAGAAATGACCTAAATTGCCACCTGGGTAAGAAGCAATACAAACATTTTTGGGAGGATCGACATCGATCCGGGACACATTAGAAGAGCCTAAAATAACAACAGGGTTTTTTTATCTGTTTAGGGAAGGACCAGTCCTTCTTAGGGCCAGGTTGACGAAATTTATAAAATTTGGATACCTTAGGTGATGTTGATAATACCTCGGCATACGATGGTGATGATGTTGAAATCGCTGGCGATGTCATCGAAGCAATGGAACCAACAGGCGAAGTAGGACTGGAAGAGACGTGCTTCGGTGGTGTAGTTTTCTTGGCTGGTGAATTGCGAATTGGCGTGTTCGGTGGAGTGGATTTGCGTGACGAAGCAGTTGCAGATGTTCGTGTGCGTGGTTTTGGTCGCTGTGGCTGTGGTGTAGATTTGACGCGTTTTGGCGTTGACATCAGAGACGGTGACGTTGTCTGATCACTGGCTGGACCATCCTGGAATTGAAGCTGGCGAGCGGTTAGTGGGGGAGGGGATGGTGACCGAGCACGTTTCGTGTGAGTTTGGACGCCAACTCGTGAACCTACCGAGGACTGAAGCTTACTGATGATACTCAAGAACTTTGTTTTAGTTTCGTTAGTTAATTTGGTGCCAAAATTCTTCAGTCCCCATTTTAATGCCGTGTCTCGTGCTCGGTCGAAGTCAAGGGTTTTAGAAGAGAGTGCCGAAAGAACCTTGACTTCAATTTCTGATTCAGTTTTTAAATAATACTTGACCAAAGTTTTCATGGAGGATAAGCCCCACTCAAATGCGTCCGCTTTAAGCGAATTGAAGACCTCCTCACAGGGGAGTACTGGTCGGAAGGTCCTCGTTCGCCCTGACTCTGTGATGGATGAAAAGCCTTTCGGCAGGACCTTCTTCTCCAAACGGTCCTGTAAGAAATTAATGTGATGCCATAGCTGTAGGAGCTTGTACATCAGTTTCACAAGGTTAGAATGGTCTAAATAGGCCTGGTCTTTTTGACGCTCTGGGCGGTTAATTTTTCCACGTTTAGGTTGTTTTGTTTGAGTCATGTTGATCCAGGACTTGAATTTTGGCTGTGAATAAAGGTAATGATTAGTAACATATAATACACAAAGAACGGAACGCGAAGATATAAAATGAAAAAAGTACTTAGGAGCGCACTGTCAAGTTGCCTCAACGTTTCGGTAGAATTACCTTCTTCAGGAAGCAAGCTAGGTTCGAATGTTTAAGTTTTTCCGTGGATCTTATATACCCGTGTGAGATAAGCTCACATTGTGCTTCAGGGTTTCGAGAGACGTGTCAACAGCTATGTTCGTGTGTAAAGCACACAGTGAAACAATGCTTACAAAATGTTTGGCGCCGACACGAGGCTCATGTTTCCTCAAGATCGCGCGTTCTTAATGGGTTGTGTAATGGCTACCGGAAGCCCCTAATCCAAATCCTAGTGACAGCGCGCAATTAGACAGTAATACATAATTATGTGTTAAGTAAATAGAAACAAATCATATCCCTGGCACAGGCGTAATATATATTTGGAAAGTGTGGAGAGCGCTGGCACAGGTCGGTTATCCGATTTCTTATGTAATTATTTCTATGGAACTAGCTAAATTTTGTTAGGTTGTGTCGGAAATTGACATAAAATATTGTGTTGAGCACAAACAAAGGATAATGATGTTGAAATTGCTAAAAAGCTAATTGAACTGCGTGTTAATCAAGGTCTGAGTCTAGATCGAACGAGCATATCTCTGAAACTGGGATTTTTCTTGTAGGCAATAATAACCCGTTTGTCGAGAGGCTCGGTCAATTTAGTGTTTAATAATGCAAAGTTTTTTCTGAAAATGTTTGCGATTTCAACATTTCTACGATTGTAGATCAGAGGAAAGCACAAGAAATTTCGAGAAACACCTTTGTAGTCAATGTTAAGTCCGAACGGAAGATATGTTTTAAGTACGCCCATCCAATGATTTTCGCGTTCTATGCGTATTGAATCGGTTTGGTCTTCGTCGGCTAGAATTGGTGTCTGTTCTATTGGCTGAAAGCTGAAATGGGATTTAATGTCATGATTAGATGAGTTGAAATGATCGGAAATTTGCATGTCGATTTTTTTGCGAACACTGGAAAGATGATTAGACATTCTAACTTTGAGAGAGGTTTTTGTTTGTCCAACATATTGTATACGGCATCTTTTGCATGTGATTAAGTAAATTACATTTTTAGAATCACAATTAAGTTCGCTATGCATTTGATACGATATGCGTGTTTGTTCGCTGGTGAAAGTGTTACTAGTATTGATATATCCTATTGTATTGATGTAACATCGTTTTTTGTGACAAAATGAGGCTGAACCATTACCCAACACCGGCCGGTTGTGCCGTATCCTTGTTGGTTCAGTCGATGTTGGGTCATGGCGTGACGAGTCCAATTCTCTGAGAGTTTCGGACTTTACTTGGCGCAGTAATCTACTAGAGTAGCCGCGCGGTCGTAAAGCCTGGAAAAGCACTGAACAAGCTTGATTTAGGTCGCTTCTGTTCGTGCAGTTCCGGTGATATCGAATGATTTGAGATTTAATCAATCCATTGAAAAGTTTTGGCGGATGGAAAGATTTACGATGAAGTAGCTGGTGAGAATCCGTTGGTTTCGTAAAAAGTTTTGTATCTAAAATGTTGCATGATGTAAATTGTGGGCCCTTAAATATTGTTAAATCAAGGAAATCAATGCTGGTTTGCGATATTGATTCTTTGAGTTTGATTGATTCGTCATGACTGTTCAAGATGTCCAAGAACCCCCTAAACTCATCCAGACCATGAGTCCAAATGATAAATATGTCGTCCAAGAATCTATAATAGGCTAATGGTTGTTTATCAGATTTGGCCAGGGCGCCTTTCTCCCACTCTGCAACAAAAATTGAGGCAAAATTAGGACTAAACTTCTTGCCCATACTGCAGCCGGAGACCTGTAAATAATATCGTCCATTAAATTCAAAGTCATTCCCTTTAAGAGAAAGTTCTAATAATTGAAGTAGTTCATCTCCAGGTCTATGAGGATCATGGTGGAAATCAAATGCATTCTTAATTGACTTTAATCCGGCATCGATTCCAATATTTGTATACATAGATTCCACGTCGAGACTAATTAGGTAAGCAGAAGATGGAACTTCAATTTTCGACAATTTAATGAGGAAGTCCTCCGTGTCTTTTAGATAGCTCGGATGGCGGGTAGCAATTGGTTTCAAATAGAAATCAATAAACTCCGAAATGTGGTACGACTCCGAAGCCACGTCGCTGATGATCGGGCGACCGGGTGGTGTGTATGGATTAGTCCAACAGCTCAAAGGTTTGTGTATTTTAGGTAGCAAATAAAATGTCCTATTATTGGATTCATGTTTTGCAATTAGATACTGAACATGTTTTTTCTTTAAAACGTCCTGGTCCAGCAAGCTTTTGAGAATGAGATTGAATTTTAAAACATTGGATTTCCAAATTGGCTCATCCAATGGTTTGTAATATTTAGTGTTGCTTAATTGGCGCGTCGCTTCTAGAATGTAATTTTCTTTAGACATGATGACGAGCGAGCTGCCTTTGTCACAAGGTTTGATTACAATGTTTTTATTGCTGCGAAGAGTTTTTAGTGCAGTTCTTTCAACTTTAGTGAGGTTATCCTCGTTGTGAAATTTTGGTAAATTTGTTATGTCGGTTTTGACTAAGCCAGCGACCTCGGGAATGGAGTGGTCAATCTGGCGGTCAGAGGGGGTCCACATCGAAGGTTCTTTAAATTGATCTTTTAAACCTGTCGAATTGCGAAAGAAATCAGCCATAGCTGTTACTTCCCTAAATTGCATGCTTGCTGGACCGCCGTTCATTTCCATGGCATACATAGAGTCTGGTAAAACCAATGTTCCATCCTCCGTCTCAACAACATGTGGTGTTTCTTTGAGATCGGGTGGGGTAGGAGCAAAGGTTAGACCATACCTAAGTATTGATTTCTCACCAGCGCTCAGGGAAAGATCGGGTACAAGATTGACTATCTCGGTGCCGAGACCGACTCTTTCCGCATGGCTGATGCCCTTCTGAGGAATTAGTTTAAATGACCTTGAAAGATGTTGGTCCAGCCTTGGTAGATTTTCGCCGCCGTCTGTGATGTCCAGTGGATGTTGTCATTCTCCACGTGAAAGTCGCGGGGGGGGGGGGGGGGTATTGCCTGTATGACCTTGAGGTTCTGTGTCTGACGAGCTTGGCTGTTAATGGCACGCAGAACATCCTGGTCCCTAGAATCTAAACTAAATGAGATATTTATTTCCTGAAAATGAAGTGTCGCATTAGGAAAAACTTTTCGGAAATTACAAACCATGTTAGTTACCCTGCTTTTAGCTGTGGTGCCTGCTGTTTTGCCTTTGTCGTTGTCTGTCTTCCAGTCCTCTCTGTTGTTGATGCCAATGTTGATGATGACGTGTCGAGGTGTCTTTTCTGGCTTCGATTTCAGTTTGTGGGCCATGTTGCAGAAATGACCTAAATTGCCACCTGGGTAAGAAGCAATACAAACATTTTTGGGAGGATCGACATCGATCCGGGACACATTAGAAGAGCCTAAAATAACAACAGGGTTTTTTATCTGTTTAGGGAAGGACCAATCCTTCTTAGGGCCAGGTTGACGAAATTTATAAAATTTGGATACCTTAGGTGATGTTGATAATACCTCGGCATACGATGGTGATGATGTTGAAATCGCTGGCGATGTCATCGAAGCAATGGAACCAACAGGCGAAGTAGGACTGGAAGAGACGTGCTTCGGTGGTGTAGTTTTCTTGGCTGGTGAATTGCGAATTGGCGTGTTCGGTGGAGTGGATTTGCGTGACGAAGCAGTTGCAGATGTTCGTGTGCGTGGTTTTGGTCGCTGTGGCTGTGGTGTAGATTTGACGCGTTTTGGCGTTGACATCAGAGACGGTGACGTTGTCTGATCACTGGCTGGACCATCCTGGAATTGAAGCTGGCGAGCGGTTAGTGGGGGAGGGGATGGTGACCGAGCACGTTTCGTGTGAGTTTGGACGCCAACTCGTGAACCTACCGAGGACTGAAGCTTACTGATGATACTCAAGAACTTTGTTTTAGTTTCGTTAGTTAATTTGGTGCCAAAATTCTTCAGTCCTCAGATGGAGGGAAGAGGCGCACTAAAATTAATCGGTATTTTTAGTCGCCGATATCCACCAAACTTATATATATACTAGTGTGTATATATATATATATCTATTATATATTTTGGAAGATCTGTGTGTCTGTGTGTGTGTGTGTGTCTGTGTGTTCGCGATGAACTTGAAAACGTCCCAACCGATTTCGATGAAACTTGGTATGTGGGGGTATTTTCGGCCGGGTACGAACATAGGCATATTAATTTGTCCGTGCGACGTCACCTTGAGCTTGAAATCGGGTCATTTCAAGGTCAAACGCCCGAATATCACGGGATTTCGATGAAACTTGGTATGTGGGGGGTACTTTCTTATGGCGAGTCTCATAAGCATATTCATTTGCCCGTGCGACGTGACCTTGACCTTGAAATCGGGTAACTTCAAGGTCAAATCGCCAATTTTGATGGGATTTTGACGAAATTTGATACGTGGGGTTACTTTTGTCCACTGATTGTTTTGGACGGGTCCAATCGTGACCCCGACCAGAGCTTGACCTTCAAAATTATCAATTCAAGGTCAAATCGGGTAAAACCGGATGAATTTCGACGGGCACGTTTGTCGGGTACTTTTGTCCGGGCAGTGTTTTTGGACTGGTAAAATCGTGACCCCACTTGACCTTGACCTTCAAAATGGACAATTCAAGGTCAAAGCCCGGACGAAGTCGGGTCACCTTCTAGTCTATTATATATTTTGGAAGATCTGTTTGTGTGTTTGTTTGTGTGTAATCGATGGACTCGAAAATGGCCCAGCCGATTTCGATGAAACTTGGTATGTGGGGGTATTTTCGGGTCAGGACTAACATAGGCCTATTAATTTGTCCGTGCGAGGTCAACTTTTCACGTGCCGAGGTCAAATCTGTTTTTACGCCGTTTTGCGCTAATATATTTCAGTTCGGTGCTTACAAATCGATTCGAAACAGCGCGAATAATAACATGCCAGTCATAATAATGACACTATGAGAATCTTTCGTGTTTCCTCTTCCAACGATATATAATATGTATGTATCTGTTTTAGTTATCTGCCTCAATTATTAAGAAGAAGTGGTACGATCTTCTATCAGGGTAAAAACAATGCGTAACTTCTATGACGTCGTTAGAGGTCATAAAGTTAGATCACGTTAACTCATAACCGGCTGATGCATTTGACTGTTTCAGACGTCTTGGCGATATCTCGGGCACCGATGGTAATTTATCTTTACGTTGAAACTTGATAATTAATGAGCGTGTGTATATGAGGCGCGTTTATATACTTCAGTGGAAATCAAATCGGGTTAAACTGGCGGATTTTTACGGACGAAATTTGATGCATAGGGTATCTCGGTATCCGCTGGGGCGATTTCCGGTATCCGCTGGGCCGATTTCCACCATTTTTTGGGTGTTAGTGTTTGACCCCACCTGACCTTGACCTTCAAAATGGTCAATTCAAGGTCAAATCGGGTAAAACCGGATGGATTTCGACGGGTACTTTTGTCGGGTACTTTTGTTCGGGCACTGTGTTTTGGACGGGTCAAATCGTGACCCCACTTGACCTTGGCCTTCAAAATAGACAATTCAAGGTCAAAGCCCGGACGAAGTCGGGTCACCTTCTAGTCTATTATATATTTTGGAAGATCTGTTTGTTTGTGTGTGTGTTTGTGTGTAATCGATGGACTCGAAAATGGCCCAGCCGATTTCGATGAAACTTGGTATGTGGGGGTATTTTCGGGTCAGGACTAACATAGGCCTATTAATTTGTCCGTGCGAGGTCAACTTTTCACGTGCCGAGGTCAAATCTGTTTTTACGCCGTTTTGCGCTAATATATTTCAGTTCGGTGCTTACAAATCGATTCGAAACAGCGCGAATAATAACATGCCAGTCATAATAATGACACTATGAGAATCTTTCGTGTTTCCTCTTTCCAACGATATATAATATGTATGTATCCGTTTTAGTTATCTGCCTCAATTATTAAGAAGAAGTGGTACGATCTTCTATCAGGGTAAAAACAATGCGTAACTTCTATGACGTCGTTAGAGGTCATAAAGTTAGATCACGTTAACTCTTCTCCGGCCGATGCATTTGACTGTTTCAGACGTCTTGGCGATATCTCGGGCACCGATGGTAATTTATCTTTACGTTGAAACTTGATAATTAATGAGCGTGTGTATATGAGGCGCGTTTATATACTTCAGTGGAAATCAAATCGGGTTAAACTGGCGGATTTTTACGGACGAAATTTGATGCATAGGGTATCTCGGTATCCGCTGGGCCGATTTCCCGGTATCCGCTGGGCCGATTTCCACCATTTTTGGGGTGTTGGTGTTTGACCCCACCTGACCTTGACCTTCAAAATGGTCAATTCAAGGTCAAATCGGGTAAAACCGGATGGATTTCGACGGGTACTTTTGTCGGGTACTTTTGTTCGGGCACTGTGTTTTGGACGGGTCAAATCGTGACCCCACTTGACCTTGGCCTTCAAAATAGACAATTCAAGGTCAAAGCCCGGACGAAGTCGGGTCACCTTCTAGTATATATATATATATATATATATATATATATATAGCCATCTCCATAATTCGTTCTAAGGAGTTTTTGGCGTTCACAGTTCACAACATCGACATATGGCGACGTGATTAAGTCACTTGAACAATTATATATCCTCAACTGCCATATGTATATGGGGACGGGAATCTTAGAAAAAAGTATCAAATGTATATTTATCATTTCATTTAAGAGATACATATATTCTTACAATACACAATGAGGGACTTTGAACTGTCAGAGGATGACATGTTAGAATGGCTCATGTATTGAGTCTGTCTCATTCAAGATATTTTCTTCAAAAAGATACAATCTGTCAAGAGAGATGTATAGAATGACAGTTCAAAATAGTGAGCACAGTGTGCAGTTAATTAGAATTTCTTCTGAGATAAAAGAAAACGCAGTCTGTAGCACATGCCTTTTCAGGATCCTACAATACTGGCATCTGACAAGGGTACATTCGCCCGATATAAAGGATCTATTTCATTTTGTAAGAACAGACTCATAGCCTGACATAAATAGCAATATAGCAACATGGACAGAGGAGATATGCCAACCATGTGCTCTTAAAATTTTAGTCAAATCCACTAGAATAATTTATACATTTCTATGTAAAACCCAAATTGTCGTTTATTTTTGCGATCTAATGGGTTTATGATGTTCATGTTTTGATCACAATAATAATAAGAAAATAATCGTCAGTTCCAAACACGTTGACTGTAAGTTTAAAAAAAATGATAACATTTAAAGTACGCGCAGTTGTAAATAAATACTTTTTTTATTGGTGGGATGAATTAATCGTGATAAACAAAGTGACAATCACTCGGATAAGATGAGCAACTAATTCGTGCTCATACGAATACAGTGTTATTATACTTGAACGGCGGCTAGCTCAATTTGCTTCTGACACTCTCATATCCAGTTTTCTGGGTGCTAATCTGCTGATATCCCAACCGCGTTCTGTATAAAACCTTAGCCAGAGATCAACGCGGACAAATCATATCATACAACTCATGAATTGTTGGGGTGATAGTAATGATGGTGAGATGATTAAGATGGTGATAGTACGTAACCTTTCTCGCATATCGTTGTTATTTCTCTCGATGGATTAACGCAGTATTGACTACTGAAGCCATCCGTTGCTCCGATGTACATATACGCACAAGGCCCGATGTAACTCGGCTGGTAAGGGTACCATAAAAACCAAGTTACTGGGTTGCCATCGTAGGTTTCAAAATCGTCCGTTTCTTGAATCCGGTATATACCCATCCAGAATCTGGCATAATTGGCTACATGGTCAGCAAACCTGGAACAACACATGTAAGTGTTTTATTTAATGCATTACATAACGCAAGATGCTTCATTTGCGGCTGGTGTACGAATGCATGTATCTGTGGTATACTCGAGCATTGCTCTTAAGAATAGAGTGAACGAAACAATGTTTGATATCAATAAGAGGGTGTACGAGAACATGCGGTTTGTTATATCGTGCTGCTGTTGCCAATATTAAAGCATACAGTACACACTAGGCACGATGTTTCTGTCACTGCACTTTAGATACAAACTTTCCAAGCGAGGAAATGCATGATGCGAATGGTTCCACAATAAGATACGTGTCAATTGCACAATTGTATCAATCATGTGGAGATAGCATGACAAATTCTAAGACTCATTTACTCAAATGCAAAACAAAAGAAAACCGGTCATGCATGGGCAATATATAAAGTTATAGAAACGAGGTTACATGCATCGTACATAAGGAGTGTCAAGCGGAAATCAGTTTAAAAACTTTCAAATCAGTTTTAGAAAATTGCCTCACAGAATCCTCGCTCTGGTGGAAGGCTTTGGATCGATTGATGGGTCCCGACAGGAAAAGCACACCGGCACTGAAACAATGCGACCCTGCTGTAGCGGACAAAGCAGTTTGAAAATAATAACTTGTGCCATCTCGACCCTTCCAAATGAAGAAAGCGTAGAATTTAAGACAAACCAACCATATTACGATTTCTATATTTATTTTTATTATATAAAATATACACATAAAACACAAATATACGTTTGGCTTCATGGGGAATGTTCATTTTTCGCTCCACCTGACAATCAACTACGTAGGCGCTGTGTAGACCCGTTATACAGACGATGCAGAAATGAGTTAAGATTGCATATGATACTAGAATGTCTGTTAAGTGTCTGGTCTACCACAGCGATTGAAAACATGAGAGGCCTGGCAGGCTTTTGTAGTTAAGCATTTGCACCGGGTTTCACCGCGGTGGTTTAGAGTGAAATGCCTGTCAGGCTTTATTGGGGAGGATATATCAGTATCCAAAGACGCGAATTATACTATGAGTTTAACTATGGGAATAAACAACCTTTCATCGGCCGTGAAAACCGTTCAGGAAAAACCGGATGCATCTTTTGGTGGCCATATATTTCAATATGACTTCTTTTGTTGGCTCCCGGAAACCTGCATCCGATACTCTACTACATATATGTAGCAGTGCTTTCAGCCGGCCTCAAGATCAAGAACGTCGGAGTCGTTCAACGCTTATTCCAAATATTACCGTTTGACGTAATAAATCAATGATTGTTTAACATAGTTCTTTTGAAAATATTATGTTTCTACACCGGGTTTACCGCGGTGGTTAGAGTGAAAATGCATGTCAGGCTTTATTGGGGAGGATATATCAGTATCTAAAGCCCACCAAACGTGGAACCAGACAATCATGCACATCGAGATATCCAAGGAGCTTTCGCGCATACGTGAATGATAGAGTTGTCAAGGACAGACGGTCTTGTCATTACCATATGGTTCCGGCCAGACCTTGGATGAGAAGGCTTTCACGCGTGATACGCAGCTGTGCTATCGTATTCAAACGGCTACACGCCAGATAAGAGTCGCGCACGAGTGCAAATGGTTACACACCTTAGGAGCACTGAACCACACAAATGGCAGTATCGAGCTACCTGCAGATGCCTCCCAGAGAACAGTTCCCGTGTACTAGGAATCGGTGACTCTAGTAGGTACAACGTATTCTCTGATAAAGGCATCAAAAGCGTTCACGTATACCAGTATGATTGAACTGGTAGGTACAACTTAGTCGAGGAAGATACGTGCTCGATGAGGAGTGTGTGAGTCATTGCGTCCATAACAAGGCTATCGCGCAAATGCGCATGTGGTGGGGCCAGAGAAGAGTCGCACACGAGTGCAAATGGTTACACACCTTAGGAGCACTGAACCACACAAATGGCAGTATCGAGCTACCTGCAGATGCCTCCCAGAGAACAGTTCCCGTGTACTAGGAATCGGTGACTCTAGTAGGTACAACGTATTCTCTGATAAAGGCATCAAAAGCGTTCACGTGTACCAGTATGATTGAACTGGTAGGTGCAACGAAGTCGATGAAGATACGTGCTCGATGAGGAGTGTGTGAGTCATTGCGTCCACAACAAGGCTATCGCGCAAATGCACAGGTGGCGGGTGCGGGTCTCACCAAAGCATAGACGTCCACAAGTATATGGCTAACGACTGTGACCGAATTCACCCATGGTGCTGGTCTGTCAGCGCGTTTTGGAAAACTGTAATGGGGCACAGGTGACAACCGCTAGCAACAAGTCGAGAACGCAAATGCGATGGTGATAACCTGCACGAATGTGATAGCATGACCGCAAGATTCCACGACCGATATAAGGAAAAACTGACTAGACTGACAATTAGACGTGAGAATTTGTCAGCTGAGCAAAAGGAAGCCAGTAAATTTAATTTAATTGAAACTAGCCGTAAACTGAGCTGAATAAAGCTAAATTATTCGCAAACTGAATATTCCCAATTTCTCTATTGGACAAGTAGAATATGATAAGATGTGTGGAACTACAGATATATGGTCATTAATAAGCATGTACATATAATACTAAGCTGAAACAGAGTACAACATAAATGTATAATATCTGACAGGTTACGTTTAGGAGACTATGAGCACAAGATCACGTCTGGACACGAGCGAGAGGTCATATTTTTCAAGTTGGTGTTTGTGATTCTTCATACAAAATACAGTTATAATATCTATTAACTGTAAAACCAAACAGATGTACATATGTACATCGCACCGCGGAGGTGGGGTGGATGGACAGACAAGTCTACGGCACTGACGGTATTAACAAAAGCTTGTCTGGACAGCCTATCTTTGAGAAGTAATCTGTATAAATGATTCCACACCTATACCACTCGGTCTTACTGTAACACCGTCTGCTCTGGAATCTGAGAGGTGCCATGATAAGCGGCGTCGACCTTAAATAACACCACATGGCCTGGCCCTGTGTGGGAACATGTTCTAGCAGATTAACTCATGCCCTTTCGTGATCGCGCGTCATGTCTCGAGTATTGTTGGTCTGTATAAAACTACAGCAATGCAATAATATATATTTCATTACTATCAATTACCACCCTTTGACTACAAAACACATTCATGATAATACACGGTGCGAAATATACCACTGGAAATATTTAATCAGCTGAAGCTAGTGGTCACGTCGGAATAAGTTCAAAAATATCTTCGCCGGATTGTCCACTCGCATTTGCCTTCAACTGATCTTCAGAAATTATTTCTTTCCGGCTGAATTTAAAATGGCTAACCTGTGCCCATTATATAAAATGACGACACCAGCTAACCATCTAATTATCGCATAGTCTCTGTATTCCGTTCAATGTCCAAATCTTTGAAAAAGGCATCTACCTTCATTTGAATGAATATTTGCGGGATACATGTAACAGTAGTCTAACTGATCTTCAACAACCTGGATTCACTCCTCGTGATATCACATGCAGCATTTTAGTTAAGGACATGGATCATGTCACATAGTTGTCAAAATTAACTTTTGGGCGACTGGAACATAGACGCTCTTTATAAGCGAAGGTTATTGACATTTTTGCTGGGCTAACAAGTTTGGACATTTTGTCAGCCTTGCAAAATTTCCAATGACCTTCGCTAATAAAGAGCATGTTTACTGACCGATGTTCAAAACTGAGTCACATTTTAACTAGTGTGGTTGTAGTTTTCCAGTGAATATTATGTTATGTTACGTAATTCCAATGGTCGCATGCATTTTTATTTATATATGAATCGAATGTGCACCTGTTGAATTCCAAGTTACCATGGATACGTGGCGAAATGCTTGTTATAATAAGGTTTAAATCGTACGGACATATACAATACAATGAGCTGCTGCGATTTAATCTGTTTGTATCATGACAATCAGATGATTGGCATATCCGCGGAAACGATCGTTCATTAAAATAATTATTAATCAATTAAGAACTGTCCGTTCAGGATGTTTTATTGTATTTGTGTGTGTAAGATTTAAACACATAATCAATCGGTTGATGGTCTAGAAATGAATTTTATTTCTAAGTTACACCATCGTGGTGTTATAGCTTAAAGATGCGCTGTCCGATTTGGCACCATAAACCAACCAATATATATACCCAACTATATTAAAAACGGACAGATGGGCCCATTCATAAGAGTGGCGCATAGACTTTCAAAATGAGAATTTTAGCGTTTTGAACTTTTGCCAGTCTAGGCGGGGCGAAATGTGTTTAGAGTAAGACTTAAATCCTACGGACATATATAATACCATGAGCTATGACGTTTGATGTTTCGGTATCATGACCACCCCTGGTATCACCAACCCGGAAGGTATCACCAGACCGGACTATGCGGTTGTTTTTTTGATAAATGAACATATCCTCCATCAGATGAATATATTTATCGACCAGTTAAATGATGATATCCACTATTCAAAACACAATTTCGTAAAGCGTAATTTTCCCTCAATGTGATAGCGACCATAGCTTGCTCTCATCCACTATATTTAATGGAAATTCCGGCTCATATCCTATTTTGCCATAACTACTAGATACTTTTTGACGTTATATAGGTAGTTCGTTTGAGGCATAATTATCCGGAGAATGCGTGTATCAATAGACAAATACATGTTCGAGTAACCTTAAATTGTTCCACGATCTATCCACGATCAAGTGTGGGTACCCACCAGAATTATGGTTGTCAAAGCCGCGGATCGATGCTGCAATAAGATGTCACCAAAATGGAGTTGGGATGTGAATGATGGGGATTATATATTTCGCATTTTTACTGGCCCCCCCCCGGTGAATTAGTACGGATAAGGACACAATGCCAGTCACGCATTCTAATGAATCGATTTTCAACTTTTAAAATAATTATGTAATATATATTAAGTCATACTTCATTATAAAAGCTATCAATTGTGTCAGTTATTCACTTATGTATTTATGACGGTGGCTTGGTCCATATAGGATGCAGCTCGTCTAACATTTCCTTAAATCATGAAGCTGGTTCCGTCCCGTTTGGAATCGTATGGACGATCGAAATGTCGAAATGTCGTGGAACACACGTACTTCAGGACTTGAGGTAGTGCAAGTTTGAAAATATCCCCATTATCTTTCGGACAACACATGGCAGATGTTTCTTTGTTGTTGTGTGTTTTTTTTTGTTGGTAGCGTGTGCACATGCATGGGGCGTATTCGTATGTGTTTGCTTTTTCATTTAATGTCAATAATTGTATATACTAGGCTATTTTTTCAATAATATAGGGCCAGAACTGTATATAGAAGGGAAATATTAATCAGTGTAAATCGTGGTTGGACAGGGATGTGGTTGTATGTCTCAGTTGGTGTGTCCACATAAGAGTTTCTAAATGCGCACCCCCGGGATCGAGAAGTTCCATTTGCACCCTCTGTTATAGTCCAGTCAAAATACGACATATATGGGCTCAACCTAGACACAATGTATACATTATTTATTTTATTCTTAATGACGTGTGCAGGGGCTTCTTCCATACAACTTATAAAAAATTCGCTTTGAGATCTGTTTGTAAAGTATGGAAATTGTAATCGTTTCTCGTTATAACCATAATTCCTTTTGATCGCATTTTAGGGGTAGGTAAATTGAAAAGGACCCATCAAGAATTGCATTTAAATAGTGAGGACTGGTGATATACCAAACGAAATGGCGTGCGATTCTCTTTACACTCGGGTGTCTGTGGTTGTGAATATCTATCAAACCAGGTGAAAAGGACAGAGTACAAACTTAAAATCCTGATTCTGTTTTCCGGATGCTAACTAGAGAAAGTGGCCTCTTAGACTCCAGCCAAGATAGCGTCTGTCATGACGGCCATTTTGTTTGATATGCCCCAGACTATAGTATAGTACAGAATGTTTCATATATAGGCGACCATTCTTTCCACACGATTCGCCAATATTATACACCACCGTTAGAATTGAGCCAATACACCCGACTAAGACAACAGATTAACTTCGGTTGTAGCCCGATATATTCGTGGGTATAGAAACTTGAAGGACGCATAATATTTATATTTTGTTGCGAAGTTTTGTGTCATAAATATAATTGCATTTGTTCACTTGATTGACCTACACTTTAATATCTAGATTGGTCTCCATGTTGAACGGTTTGATCGAGGTTGGGCTAGACACCACACCACTAAAAATAAAAAACACAAACCATGTCTCCGATGACAAAATTTAATGCATGGCAAGTAAGATGAAGTGGCTTCATTATATATGGGCAGGATAATCTCCTTAATATATGGTATTAAATGTGCCGACAATATGGTCGTCTTATATACACATCGTCGTATCGTATTGTTTCGCCATGTGGGGTCTCAATACAATCCCGATTCGGATACGACTAAACGCATATCGGAAACGACAGCATGCATGTTCGTGTGATCAGGGCCTTATATATACTGCTGTGATGGATTTTCAATTATTTTAATCCATAATAGATGTGTATACAACATTCGAAAATGATACTTGAATTCATATTCAGATGAAATACGTAGTCCAACTGATCAGTCTCTGATACACACGAAAACACCCGAAAACTCACCAGAACTCTATAAGTACTATATGGATATTTACTGCACAAAAAATCCGTTGTTCATGACATCTTGATCTGCGACCTTGACATCTATCGGGACCGATAGTGGTCCCACCATATCGCGCTCATATTAGTGTAAACAATATTTTATTCTCAAGAATAGCACATATAATACATAATATAAGGAAATTAATAATTCAACATTAGAGAAAATGATTTGGCAGTAAGACATTTCCTTTGTATATAATTGCATCATGGTTTGATTGCGTCTCAATGATGAATTGCCTGTTCCACAAGCACCCGCAACCTATCCCGTGGCTAAATGCGGCATGTCCACCCAACACACAATCACACCTCTGGCATGCATGAGTATACGAGAGCACAATTTTGTTTTGTTAGGCTTTTGGTTTACGCCTTACAGTTCATAACCATACTATGTCAGTTAAATCGTTTAGCATCGTCGATGAGATTTTGTACGGCGATAAATATGTCGGCATTTTTGGTATAAGATATATCTACAGACCCATACAGTAATATTTTGACTTCGAAGTTCACATTTAGATCAGCTAAACGAAGAACTCTTTCACGCTCGAATATTGGACAGCGGAGTAAGAAGTGCTCGGCAGTTTCTAATTCTCCACAATCGCAAAATGGACTATTATTCAGATGATTGCAAAACAGGTCATATTTCATGTTATACTGCAGTAGATTTGACTTGGTATTCGGTACGCTGTATAGTAATATGACTGTATGATAATGCGATCTGTTAAAAGAAAACTCTTAAAAGTCAGAGACTGATTCACATTCTTTCGCCTCTTGTGGAAGGTTGTCCCATGATTTGAGGGTAGCTGGAAGAAATGAATTTTCGTATCTTGTCGCGTAAACTCTGGGAGTCCTGAGACCCTTTTATTAGACTTCCAGATCCAATAGGAACGAGAGTATATAAGTAAGGAGGCGTGGTTCTCTTAATCATTTTTAAAAATTGCACAAGTTTAGTGTTTTCTCTCCTGCTAGATAGTGTATCCCAACCGGTTTCCCGTAATAACGATTCTTTACTGCAGCTTCCAGTTGCCCCCGTGACTAATCTAGTAGCCTCGTATTGAATATCTTCCAGAGAGGTTGAATCTTCAACTGAGCAATTACCCCATACCGAGGAGTCATATTCCAACACTGGACGGATATATGACAAGTATATACGCTCAAGGGTTCTCCTGTACAGAATGAATTTATACTTCCTCAGTATATACATTCGACTTGCGGCTCGATTTTCAATATCATTGATTTGATCTTGTCCAAATCATTTTGTAATAGATCATATGTTGGGCCGACAATTCCTATATTCTTTTCAGCTTAAATAGTAAGCCCCGATGCCACAACTTATCGAATGCCTTGCTGATGTCACAGAAAAGGCATCTAATTTCGTTGCCACTATCCAGAGAAGATATTATATAATGGTAAACGTCTGTCAACTGAAATACTATCTTGCGTAGTGAATCCCGATTGAAGGTGTGTTAGAAGCATATTATCTCTTAAATATTCATTCATGTGAAGGTATATATGCACTTTTCGAAAATTTTGGACAGGCAACAGAGAAGATAAACTGGCGATAATTACTTGGGTGGGTGGGGTCGTCTTTTTTTGTATATGGGACATACATTTGCCACTTTTCATTTATACGGGAAGAAAGATTTTCGAGAAATTTCTTGAAAGCAAATTCTAGTGGACCAGCTAGCGAGGATGCACAAATTTTCAATATTCTTGGACTAATTCCGCCAGGGGCACTAGCTTTTGCCGATTGAACACTGTTCAGTGATTTATATATTTCTTTGCGTGTGATAACGATTGTATCCAGTCTGGATTGAGTCTTGTAGTCAAAGGGCGGTAATTATACTCTGTCTTCGTTCGGGAGGGCATAAATCGAACAAAAGTATTTATTAAAAATCTCAGCTTTTGATACATTGTTGGTTGTAATCGAATCTCCAATTTTTAATTCCGGTATGTTTTTCTGTCAGGACCCATGAGTCGATTAATAGTTTTCCACCAAAAGTGAGGATTCTGTGAAGCAATTTCCCAGTACTGACTGTGTTTTATCGATTAGTCTCTGCTTGGCACCCTTTATGCAAGAGGTGACCTCGTTTCTCTTGGATTTAGTTCGGACCCAGACATGATCGGGTTTCTTGAGCTTAGCGTTTGAATAAAGTCGCCTTCTTTGTCTAATTAGTCTGCGAATTTGGCAAGTCATCCAACTAGGTTCGTCTGGTCGTATGGAGGCTATTTTATTTGGTATGTATTTTGAGGCTAAGTGATTTATTTATGACGCGATTCGATTTCACTACGTTTAGACTTAATTTCACTAATATTGGGCAGTGATATCGAACCAGGTCAGCAAAACAAATGGGTCCAAAATTTCATATGATTCGACAAGAAGTGGTTTATTGGTCATACATAAGTCGAGAAGTGACAATGAGCTCTCAGTAAAATATGTCAGTTCTTTGATAATTTGTGTCAGTCCAATTTTCTGTCGAATGTATCTTGATGGCGCTGTTTCGGTTTCTAAAACATGTGAATTAAAATCCCCAACGACCACGACATGAGAAGAATGGTTATTGTCCATTGCCATATCGATCGAAGAATATATTTTTTCCCATAGTTGAACTGGCGAATACGGTGGTCGATAAAAAGTTCCAAACAGAAAGCGCGATGTTGGAGTTTCAAGCCATATGCATTCTACACCGAATGTTTTCAAATCTCAGCGTCTTTTGGAGTTTAAAGAATTAGCTACATATACTGCGATACCACCACCATGCGATGAGGGATTAAATCTCTCGGAATAGCAATTTCCGAATATGATGTATCATTAGAAAGCCATGATTCTGTGAACGCTACGATGTCATATCTACTATTTCAGCAGACAATGTATCAAGTTTGGGTTTTATGCTCTGAATATTTAGGCACATCAATGATAATGTTCTATCAGTTTTTGCATCAGACAAAGAGGGACCCGGATTCAAATTCACGTCCGCTGCTTGCATCAAGATTGATTTAAGTTTTTCTATCATAGCTCGCATTATATTGGACATAGAATCTTGTATTACTCTTGAAATGAATGTTTTCATATTTTTGAGAAAATTGAGATGGCGAAAACGCCTATTTCGAGTTATCTTCCTTAATTGCAATCCAATTCTGATTGCGGAATGTAGAGACGATTCTAAGTCAATGTAATGATGTGTCCCTGTGGGTATAAGGGTATAAGGCGGCCACCTTCAATAATGTAAAAACGAGGGAAATCAAAAATGCAATGTCTCTTTGGACACACGTCCTCTGCATTAGTATGTATGTTAGGATTGCCAATGAAGATATACTATCCAGATTCTTCTCGGCAGTACCCTTAAGTGATCTCGAGTAGCACAAACCAGTCCTTGCCCTATGTGTCATAATATCAGTCATTGTTGTATGAGATTGAAATAAAAGGTATGAAACAAGGACAATAACTAGGATGTGACAGTCGAGGGCTGTGGAGCACAGACAGAGCAGCATAACATATTAAGTTGTGGAACAAACAATTCAGCAATAAGATCAACATAATGTGTATAATTTTGAGCATATATTGAATAGAAGTAGTCCGATGAACGACATTCGGTATGATAATTTCGCGCTCATATTGAGAATTACACATGTTTTTAAAACTCTGGTAAAATATATGCTTCATTGAGATAGTCAGGTATATACCGGCACTTGGTCGGCAATGTGAAGGCCAGAGATTATACTATTGAACAGATTTTCTTGAAAATTTGAGAGAGCAAAATAAAAAACACTATTGAAATAATTCGCTAAAAATTGGTAAATGGTTAGATCTGGGATAACCGACTGACATCGGGTGGGTAAATATTTCTGCACAGATATTTTGTTCGTTGTATGTTTTACGACGAGAAACCAACATATTCGCGTATATTATATACGTGAAAATTGCTTTCCCCATTTCGGTTTGGTGCTACATTCCGGGTTGGTGATACCAGGTATACGGAGATGTTGAGTGCTAAATTATCAGTTCACGCACCCGCACAAGTCCATAATATGTCTTTAATATAATTTACAACATATCCGATGTCAAATGGGCGTTATACGCGTCGATCGATTTCACGGATTACTTTGGATTGTTCGTTTTATTTCAGTTCGATTGAATTATATATCCTCATGGAGCGGAGTACGATTTCTGGGAGGAACTGATATGGATTGTTTGTAAAATGTCAATCATATCCAGTGAATGAACTCTTTGGTAGAGTTTCATGTCTATAGCATGGTTTTTCGATTTGTGTGATTTAGAATGGGGATAAACATGCTGTATGCATGGAGTGATTTGGGACGTTTATCGATGGGTTTTCTGATGGAAAATATGGTAAAACTGCATTTTCCATCTCAAAACTCCAGCGATAAACGTCCCAAATCACAACAGACAACATGTTTATCCTCTACACATTTGACGCTCTTTGTATTACCATATAATAAATTAACTAACAAGAAAGCTCTTTATTGTTCTTTGCTCTGAGAAAAATCTGCACCCAACTTATTTATGACTTGACTAACATCTATATGTCGATTTCCAGGCTATTAGTGCGGACCCCTTATTGTAATAATGGCTTCCGGAGCATCATTAATGGTCTCATATCTGACTATAATTTTCGTCTTCAATCCCGGAAGCTAATGGGAACAGTTTAATAATAATTTACGCCGCCAGATACCGACTTTGTGACTTTTCGATACTGACAATTTGGGAAATGTCCTCGGGTTGTTTAGAGCGTATATGCCTCTGTTGCCCGATGCCGATGCACAATAAACGGCCATTGCTCGTTCATATATTTCGAAGGAGGTAAAGATGGGTCGCTAGTTACACAAATTGCTGATAGAAAAAAATGTCTATACCCTGAAAAACCTTTCCAAAGTAATACCAATTTGTCAGCTGCTTTCAATTGTTAACATATAATCCATAGATCCATAGATCCATTGGCAGGATTTTTTGTCACTTTAATATATTTTTAATATTGGTGGTTAAATACACACAATGCCGACAATTTTAGTACTCTAAGATTTTTCTTGCAAAAGGTAGTTGCAATTTTCCAGCTGATTTCTCTTTGAGATATAACATGCACACTCTTTATTTTTGATTATATCATGAATAGATATACTCTTTATTGTTTCATATATTCTGAAGAAAATCGGCACTGAACTTTGATATGACTTTTTGAAACATACTTGTATGAAGTCCGTATACAATTAAATGACCAAGATCCGGAGAAGTTATACGTCGATTTCCATGTTATTAGTGCGGACCCCTATTGAGATAATGATTCCAGGAGCACCGTTAAAGATGTCCTACCTGACTTCACTCTACTATAATTTTCGTTTTCGATGCTGAATACTAATTATAACATTTTAATGAGATATTTACGACGCCAGATATCGACACTTGTGACTCTTCGATGCTGAAAATAATGAGATATGTCCGTGATATATTTAGACCGTGTACGTCCTCCGTTACCAGATATCTGCACACATTGAACGGGAGCGGCTCATATGAACCCCCAAATTTTGTATCGACGAGTAATATACATTGGCAACATGAGCATCAGAAGGTTTTATGGTGCCGAATAGAACCTGACATATTTTACACTTGACACATAAGCTACATTTTATATTCTATAATTATTCTCCAAGCCAATGTTTGTAAGTGTTATGACATGTTACGCAATACATTTCTCTGTATTATTATACTACAAACGGCACCATCATGCATGTCCTGAATATTGACAGACTGACTGAAAACTTGAGGCTCCCTACGGGAATCTTTATTCAGCATAGGCTGGGCCTGTGACTCCACTGTGCGTTAGGGTGTGTGTGCATACTTTGATCGTTTAATCATTTAATTGAAAATATAGATTTTACATTTTATATTTAAATTTAAAATTGAAAAAAAATATGGAATTTTTGTTTTAGATTGAACTTGCTCCATTTGACCAAACAAACAATTTACTTGACACACTGTCAAGCTATGACATGTTACGCAGTACATTTTTCTCTTTATTATTATACTACCAGCGGCACCATCATGCATGTCCTGAATATTGGCAGACTGGCTGAAAACGTGAGGCCCCCTGCGGGAATCTTTATTCAGCATCGGCGGGGCCTGTGACCCCATTGTGCGTTAGGGGTCTGTTTTTAAAATAGAAATTTTTAAACGACCCGTTTGGCATAATTAGCGACAATGCTTAGAATTGTATATAACTGTAGTTGTAAATTCTATATGTATTACCGATTCAATCTTAGTTATCACAATATCTTAGCGTAATATATAGCTAATATAAATATAATACTATCCGGGCCTGCTTGTATGAAATTTTGCAGCGCTCAATGTTGCGACAATGCGCGCTTAATATCGCAATATTCTGAGCTCAATATCGCAATATTAAGCGCGACAGACTTTCTGCATTGCGCTATAATGGCGCCTTTTTCGAAATTAAGCGCACCCAATATCGCAATAACGGCGCGCCTCAATATACCACTTCTTCTGACTGGTACTGTATAACCGATATGTTTACAGACAATTTACTAAAGCGCGGTTATAGAAGTTGTCTTCAAATTTTTCGCTCGCGTAAACCACCGGCAGGCTACGGTGAAATATAACTAAACCTACAGTGAAATAACGAAATCGTATTTCACTGTGGCTTCTAAGAGATACATACACATATCTACGTTTCGGCAATTTCCCGCTATTTTATAGGCAAGCATATAGTAAAATGTATTACGCTGGAAACATTCAAGTAACAGTTGGATAATACTGAGACTAGGGTATTGTGCAAATGCGCAAATTTGGGACTTGTGATATTGCTCAAGGTTGTGTAGTTCGAATATTCAAGATGGACACCCCTAATGAAGACCCTATAGCCACGTTCCTGGCTTTAACAAATCGACAACCATATCAAATGTTTGTATCAAAGGTTTGAATGATTCTCAACCTAGACAACACCGGGTAACCCTGCTGGTGATAACTATACTATTATTTCAACCCACTTTCAAATTTGATATTTTAATTAGTGTAATGTTGCAAACAATGTCTGTATCTTCGAGTCGTATAGTAACAGTAGACTGTTGTTAGTAGTGGTATTATCACTCGTACTATACATACTAATCAGTCTAAGATTATTGTAATATTGAATCACAGCTTGCTCATGTGGTTGCTTCACTTCGTGTCACGGACGATTATATTATTTTTTCACTGGGAAATTGTTATAACGTCAACGACCCAGCACACGACGTCATAACGTCATTAGCAGCGAAGAGGTTAAAATTGAGATTTTTACGTTGAAAATAGCTAGTAAAAACGTATTAATATGATTACGTAAGTACGTATGGACCCACGACACGTCCATCAATAAACTGATGAATGTATGTATGTTTCATGGTAACTTTGCACGAAATATTTATATTCCTCATAGCACGAAGATGCCGGTATACATGTACATGTATATACAACGTTGGACAGCATAAGTATAGTCATCATATCAAGTAGTTGCCCGTATATATACCAAAAATATGTTCATAAAAAATATCCCCCCGCTGAGTCCATACTGATCTACATTGTGCATGTACCCTTGGTCTCTTACAACGGAATTACAGTGACAACATAATTTAAAGATGGATTATCTCTCGCGCAACATGATTTATATAGTTTCCTGGGTATCTATATATATAAACTAGAAGGTGACCCGACTTCGTCCGGGGTTTGACCTTGAATTGTCTATTTTGAAGGCCAAGGTCAAGTGGGGTCACGATTTGACCCGTCCAAAACACTGCCCGAACAAAAGTACCCGTCGAAATCCATCCGGTTTTACCCGATTTGACCTTTTAACCCGATTTGATTTCCACTCAAGTATATAAACGCGCCTCATATACACACGCTCATTAATTATCAAGTTTCAACGTAAAGATAAATTACCATCGGTGCCCGAGATATCGCCAAGACGTCTGAAACAGTCAAATGCATCGGCAGGTTAAGAGTTAACGTGATCTAACTTTATGACCTCTAACGACGTCATAGAAGTTACGCATTGTTTTTACCCTGATAGAAGATCGTACCACTTCTTAATAATTGAGGCAGATAACTAAAACGGATACATACATATTATATATCGTTGGAAAGAGGAAACACGAAAGATTCTCATAGTGTCATTATTATGACTGGCATGTTATTATTCGCGCTGTTTCGAATCGATTTGTAAGCACCGAACTGAAATATATTAGCGCAAAACGGCGTAAAAACAGATTTGACCTCGGCACGTGAAAAGTTGACCTCGCACGGACAAATTAATAGGCCTATGTTGCTCCTGGCCCGAAAATACCCCCACATACCAAGTTTCATCGAAATCGGCTGGGCCATTTTCGAGTCCATCGATTACAAACACACAAACACACAAACAAACAAACAGATCTTCCAAAATATATAATAGACTAGAAGGTGACCCGACTTCGTCCGGTGTTTGACCTTGAATTGTCTATTTTGAAGGCCAAGGTCAGGTGGGGTCACGATTTGACCCGTCCAAAACACAGTGCCTGAACAAAAGTACCCGTCGAAATCCATCCGGTTTTACCCGATTTGACCTTGAATTGACCATTTTGAAGGTCAAGGTCAGGTGGGGTCCAACACCCCAAAAATGGTGGAAATCGGCCCAGCGGATACCGGGAAATCGGCCCAGCGGATACCGAGATACCCTATGCATCAAATTTCGTCCGTAAAAATCCGCCAGTTTAACCCGATTTGATTTCCACTGAAGTATATAAACGCGCCTCATATACACACACGCTCATTAATTATCAAGTTTCAACGTAAAGATAAATTACCATCGGTGCCCGAGATATCGCCAAGACATCTGAAACAGTCAAATGCATCGGCCGGGTAAGAGTTAACGTGGTCTAACTGTATGACCTCTAACGACGTCATAGAAGTTACGCATCGTTTTTACCCTGATAGAAGATCGTACCACTTCTTCTTAATAATTGAGGCAGATAACTAAAACGGATACATACATATTATATATCGTTGGAAAGAGGAAACGCCACAGATTCTAACCGTGCAAATTATATGACTGGCATTTTATTATTCGCGCTATATCGAATCGATTTGTGAGCACCGAACTGAAATATATTAGCGCAAAACGGCGTAAAAACAGATTTGACCTCGGCACGTGAAAAGTTGACCTCGCACGAACAAATTAATAGGCCTATGTTCATCGTGGCCCGAAAATACCCCCACGTACCAAGTTTCATCGAAATTGGCTGAGTCGTTTTTGAGTCCATCGATTACACACAAACAAACACACAGATCTTTCAAAATATATAATAGACTAGCCGATGAGCCCGACGTTGTCCGGGCTATTCAAAAACCAAATTTCAAGTCGATAGCTCTACCCAGGGCGAAAGTTCAAGTCGATAGCTCTACCCGTTCCGAGATCTGGTCTGCGCATGCGCGAAGCTGGCGTCGCACGGACTCGGCGACCCGATAAAATTCGTATCCGGGGCAAGATACATTCACATGCCAAATTTCAAGTCGATAGCTCCACCTTTTCCGAGATCTCGTCTGCGCATGCGCGAAGCTGGCGTCGCACGGGGTCGGCGACCCGATAAAATTCGTATCCGGGGCAAGATACATTCACATACCAAATTTCAAGTCGATAGCTCCACCCGTTTCCGAGATCTCGTCTGCGCATGCGCGAAGCGGGCGCCGCACGGGCTCGCCAATACGACAACGTCCACCGCCTGGTCAAACTACACACACGTACCAAGTTTCGTCCCGATCGGTCGAGAATCGTAGATTTGTATAAATGACATACAGACAAACATACATACAGACAAACAGACAGAGGTCTTCAAAATATATATGAGATTAGGAGATGTCTGTTCGGATTTTTATCCCAGACACCTGGACAGATTTCAAACAAATTTGGTGTGGTGACTCGGGGTACTCTGGTGAAGGTTACAACGGCGTTAGTATTTTTTTTAATTTTGAATTAAAAAAAAAAAATTAATTAACATAAACAATAATAATAATAAGCTCACTATGGGTTTTTTTCAGAATCAAATAAGTCCAATATAAACATATTGGCACGATAATATGTTGCAGCACCAGATGTAGGAGTGGGGTACAGTTAGACATGGGGCAGAGTGAGACATTGCCTCTAACTTTTCACTAATTTCCAGACAAATATCCACGGCTCCAGTCCAGAGATATTAGCCATGTAACACATGTTTACTATATCTGTTAAAAGTGGCTATCATATGATGAAGGTTGAATCTGGCCCAGCAACTAATTTCAAGGCCAAATTAATTAAGTTTTTGCATTTTTTTTCGGAAAAAAAAGAAGATCTTATTGGATAAATTTACATATAATACTGAATACATTTTGGTTAAGTGGAATACTGGGATTCGCTGCATATTTCACATAGCCATATCTAATTTATGTATAGAAATGTATGTATGCTTGACTGTCGGCGAGTTACATGGGGTGGGGCACAATGACTCAATGAGATACATTTTCGGACCTGGGGTAGAATCCACCTTCAGTAGACGATAGACACTTCGAAAATTAATGATATAATTTGCCAAATGACAATTGTTTTACAGATTTCACCTAAAAACGAAGGTCATGACTTATTAAAGATAATACCACGCGCAACACTACTATATCTCGATAAATAATAGACCATCGAACCACAGAAAAAGATCATGTCATGAATCTCTACAATAGCTATGCCCTTAGAGATCATATTACACCAATGCAGTACAAAACCTGGGACTTTTTTTTACTGTTCTGACCTGTTCTGACAGCTAGCTTTATAACTTTGAACAAACAAGATAGTGAACACATTTCTCTTAATTGTTAGTACTTGTTCCTCAATAATCTACTTCACAGTAGGGATGGTCCCAGCTCGAAATTGCATGCTTGTTTTGTGACTTTTGTGAACTGATATTATACTCTCAGGTGCCTAATAATTGTGATGGTAAAATAACAGTGATTGTGGGAATTTCGGCTAAAGTTAATAATATTTATGGCATTTTAACTCTATAAATGTATCAATGCCAAATAATATGGTGATCGTTGAGCATTTTATCCAAAATTATTAATCATGCTGACACTATTGTTAGACATCTGAGAGTATACAAACATTTAATTAATTGTCCGGGAGAAATTACATGAGTGTAAGGGACACAAAGCAAAATCAATCACAAAATCACTTAAATCATGCAATTTCAAGTTAGGACCTTCAAGTACAGTGAAATATATTATTAAGGACCAGATATTTTATAATTTATTACCTGTACTGTTTTTTCATTGTTACAAACTTCCCTTTCCAACAGCCAGGTTCCCAGTTTTCGTACCGGTGGAATATATAATCTCGACGGGCATGTGTACTAGCTAGAATAGACTCATGGCATTATCTAAGACAATGCTACCAGAATAAACATTTATATGACCATCTTGGATTGCCTCATGGGTCATTTAGAAGGTCACGAGTTCGACCAGCTTGGCATCAGAATTACTATGTATAGCATACAGATGATTCCAATGTGTCAAGTCTACAATAGGAAGTACACAGGGCTATATTTAATGTTTTCCACAATTAGCCACTACAGATGCTAGCCATGCTGACTGAGCTCCTGCTTAATGCCTAAAGTTTAAACTGAGAAACATAGTGTTAGAATCATGAAATATTTAATAGGCGAGAATGGTAAAATAAATCACCGTTAATGGCGTTAACGGTTAATGCATTATAATCATTATGTTAAACTTGATCTGTCCATCCTCTCACTACACTCTGTCGTGACCGAATGGAAGATGTTCTTTTCCTTCACTGACTAAGTTAACGGAGTCTTTTAGTTAGTCACCAGTTCACTAGGCTTCACATGTTTGTCACGTATGTGTGTTGTCTGTAGATGGCTAGAATTGACATGAGTCACATCGAATGATTGAGGCAGAGCCTGAAGTTAGTGAAAACTAATCACTAAATCAGTCCGCTCTAAAATGCCCATTTTCTGATTTCCTTGACCTGACAATGTCAGCTATTTAATTTGGAGAAGTAGAAGGCACAATTTACCGCTCGCAAGACGTACCAACCAAGCCAGGTGAAAATATACTTAAAATTTAACAGAACATGTCAAATCACCGTGACCACAGACCAGTGATCTTCATTTTCATATTTATGATTTTTTTCAGTCACAGATTCATCTTCAGTTTCTTTCCGTCTGACTGAGTTTCACTTTCACTGTTCAACTTCAGAAGTATGGAGGCTTCATAAACAATGTATGCCCAATATGAGTGGCTTACAGGCCTACCAATCAAATTCAGCACGAGAACCACAACGGAGAAGTAACTAACTGGGCGCCGCAATTTCGTTACGAAAATCACGTCACCAATTGCCACGTTGCTATGGGCCTATTTCAATTTATACCAGTATTTAACACGTTGAGTGCCACTACGAGTTATCTCGTAGTACGCAACCTTCGCAGGTTGCCACTACGAGTTATCTCGTAGTGGTTTCCATGTCGTGTAACTGACAAACGGAAGCAGTATAGTGGAATAGGTCGATGCACCACGAAAACCCGCCTCGGGACACCAGAACAATGATTTTATAAAATAAATAGTTTGGCTCTCCTTGCATTGTTCAACAGAGGTGAGCACCATGAGCACATATATTCTACTCAAAATGATCCAGTTGAGAGTGAATACAGCTGACACTGTCTCACTGAGTGACCACCAGAGGCAGTCATGTGTGGGCAATTGGACTGGGTTTTTGGTATTCAATAGACTGATAATGTGCATGTACGCTTGCAAAGTCAGTCAGGGGGGGTGGATATTCACAATGTGCAAACATGCGAAGGCAGTTTCGAGGAATGGTTACATCGTTGTGTTTCAACACATTGAAACTTCGCACAACCACCCACACACGTCACACAGGCCTGCCAAATATGTTCCCTCTCACGCATGTGCGAATGGACGCATCCAATACAAAATAAGCGGATAATCCATGACGTTACGCACGTTGATGCTACCATTATCTCATTATTAGGAAACACAGCAGTTGTTTTTGGAATAGGCCTACACTGTGCGGCTCCATTTGGGGACTAGGTATTTTATTATTTATAATTCAAGTAAAGCGGAACTATTCCCCAAAGCTACATTGTACCCTCTTCCGAACGTGTTGGACAATGGAAAGCAAAACAAAAACCGTACTCTAGACGTCATGCAGTTCACCAAGTTGTTCCACATGTATGTACGGATAAATGTTTTTGTGTAGCATAGAGGTTTGGGATAAGGGTAACTTATTTCCAGACGGATGGATGATATGGAATCGTTACATGTAGCACACTCATGAATTTGGCTACTGTTGCATCGTTGCTTTAATTTTGTGCTGACCATTATTCCTATACACTATTATTTCGGGCAGTACTTTGGAACCGGGCCTAGCATAGGCCTAAATCAGGCTATATGGGAGATAACTTACAATGCCCGAAACAACAGAAGATGCATGCTCGTAAATATGCATGATCGTAGTCATGGACGAAATAAACTCATCCTCACAGGAAACAAGTTCACCCGATTCCACATCGGATTCACCGTCTGTAGCCATGCATGCATACTCATATAAGTAATTTGCTCCAGCGTGCATCAGCCATAATATAACTATATAACGAGCTATAACCACCACAAGGACAGACACACCTCCATAAATATGCTGACCACCAAAATAACTTGTTTGGGTTACATTCTACTTCATATTTGTTACTCAAACGTGTCCAGTTGTGTCTACGAGATAACTCGTAGTTGGCACTGGTGGTGGGAATACCCAAATTCCTTCCGCCATTGCCGGCTACGAGTTATCTCGTAGTACTATCAATCGCCGTTTCTGTCATCTAAAGTCGCGACGTCGTCCAATTCTTGCTTCATTGAAGCCAAATTATGGACTACTACGGGTATCTATCTTGCCACGATTTGGCAAACTGGCGAGATTACTAATTGATTTCCGGCACTCAACGTATTAAAGGTCTCTTCTATAGAATTCATCTATATCTTTATATATAAAAGAGTAGGATCTTAGACATTTCGCTGAATCGGGGTATCCTGACGGAGGTTATAACGGCGTTAGTTAAAAAATATTTTGATTAAACAAAAGTTAATTAAATAAATAAAAAAGAAAACAAACACGCTCCCTATGGGCCTATTGCTGAACCAGATGTACGCTCTTCGTAGATGTGTTTTCACTATGGCCCGTGCCATCCAACAGAATAACGAGTATAAGTCCACTATGGGCCTATATCAGAACCAATAAGAAACAATGTCAATATTTAGGTCCAATATAATGAACCTATTTGCCCGAGGATATATTGAAGTAGCAGAATAATATGATCGATATATATATATATATATATATATATATACACACACAAGAGGATATGTATGTCATTTGCGCGAAGCGCAAACATGGACCACAGTCCCTTCCGACGCTGAATAAAGGCTCCGAAGGGATCCTGTTTCAGCTAGTATTTAATATTTTGATAGCGTTGATGGATTTTTATCATAGCTGTACGCAATTTCCCATTCTAGGGTCAGTACGAAAAGGCTTTCAAATATCATTTATTGTTTACGTAAATACAAACTCACAAAATTATGCCAGGACAATAGTCCTTCATAATTAATATTCCACAATGAATTGGGTAAAATTTCAACTTTGAAATAAATAGAGTGGCTGAGACATTGATTGTTTAGCCAATCAGGTGGATTTCTGTGAATTTGCTAACTCTGTGACATGTGCCATATCCTTAACTGACATATACAGGTATATATCACTCACACGGCACGATCGTTTTGACGATTCAGCGACCAATTTCATGATTCAGTGGCTTGACAACAACGGTGCAATGGCATTTTAACGATTCAGCGACCAAACTGACATGGAAGAAACCAGAAAACACAAAGAAATGAATATTTCTCGAAATACGTATATGTACCATATATTATATTTATATTAAGTACCGCGGTCTTCCATTTCATAACCTGTAAAGAGTTCAGCACTAGATGGTGGGCACAACAATACATAATCATTGACACAAATTGACCTATTTTGTGGCTTTACAGACACCACTGTAAGAAATTCGTTTTAGTGTTGAGAAAATCTATATAATGTCTATTATATTGAGTGGAAACCAGATATTAACATAGCTGTAAGGCTTTGGGAGATTTTTCACAACTAATGTCGACCTCAGTTATGTGATTGGTCGTTTGATAGCCATTCTTGGGAGGGGTACCATCGCACTAAATCGACAAAGCCGAGTATGCGACTGTAACACAGACGACTATGCGACCAGCAATTGAAATGTCATTCACTTGTAATAACGAGAAGTCGTTTTCTAACGAAAGTCGTGATCGCCAGACATTCACATATGAGTCACACATTGTTATTTTGTCTAACACATACATGGGATTGATATGGCAGTATCATGGCACGTCAATCACGAAAGCTTTCGAATACGAGATAAGTTGGAGCATGGGCTTACATGTAGCACTAAGCTGTCAGATCAGTGTCAGATACGCCTTACAAATGGACATTGTCGTTCAAAGATTCGCATGATCGTCGTTATCATGGTCGAACCGGGGCGTTGTCAACTAGTCAACATTGTTATTGCATTTCTGCATTTAATCGAATATTGCGTCAACAGAGGTACGAATTGGACAAATCCTACATTTATGCATATCAAAGCTTACGTTGGATGTTAATTTCGTACTGTTCAATGTCCCCTTGTCGCCCAAGAAATGACCTTTTGCGATCGGTTCGCGGTTTGATCGGATGGTCCCGATTTGACCAAGTGTATTGTGACTAATTTTATGTATAGTATATATGTATTCGTGAGTGAACCTGGTGGACTTGCAAACTTTACTCTATACAATGGACACAAGAAGAAACCCACTGTTATCGTCCCAATTCAGTAAAAAGCCCCTCTATCTAAGTTTGGCATAAAATATCATGTATAGTACTGTCGCTGAATCGTTAAAATGCCGATGCACGGTTGTGTCAAACTACTAAATCGTGAAATTGGTCCATGAATCGTTAAAACGATTGTGTCGTGTGACCACTACATGATGTCTTCTATCGATACTGGTAAAGACATTAGATGCCTTTTTAGTTCAAGTCAAGTCTGAGCTATTGTTTCAGCATGAAGTCAATTTAAGCAAATTCAGATTGCAGCTTGTAGTTTGTTTATATATTGTAGCTTGCAGAGAGCAATGTTTATATATACGTCGGAATCAATTCGTGCATAAGTTAATTCAGTTTATTTGGCGGCACTATCACAGTTTGATACAAAGCAATTTCAGAATATATCCTCAGTATTTAGATGGTGGCCAAATTCCATCACATTTCAGCATGTAAAATGCAGAACAAATTTTTATCGGCGGGAAGCAAAATTATATGAGTAGCATTTCAAACTGTCATTGCTAACTTGCGTTGCGTGTAGCGAAATTACGTTAAGGCTGTTTTGGTTCAGAGTTGTGGTCATTTATTTCACACACATATATGTGCGCAGTTTATAATAAAGTAGAGATGGTGATTGTATACTCAATTTGAGCAAGTGATTTACAGGCATTCCTTACTAGTTTTTTTTGTTTTCCATAGGATATAACATTGTTCACATTCCGTCGTACAAACACGCAGGACCGTGATTTTAAAGGGCTTTTCTGGTGATATGGATTTAATTATGTAGATCTCAACTTTCTTATTTGGAAATACGTTTTCAGATATCGAATGGGGATCGAATGCATATTTTATAGGATTTATTCTGATCAGTCAAATAAACGTCTGTTAGCCACGCACCGTGTCGGACAGTATCAACCTTATAGTGTTGTCAGTATTTTCCCCTTTGGGTTGGCCAATGTTTGCATTACATTGGTAGCGTTTATGGAGAAATATGAGAGAAGCGCCCACACCTCTAAGGCTCTAAATGTTATGGGGATATGTTTACCCTTTCTATACTAAAGCATCATTGGTGAGAACTTATCCCATTGGAAATGTTCAGATAATACGTTCAACAATATGCCATAAACCATTTCCCTTGTTATCTAAGCATTTCCCTCAATAAATAAGACTATTTCTGCACTTTTATATATCTGGCGTCTGCTTTTACCACCTTAACATCCCTCCGAATCAATAATAGACCATTCTGATGTGCACTATTTAAACGACTAGGATAATCCATTTAGTATAGAAAGGGTTAAAGATACGGATGACTTCGCGACGGTTATTGCTGTTAAAATAGTCACATCCATTAAAACCGCCATAAACAGAAAGAGTATTAAATATAGAAATATTTTGTTGTTATACCAATCATAAATATCGCATAAATAACATTATTATCAAGATCGTACGTCGTGTTAGTAAACAAAAGCAATATTATGTTACAGTACAGTACGTAAAGAATGTGCGATAAGCAAGACACTCAACACCGGGCAGACCTCAATACCTGAACTGTTGTTAAAACAGCTACCATGTTGTTTACAGCATACCGGTATAGAGCTCGTTACTCAATGTTTCGGCGTTGAATGGGTCACCGTGATATCACTCTCCCGAATAAAAACCCCACAGTGTTGAGTGTTTTGCTTATCACACACTCTTTATGTGCTGTGCACAAACAAACTCTCGGCTCACACACGTGTGTTTTGTGGATAATATCGTATTCATAGCATCATTGTACTACAATATTATATTCTGGAGGAAATGTTCATAATTTGGTACCTTTTATTTCTAAACTATAACATACAACCAAGTCATGCAGTTGAATGGGAAGCGCTGCACATGTCGAATAAGGTGGGTCCATCGTGCGAGTGATGGCTTGAATTTTGAGCTCAACTAGGCGAAGGCATTCGTGCTCGGGCTGTGCAACTCACACTAACTGAGTGCCTGTTCAGTACATGTATCATTCCATTGGCCTGTGTTTTGTCATCCGGGTCAAGGGGTAATGTGAGTGTATGTGAATTAACTTGTGACCGAATAAGGTCCAAATTACCATAAACCCTACTCAGACTCAGTTTTAACTACAAAGTAGATGTAGGTTCAAACCCTGTTTAAACTCGGATGTTTGAAATTACGAATCCGCCCAATGAGAAATGGGGGTATTGACCGCTTTTTATAAATTTGTAGATATGTGCTAAGAAAAGCAGAGGACATGCACTGAAAAGAACGTGCACATTTACAACAGTTGACATGTCCAGGTGTTCAACAAGTAACATTATGCCCAGTATCTACAACCAATAGTTCAACTATACCGATGAATTGTTTTAAACATATTTTATTGGCATAAGGTGCCCAGGGCACAAGTTAGATGTTATTGCAGCCACTCTGCCAACACTATATTCAAACAAGTTAAACAAAGATGTGCCCGAGATAATGTACATGTACAATTTTGGTGCAAGTTGGTGACTTGTGATTTCCGATCTCGGAATCCTCTCCTATATGTCTCTCCGTGAATAATTATAAGTTTAGGTATGCTGAAGAGTAGTTTGATTTTGTATTGTAATAGTTGAGGTCAACAAGTGTATTCATAAGTAGATGAATGGGTGATATCATCGACAGTCGTTTCAAGTTATCAAACGGATAACGCATAATCTAATCCTCTAATAGCTGCATGGAACTTTATAAATTTACTCACATATTCAATACGAAACTGTATGAATCGGCAATAGGCAGAACGATTATATAGCCTCCCTGATCTGCGCATATTGATTTCACGGTTGGTTCATCCACGAAGTCCGTCCCTCCAACCCAGTAACATTTGTTCACGGAGCTGTAGTACGCGTGAGATTTGTCCAAGCAGCCATTCTCTGTTGACAAAAAATACGACACATTTGGTGAATGCATGCAAAATTGCAGTTGCCGCAAACGCTATAATTAACATTGAGTGATTGGTTGATTGGGGTTAATGTCGTTTTCATCAACTAAGGCCATATCACGACATTGCCAGTTTCGGTGGTGGAGGAAATCCGCACACTTTCGGCTAATCTAACAGTGATTTCAATGGCTGATAAACTCGTCGACCATGTGCGGCAAACCCCCGGCGAGTAACTTGTAACTCCACCAGATAACGATTTAGAGTTACAAAGTCCACGATGGAAACATGTGGATATGAGCCCATCAGCGCTAGAGGGCGAAACGGCTTGGAGTTGTACCCCAAACCGATTGAGCCACCGAGGCCCCATAATTAACATTGATCGCCAATCCATATTTTGAACATTTGATTAGTATGTCTCAAATATTAGGATACTTGTACACACGCATAGATTCACCATTAATTAATGCCATGAAGAAATGTTAGTTTCAACATCCACAGTACATTATATAAATATTGCAATCTCTCCAAAATCTACAAACATACATGATTGTGCTATGATGTATTTAGTTACATTTGACATTATAAATAACATAACATATCACTTTGAATAAATTGTTGTGAGTAGACTTTTAACATATTGAGACGCCAGATATGATTTGTGGTACATACGTACATATAACAGTTGATCATTTTGCTATTTCGAAATGAGGTAAATGGGAATGAGAAAATATTCGATTCGATATATCCTATTCTAATGTTTAAAGGTTCGTTCCGATATTTCTAAATAGATGAAAACCCGAGTAAATCTCAAGACGATACCAACCATTATGCTAATGTGGTAACATTAATGGGGTCAGATGAATAGAATCGTTTCTCCTCCAAATTATGAAAAAAATACAAATGCTTTAGTAACTGTCTTTATTTGAGCTCAGAGAGGACGATCAAATTTGTCAGATGAAGGCATTAACAACATGCAGATTTTGAATGGAGCACCGCGTCATGCCAACGACCGTAAAATAGGTCAACGCGCTGGCAGGAGTCTTTGGAAGGAAGTCATTCGGGTGCTGTTCCGAGTAACCATGACGTACCCAGAGATAATTATGATAACAGAAAAAGGATATCTCACTTCATGGTATTTAATGGCGGATTGAATTACAATGGAGATAAACGTATTCTGTTTCGTTTCGTTGGGTATTCGAGCATGAGAACAATTTGTGAACTCGCCCGCAAGCCGATTCGTTCACAAGCTGTTGTCATCCCGAATATCCAGCTCAACAAGAGTATATTTATCTACTGAGTAGAAAGGAATATAAACTACATTGTGTATATGTACTCACCCGCTGTTATGAAACTGACAAACAAGTAAACAGACCAAACATAGCGTATCCACAAATTGGATGTCCTCATTGCCGTCAACTGTTGGGCTATGCACACATGTAAGTTATGGACAACAGCTCTTGTGATTCTGAAGTGTAAACAATACATGCATGCCGAGGGGCTATCACCACTGAAAATGATAGAACCACTTTTGATTTTTTTAACGTTACCCCTGTTATACCTCTTTTTGAGTCCTCTAGATGGTCGCACAGTAATTTATATAGCGGACATATATACATACTGACATATATCGCAAGTATAGAGATACATGCACTTTCCCAAAAGCATAGAACCTACTGTGGATCAACTAAATCTTACAGATAGGTTTTCTGTTTAAACATATTTATTCGCCATATTATATGTACATACATGCATATACATACATTAGGAAACTGTACTTATCACATGTGCACATATGAATGCTATAAAGGAGTTCGGGTTTCCAATAAATATATTTGTCAATATGTCATATGTTGCAAACTCACAACACACCTTATGCAGGTCGTCGGTGTAAACTCAACAGCGTGCACAATGTATGCGAAAGTACCGAGTTTGATTGATTGACAAGCCACATATAGATGTAATAAGATAAATAATATAAAGTTATATTTCCGTGTTGAAATCTTATGGCTGAAATAATATCAATAGAAGTTTCTGACTGAAAGGTGAAATTGCATATTTTGTTTATCCAGCCAACAACGTTTTTCGCATTGGACAAACAGATTCGGATTTTTGGCATTTACCTTGGAGAATTTCGATACAAATATATAAACTCTGTTGGAGTGACCCACCTTACTTTAGATAGCAAAGCTATGCGCTCTCTCTTGTGTTTGTTTTCTTAGAGGAATTAAAATTAAACACACAATCGTGACTTCGATGTGGGTGGCGGATATAGAGCGATACTGACGATATTGTTCCCCGTGATGTCGTGTATTAACATAACGACAAATGAGGCGCAGCCGACGTGAGTATGTTGCCGAATACACGACAGCACTGGTATCTGCTTACATCAGAGTTATACATGGCGGTCCTTAAATCCACATACCTCGTGTCAAATACCACATGTGTGTGTCGCGGCTTGTGATACATGCTAATTCGGGAAAACAGACAGGCTCCATAGTGAAATTTAGAGAATACCACAATAACGACAAACGTTAACTTCATTTACACGAATACACATCTAGTAACATATTAAACAATTAGACAAAGCTGCAGCTTTACTTGGCCTAGTGAAGTAGGGAATTCCCCGTAATTCACCGTAATATCAATAAAGATGATGAATACCGAATACAATGAATAGTAAATTAATATGTGATGAATACATCAAACATTAAAGTGGATTCATAAATAAAATAGGTGATAATGTACTTGATATCCTGGACAAAACGACACTGAACAATAACCATGAATTACAACACAGCTATCTACAGCCTGTACCAAACTGGACATCATTAAACACTAGTCATCAAAATCAAACAACGAATTAATATGCATGATAGTGTCTACCAATGCCCCATGCACACCATGTTTACACCCTTAGACAACACCTGAAATCATAAACAATGTATCACGGCTGTACGACTCTCGAAGGTGAATAATTTATATCCATGTAAATATACAATATCTTAACAAAAACAAATTAACCAACGAGGCTAGCTAGTATCTCAAATGCACATCTAAGAGTTTTTTATTTACATATATGATGGGGTGCTCCTCACTGAACGGAGGGAACTACATACACATAACATAATTCAGCACGGTCTTGATCAAAATCTGCAGATCCCATTAAGTATTCGTCAATTAAAACACAGAAGGGAAAATCAAATACAATTATTTTATGTCGAGGACACAAGACAGATCACGGTTACTTACGAAAAATCCATATGTTATTGCATTCCCTAAATTAATCTTAATGGGTGATTGTGCATTGTTCACATAATGTTACAGATTGTTAAAGAACGTCCAATGGCGGCACACAAGATATTTATGTCAAAGCGCCAACTGAACACTTTGCTGACTGATTTACCTTTCTGTGTTCAAGTGAATCATAATCGGAAACCAGCTTCACCTTTATGATACACGGCTTAACATATGACTGGAACGCATTGTCCAAAATATTGAATGATATGGCAGGGAAAGGTGATCTTCCTGGTATAGAAAGACCAATAACTGCATCCGCAAAACAACACACACTCGACTTCTACATGATGACATCACTCCAAACACCATTGCACAGGTTTCAGGTCACAGAAATATTACCATCAGTTTTTCTGTTGCGCCAGTGGATATACAACAAAACATAATTATCTGATATGATCTGCATAGCACCAAAACGATCACCAACCAAATCCGTTCCAACAATACATCTAGAATTATTGATACACGTGACAGCGCAGATGCGAGTCAGAAATCGGGTGTTGAAGTGTCGGAAAGTTCCAAGTTTATTAATACTGTGAATGAGTAGTCTTCTCCTGCAGTGCCTATCGCAAGAGTATCAAAATCCAAGGAGATTACATCATGAAATATTGTTCTGTTATGGTGTGAAGTCCCTCCTTTGTGTGAGGATCACCCAAATTAATCATGGTTAAAATATTGATTTCGTAAAATTACGTAGCATTTACTTGTATATGTTAAAATTGTTATGTTGAATCTATATATATAAAAGAGTAGTATATGTCTATCTGTCTGTCCGTCTGTCTGTTTTTCGGATTTGTCTCCCAGACCTCTAGACCGTTTTCTAACTAAATGTGATGTGGTGACTCAGGGTACCCTGGCGGAGGTTATAATGCGTTCGTTTTTTAAAAATTGATCTAAAATTGTGTAACTAAATAAACAAACACACAAATTAAAATAAATGTGAATATTTAGGTGCAATATGAACCATATGTATGCTCTTTATATATGTGTTTTCACTGTGGCCCGCGCCATCCAACAAAATAAAGCGCTCACAGGGGCCGTGGCAGTATGATGTAAAATAGTCTTGGACTAGGGGGTAAAAAAAATATTTTGTATTTGTTTTATGTGTTTGTTTGTTGGGGTATTGTTAACACAGGCCATAGCTATATACATGCGACATTCCTTAGCCTTGTTGAACCGTAAAGCTCGGTTGCTTTGTTTATGGCTTCAGTTTTTGTTATTTTCTGAGGATATGCGTACGGCGTGCGTGTATGGAATATCGGTAGTCGCGTGCACATCTTTTTTTTTACTTGATGTTTGTTTCTAATGATTGAAATACATCCAGTGTGGTAAGTCAATTGTTAATTGTGTTAGTATGTGGTATTTATTTGTCAAGGCCCTTTTGTCTATATAGTATCAGGTAGGATGTTGTGTAGCATATTATTGTCATATGTATTTCAATGTTCATTGTAACTTGTGCGTGATGTTATGGAATATGATCGATCTTGATCTCCGTCGTTACATTCGGCAGTAGTCATGTTTGATCTAAATGTCTTCCTGTTTGCTGTAGTAGGTAAGTGTTTGTAATTAGCCACACCTTAATTATTGCTTTTTTGTATGCAGCGGAATTTGTTGCTGATGCCCATACTAGATGGCTGATTAATTTTGTAGATGCATCATATTTAGTGATATTACCAATTGCATCCAATCCAAATTGACAATTGTACTGAACATATCGTCGCACCGTAATTGAATCTGATTCTAGGTAAGGGAAATTGAATAGTCACGTGATCGGAATTTCTCGGAATTTAACATCTCACAACGTCTGGTGCTGATAACTATGTATGTGTGTTGCGCGTAACAAAATAGTTCCTGTTTTTAAATTGAGTTCTATTGCATTTGTTTTGGGACGAATTGTAAGATAAATGGGTTATCACAAGCAATGGACTCGTCGATAGACTGCCCAGAGTAGGTAACGAGGCTTGAATATGGATATCAGAAACCCACATTGTGGTGATAACCTATAGTTATTACTTAAATGCATAATATGTGTACTGATTCATGTAGATCATATTGAACAGATGTATATGAACTTGACATGTCATGCCATTTCGGCGCATGCACATATACGTCGGATATGATGATGATTATGCCGCTTATGATGACGATAATGATGACGATGATAGTGATGATGAGAATAAGAACAATGATGACATGACGGTGGTGACGTCAATGATGATGACGATTGGAAATGACGACGATTACACCGTCGACGATGGTGATACTAATTATGATGACAGTAACGATGACGACGGTGAGAATGATGGAATATATGTGACCCCATTGTAATATATCCATCTTTTGTATTAGTTTGCATTTTTGATTAATGTATACAGTATAGCATATGTTGAAAGCCCATCCGTATGTATACACATAATTAAAATCTACACCATTGGATTCCTCAAGACAGTATCAAAAGACCGCGTAATCAAACGGTCTTGTCTGCACCAAAAATGCGAGCGACGTTCTGGAACTGCTTATCCATGTGCTAAATATTGATTTCTATGGATGCCACTCATGCCGTCTTATTACGCGGTGTAGTCATATAGATGCATAGCACATATGACCATATGACCCTTGTTAAAATTTCGCCATAATACTAACCAACTAAGCTTGAACAAGCAAACATTGGTTAGAAATCGAGAACGGCCTATACATAAACATACAAACCATGTGGGTGAGATCATTTGAACAAAATGTGTTATAGATGTCAAAAAAGAAGTACATTTCATTATGAAATTGCACAGTTATAAATAATATTAGAGAGTGTTTCGTCGAAGAAATAAATGACCAGAACTGGACCGTTAATGATATGACTTATCAAACATAAAATCTTGTCCATATTGAAAAATGATCTATTTAGCCACCAATGGCGTGAATAACAACAATATTGAAAATTAACATGATATGCATATTCTGCTATATAAATAATTCTACGCCTTATAATTTTGTATGTCAGGTGACTCTCTCGCCTTCTGATTGGCTAAATGATTGTACAGATATTACTCGCGACGTGCATCATTCGACGTAGGTTCCGTCTATGCTTAGTTTGGTATCCGCGTTGTGCTTGTCGTTCTAAACGTGCGCTTCATGTTTAATATACATTGCAGAGTACAATATTTATACCTACGGTGGCTGATTTAGGACATAACAAAATATTTTTATCTCGAAATTTCGAGATAACTTTACATATATACAGTCGTTGGATTAACACATTCTCATCAAATGCAAATCAAATGAAGAGAAACGTGGCAACTTCGGTGAAGAGTTAAATATAATTTCGAAGTTATGACCAAAACAAAACTATTTCGATTGATTGAACGCTGGGAAGTTGCCATGGTAATCATCAGTTAGCTCAACTTAGCTGATCTCCAGATGAATCATACGATTCTATCCAGCACTTGATCCCACCATTTAAGAGTCAACGGTTCGCGCCAAAGGATTCAAATGGGGCCTTGAAGTAATCTCCGATATCATAGATTGGATTGAATCTGGCCAGGAAAATGCTCCACCTACAGCGAACTGAGCGAACTGCAACCAACTCGACAGGAAATGAATAGTGGTACGCACTACATAAAACAAAGTTTCCATATAGCTCACACAAACAGATATACTTACCAGCTATATACAAATAAGAATAGTAACTATTTAACATAAAAGCTTTCCTTATCTGCTTAAGAACTGTATGCCGATAGACTGAACAGGGAGCGAACGGCGTGTGGACAACACATCTAATACCGATGACTCTTTGGTCAATCAATTTTATCACGTGGTGCAACTTTGCGTTCCATAGCTATGTTGGGAAACAATGGAACATAGTATACTCTCTCGTGCCTTTTCTCTCGCATGCCATGTACATATCCGCGCCATCTGCGGGTATATTATTAGATTGCTCGTAACATACGGTTTGAATCCTGACATGGGCGAAGGTGGGGACCGATTTTTTCAAGCTTGATCTGAGTTGAGGGACATCTCAGTATGTCATTCCGATCGATACATGGCCATTTCGACAATTAATGATAATTTGTTCACGCGGACTGAAGTAAGCGCATTTGAAGCAATGAACACTCATACTGAGTCCGTGCCTCCAGATATATGATATAGATAAATATTGTGGTAAAAATCGGTGTTAACAAATTGTTTGAAAAATTGCCTTATTTCATATACCCCCATGTCTGATCAGGACGGCGCCACTTTGGAACATTTAAGCTACATCGTTAGATTCACCAGGTCATGGTGATTCCTAAATTGGAGAACAGTCGGTGACAAGATGTCTTTATCGATTTTGGTGAACCTACTCCAACTCTCATTCCCGGAACCGATTGTGCCACTTTGGCTCCTTTGAATCTCAAAATTCGAATTCTCATATCACGGCGATCCCAACATAAAAGTTTGGTATGTCTGTAAGATACATATTGGCCACATTTGTTTTGACAGTCGTTGCGCCACTCTGGAATCATATTCACCATTAGAGTCATCATAATATCACGGTGATGACTATACTTAAGTTAAGGAAATCCGTGATAAAATGTATTGATAAATTTGTGTCCTATTCGGACAGCTCCACTTTCGCATCTTTAAACCACACCATTCCTGTATTATGGAGATGATGATGGATCTCAGCGAAAGATATAACTGATTCCCGGCGCCCCTTTTCCATGACGACAGCGACACTGTTGGAGTGTTTTAAACTTGAGCATTATCGTACTAGAAAATTATCACAGATAGACCAATTTGGAGCTCCCTATGTGGTACCCCTTGAACGTCAATAGCGGGCAAGAAGACATACATTCGAAAATATAGATAAATCGGAATGTGTGGAGCAGTGGCTAAATATGATGTTTTGATTGAAATAAGAGAACGGAAACTTCTACTCTTGAGACAAAATGTTTTGAATATTTCTGACAATAATTGACGAATCTGATTGCTCTCTTGCGCCGAAATGTGATTATTATGATAATAGAATAAGAAACTGAAAAGACTTCACACATTTGCCGTATATATTTCAGCTGATACTAATCATCCTGACAGTCATAGCATACAGTAAAATTATTGTGTGACTATAACCGCTTCTGTTGCACAGTCTGGGAAGTTTCAAGTCAAGCGACAACCTCCTATAGAGAGACTTCTAACTAAAAGTTTTAAAAAAATTTGCACAGTCTCAAAAATCAAATGTGCTTCTAAAAATAGGCACCTGGTGTGTTGTATAGTCCCAAGCATGTTCTAAGGATCAGCTCGGCTCGGCATGTTTCGGAGGCAATAAATATAACATTGCTACTGTGCTATATCTCCTATATATACTACTAGCCGGGCTATTCAAAAACCAAATTTCAAGTCGATAGCTCCACCCGTTTCCGAGATCTGGTCTGCGCATGCGCGAAGCTGGCGTCGCACGGGCTCGGCGACCCGATAAAATTCGTATCCGGGGCAAGATACATTCACACACCAAATTTCAAGTCGATAGCTCCACCCGTTTCCGAGATCTCGCCTGCGCATGCGCGAAGCGGGCGCCGCACGGGCTCGCCAATACGACAACGACGACCGCCTGGTCAAACTACACACACGTACCAAATTTCAAGTCGATAGCTCCACCCGTTTCCGAGATCTCGTCGGCGCATGCGCGAAGCGGGCGCCGCACGGACTCGCCAATACGACAACGACGACCGCCTGGTCAAACTACACACACGTACCAAGTTTCGTCCCGATCGGTAGAGAATCGTAGATTTGTATAAATGACATACAGACATACAGACAAACAAACAAACAAACAGAGGTCTTCAAAATATATATGAGACTAGCCGATGAGCCCGACGTTGTCCGGGCTGTTCAAAAACCAAATTTCAAGTCGATAGCTCTACCCAGCCCGACGTTGTCCGGGCTATTCAAAAACCAAATTTCAAGTCGATAGCTCTACCCGTTTCCGAGATATGGTCTGCGCATGCGCGAAGATGGCGTCGCACGGGCTCGGCGACCGGATAAAATTCGTATCCGGGGCAAGATACATTCACATACCAAATTTCAAGTCGATAGCTCCACCCGTTTCCGAGATATCGTCTGCGCATGCGCGAAGCTGGCGTCACACGGGCTCGGCGACCAATAAAATTCGTATCCGGGGCAAGATACATTCACATAGCCAATTTCAAGTGGATAGCTCCACCCGTTTCGAGATCTCGTCTGCGCATGCGCGAAGCGGGCGCCGCACGGACTCGCCAATACGACAGCGTCGACCGCCTGGTCAAACTACACACACGTACCAAGTTTCGTCTCGATCGGTCGAGAATCGTAGATTTGTATAAATGACATACATACAGACAGACAGACAGACAGACAAACAAACAGACGTCTTCAAAATATATATGAGACTAGCCGATGAGCCCGACGTTGTCCGGGCTATTCAAAAACCAAATTTCAAGTCGATAGCTCTACCCGTTTCCGAGAACTGGTCTGCGCATGCGCGAAGCTGGCGTCGCACGGGCTCGGCGACCCGATAAAATTCGTAATAGGGGCAAGATACATTCACATACCAAATTTCAAGTCGATAGCTCCACCCGTTTCCGAGATATCGTCTGCGCATGCGCGAAGCTGGGGTCGCACGGGCTCGGCGACCCGATAAAATTCGTATCCGGGGCATGATACATTCACATAGCAAATTTCAAGTCGATAGTTCCACCCGTTTCCAAGATCTCGTCTGCGCATGCGCGAAGCGGGCGCCGCACGGGCTCGCCAATACGACAACGATGACAGACAGACAAACAGAGGTCTTCAAAATATATATGAGACTAGCAGGGCTGCCCGGCGTAGCCCGGGTTAAAGTGTAATAAAAACGTTAATAAATGTTGTCAATCGGTTGGTAAGCACACATACCAGTATGGATGAAGAGTTCTGCATTTTGTATCAATGCCATAGATTATCCGTTTCCATAAATTTTAAGGTACCCCGATGCCCATACTGACATCGGGTGTCAAATTTGTTGAAGCCTGGAAAAACTAAAACTACACCATTATGTTCCTTATATCGCAGCCATACCTATATATGTTAAGTATAAAGCGCGACAAAAACAGTTTTAACAATGTTTGTTCCCTTTCCCCAACCCCCATGTCGACTATATAAGTTTGGTATTAATGCCGACAAATGTGGTGTTCATCCTAATTAGTGTCCAAGTAGTTGCACATAATGTCTTCGATATTGACCATATTATATTTTATACGAGCCACCAATAGCCATCAAAACCAAAATTGTATGTTTTATCTTATAGCCATGGCCAGTTTCCTAAAACAAAACCGACGATCGCCCATATATATTTGCCACATATAGCTAATAGCAGGATTGCACCCCATGCATTATACCAATCATGGGAGAGAGGGATGCACATATAGTATATTCATAGGAATGATCTCTGAATATTAAATTGAATCCCACCTGACTGAAAACTCTTTTGCCAACAAAGATAAACAGTGACATGTATTTCTAAATGTATCAAAAAGATCGATTGAACTGGAAGCTTTCATCGTCTTTCTGTGGATTGAAAGACGTATCACTCGCTTTGTATACGTTACTCACGGTGAGTGTGTAAATTCGATAGTTAATCTGAATACGGAGTGTTTTATCTACATTTCAAAACACCCATGACACTACAGTTTATATGTGTTGTGAACTCAAGAATGAATCTGGCTTGCCGTTAAAAGCTATGTGCATACTTCAACACAGAGGCTCTTTGGTCTGGCGCTGACACCAGTATTTCAATTCCGCCATTCTTTATACTTGACCATAAAGATCTGTGGTGGATCTTTCTTAACATGTTGATAGTCAGATAGTACCGTTTTGCGCGAAAGTGTTTTTCTTCATTTTTTTGCCTTCGTGTGTATGCATTCCTCATATATATATATATACTAGCCGATGAGCCCGACGTTGTCCGGGCTATTCAAAAACCAAATTTCAAGTCGATAGCTCCACCCGTTTCCAAGATCTGGTCTGCGCATGCGATAGCTCTACCCGTTTCCGAGATCTGGTCTGTGCATGCGCGAAGCTGGCGTCGCACGGGCTCGGCGACCCGATAAAATTCGTACCCGGGGCAAGATACATTCACATACCAAATTTCAAATCGATAGCTCCACCCGTTTCCGAGATCTGGTCTGCGCATGCGCGAAGCTGGCGTCGCACGGGCTCGGCGATCGGATAAAATTCGTATCCGGGGCAAAATACATTCACATAGCAAATTTCAAGTCGATAGCTCCACCTGTTTCCGAGATCTCGTCTGCGCATGCGGGAAGCGGGCGCCGCACGGGCCCGCCAATACGACAACGACGACCGCCTGGTCAAACTACACACATGTACCAAGTTTCGTCCCGATCGGTCGAGAATCGTAGATTTGTATAAATGACATACAGACAGACAGGTATACAGACAGACAAACAGAGGTCTTCAAAATATATATGAGACTAGCCGATGAGCCCGACGTTGTCCGGGCTATTCAAAAACCAAATTTCAAGTCGATAGCTCTACCCAGCCCGACGTTATTTCAAGTCGATAGCTCTACCCGTTTCCTAGATCTGGTCTGCGCATGCGCGAAGCGGGCGCCACACGGACTCGGCGACCCGATAAAATTCGTATCCGGGGCAAGATACATTCACATACCAAATTTCAAGTCGATAGCTCCACCCGTTTCCGAGATCTCGTCTGCGCATGCGCGAATCGGGCGCCGCACGGGCTCGCCAATACGACAACGACGACCGCCTGGTCAAACTACACACACGTACCAAGTTTCGTCCCGTTCGGTCGAGAATCGTAGATTTGTATCAATGACATACAGACAAACATACATACAAACAGAGGTCTTCAAAATATATATGAGACTAGCCGATGAGCCCGACGTTGTCCGGGCTGTTCAAAAACCAAATTTCAAGTCGATAGCTCTACCCAGCCCGACGTTGTCCAGGCTATTCAAAAACCAAATTTCAAGTCGATAGCTCTACCCGTTTCCGAGATATGGTCTGCGCATGCGCGAAGATGGCGTCGCACGGGCTCGGCGACCCGATAAAATTCGTATCCGGGGCAAGATACATTCACATACCAAATTTCAAGTCGATAGCTCCACCCGTTTCCGAGATATCGTCTGCGCATGCGCGAAGCGGGCGCCGCACGGGCTCGCCAATACGACAACGACGACCGCCTGGTCAAACTACACACAGTACCAAGTTTCGTCCCGATCGGTCGAGAATCATAGATTTGTATCAATGACATACAGAGAGACAGACATACAGACAGACAAACAGAGGTCTTCAAAATATATATGAGACTAGCCGATGAGCCCGACGTTGTCCGGGCTATTCAAAAACCAAATTTCAAGTCGATAGCTCTACCCGTTTCCGAGATCTGGTCTCCGCATGCGCGAAGCTGGCGTCGCATGGGCTTGGCGACCCGATAAAATTCGTATCCGGGGCAAGATACATTCACATAGCAAATTTCAAGTCGATAGCTCCACCCGTTTCCGAGATCTCGTCTGCGCATGCGCGAATCGGGCGCCGTACGGGCTCGCCAATACGACAACGACGACCGCCTGGTCAAACTACACACACGTACCAAGTTTCGTCCCGATCGGTCGAGAATCGTAGATTTGTATAAATGACATACAGACAAACAAACAGACAAACAGACAAACAGAGGTCTTCAAAAATATATATGAGACTAGCCGATGAGCCCGACGTTGTCCGGGCTATTCAAAAACCAAATTTCAAGTCGATAGCTCTACCCAGCCCGACGTTGTCGGGCTATTCAAAAACCGAATTTCAAGTCGATAGCTCTACCCGTTTCCTAGATCTGGTCTGCGCATGCGCGAAGCGGGCGCCACACGGACTCGGCGACCCGATAAAATTCGTATCCGGGGCAAGATACATTCACATAGCAAATTTCAAGTCGATAGCTCCACCCGTTTCCGAGATCTCGTCTGCGCATGCGCGAATCGGGCGCCGCACGGGCTCGCCAATACGACAACGACGACCGCCTGGTCAAACTACACACACGTACCAAGTTTCGTCCCGTTCGGTCGAGAATCGTAGATTTGTATCAATGACATACAGACAAACATACATACAAACAGAGGTCTTCAAAATATATATGAGACTAGCCGATGAGCCCGACGTTGTCCGGGCTGTTCAAAAACCAAATTTCAAGTCGATAGCTCTACCCATCCCGACGTTGTCCAGGCTATTCAAAAACCAAATTTCAAGTCGATAGCTCTACCCGTTTCCGAGATATGGTCTGCGCATGCGCGAAGATGGCGTCGCACGGGCTCGGCGACCCGATAAAATTCGTATCCGGGGCAAGATACATTCACATACCAAATTTCAAGTCGATAGCTCCACCCGTTTCCGAGATATCGTCTGCGCATGCGCGAAGCGGGCGCCGCACGGGCTCGCCAATACGACAACGACGACCGCCTGGTCAAACTACACACAGTACCAAGTTTCGTCCCGATCGGTCGAGAATCATAGATTTGTATCAATGACATACAGAGAGACAGACATACAGACAGACAAACAGAGGTCTTCAAAATATATATGAGACTAGCCGATGAGCCCGACGTTGTCCGGGCTATTCAAAAACCAAATTTCAAGTCGATAGCTCTACCCGTTTCCGAGATCTGGTCTGCGCATGCGCGAAGCTGGCGTCGCACGGGCTTGGCGACCCGATAAAATTCGTATCCGGGGCAAGATACATTCACATAGCAAATTTCAAGTCGATAGCTCCACCCGTTTCCGAGATCTCGTCTGCGCATGCGCGAATCGGGCGCCGTACGGGCTCGCCAATACGACAACGACGACCGCCTGGTCAAACTACACACACGTACCAAGTTTCGTCCCGATCGGTCGAGAATCGTAGATTTGTATAAATGACATACAGACAAACAAACAGACAAACAGACAAACAGAGGTCTTCAAAATATATATGAGACTAGCCGATGAGCCCGACGTTGTCCGGGCTATTCAAAAACCAAATTTCAAGTCGATAGCTCTACCCAGCCCGACGTTGTCGGGCTATTCAAAAACCGAATTTCAAGTCGATAGCTCTACCCGTTTCCTAGATCTGGTCTGCGCATGCGCGAAGCGGGCGCCACACGGACTCGGCGAACCGATAAAATTCGTATCCGGGGCAAGATACATTCACATAGCAAATTTCAAGTCGATAGCTCCACCCGTTTCCGAGATCTCGTCTGCGCATGCGCGAATCGGGCGCCGCACGGGCTCGCCAATTTGACAACGACGACCGCCTGGTCAAACTACACACACGTACCAAGTTTCGTCCCGTTCGGTCGAGAATCGTAGATTTGTATCAATGACATACAGACAAACATACATACAAACAGAGGTCTTCAAAATATATATGAGACTAGCCGATGAGCCCGACGTTGTCCGGGCTGTTCAAAAACCAAATTTCAAGTCGATAGCTCTACCCAGCCCGACGTTGTCCAGGCTATTCAAAAACCAAATTTCAAGTCGATAGCTCTACCCGTTTCCGAGATATGGTCTGCGCATGCGCGAAGATGGCGTCGCACGGGCTCGGCGACCCGATAAAATTCGTATCCGGGGCAAGATACATTCACATACCAAATTTCAAGTCGATAGCTCCACCCGTTTCCGAGATATCGTCTGCGCATGCGCGAAGCGGGCGCCGCACGGGCTCGCCAATACGACAACGACGACCGCCTGGTCAAACTACACACAGTACCAAGTTTCGTCCCGATCGGTCGAGAATCATAGATTTGTATCAATGACATACAGAGAGACAGACATACAGACAGACAAACAGAGGTCTTCAAAATATATATGAGACTAGCCGATGAGCCCGACGTTGTCCGGGCTATTCAAAAACCAAATTTCAAGTCGATAGCTCTACCCGTTTCCGAGATCTGGTCTGCGCATGCGCGAAGCTGGCGTCGCACGGGCTTGGCGACCCGATAAAATTCGTATCCGGGGCAAGATACATTCACATAGCAAATTTCAAGTCGATAGCTCCACCCGTTTCCGAGATCTCGTCTGCGCATGCGCGAATCGGGCGCCGTACGGGCTCGCCAATACGACAACGACGACCGCCTGGTCAAACTACACACACGTACCAAGTTTCGTCCCGATCGGTCGAGAATCGTAGATTTGTATAAATGACATACAGACAAACAAACAGACAAACAGACAAACAGAGGTCTTCAAAATATATATGAGACTAGCCGATGAGCCCGACGTTGTCCGGGCTATTAAAAAAACCAAATTTCAAGTCGATAGCTCTACCCAGCCCGACGTTGTCGGGCTATTCAAAAACCGAATTTCAAGTCGATAGCTCTACCCGTTTCCTAGATCTGGTCTGCGCATGCGCGAAGCTGGCGTCGCACGGGCTTGGCGACCCGATAAAATTCGTATCTGGGGCAAGATACATTCACATAGCAAATTTCAAGTCGATAGCTCCACCCGTTTCCGAGATCTCGTCTGCGCATGCGCGAATCGGGCGCCGTACGGGCTCGCCAATACGACAACGACGACCGCCTGGTCAAACTACACACACGTACCAAGTTTCGTCCCGATCGGTCGAGAATCGTAGATTTGTATAAATGACATACAGACAAACAAACAGACAAACAGACAAACAGAGGTCTTCAAAATATATATGAGACTAGCCGATGAGCCCGACGTTGTCCGGGCTATTCAAAAACCAAATTTCAAGTCGATAGCTCTACCCAGCCCGACGTTGTCGGGCTATTCAAAAACCGAATTTCAAGTCGATAGCTCTACCCGTTTCCTAGATCTGGTCTGCGCATGCGCGAAGCGGGCGCCACACGGACTCGGCGACCCGATAAAATTCGTATCCGGGGCAAGATACATTCACATAGCAAATTTCAAGTCGATAGCTCCACCCGTTTCCGAGATCTCGTCTGCGCATGCGCGAATCGGGCGCCGTACGGGCTCGCCAATACGACAACGACGACCGCCTGGTCAAACTACACACACGTACCAAGTTTCGTCCCGATCGGTCGAGAATCGTAGATTTGTATAAATGACATACAGACAAACAAACAGACAAACAGACAAACAGAGGTCTTCAAAATATATATGAGACTAGCCGATGAGCCCGACGTTGTCCGGGCTATTAAAAAACCAAATTTCAAGTCGATAGCTCTACCCGTTTCCGAGATCTGGTCTGCGCATGCGCGAAGCTGGCGTCGCATGGGCTTGGCGACCCGATAAAATTCGTATCCGGGGCAAGATACATTCACATAGCAAATTTCAAGTCGATAGCTCCACCCGTTTCCGAGATCTCGTCTGCGCATGCGCGAATCGGGCGCCGTACGGGCTCGCCAATACGACAACGACGACCGCCTGGTCAAACTACACACACGTACCAAGTTTCGTCCCGATCGGTCGAGAATCGTAGATTTGTATAAATGACATACAGACAAACAAACAGACAAACAGACAAACAGAGGTCTTCAAAATATATATGAGACTAGCCGATGAGCCCGACGTTGTCCGGGCTATTCAAAAACCAAATTTCAAGTCGATAGCTCTACCCAGCCCGACGTTGTCGGGCTATTCAAAAACCGAATTTCAAGTCGATAGCTCTACCCGTTTCCTAGATCTGGTCTGCGCATGCGCGAAGCGGGCGCCACACGGACTCGGCGACCCGATAAAATTCGTATCCGGGGCAAGATACATTCACATAGCAAATTTCAAGTCGATAGCTCCACCCGTTTCCGAGATCTCGTCTGCGCATGCGCGAATCGGGCGCCGCACGGGCTCGCCAATACGACAACGACGACCGCCTGGTCAAACTACACACACGTACCAAGTTTCGTCCCGTTCGGTCGAGAATCGTAGATTTGTATCAATGACATACAGACAAACATACATACAAACAGAGGTCTTCAAAATATATATGAGACTAGCCGATGAGCCCGACGTTTTCCGGGCTGTTCAAAAACCAAATTTCAAGTCGATAGCTCTACCCAGCCCGACGTTGTCCAGGCTATTCAAAAACCAAATTTCAAGTCGATAGCTCTACCCGTTTCCGAGATATGGTCTGCGCATGCGCGAAGATGGCGTCGCACGGGCTCGGCGACCCGATAAAATTCGTATCCGGGGCAAGATACATTCACATACCAAATTTCAAGTCGATAGCTCCACCCGTTTCCGAGATATCGTCTGCGCATGCGCGAAGCGGGCGCCGCACGGGCTCGCCAATACGACAACGACGACCGCCTGGTCAAACTACACACAGTACCAAGTTTCGTCCCGATCGGTCGAGAATCATAGATTTGTATCAATGACATACAGAGAGACAGACATACAGACAGACAAACAGAGGTCTTCAAAATATATATGAGACTAGCCGATGAGCCCGACGTTGTCCGGGCTATTCAAAAACCAAATTTCAAGTCGATAGCTCTACCCGTTTCCGAGATCTGGTCTGCGCATGCGCGAAGCTGGCGTCGCACGGGCTTGGCGACCCGATAAAATTCGTATCCGGGGCAAGATACATTCACATAGCAAATTTCAAGTCGATAGCTCCACCCGTTTCCGAGATCTCGTCTGCGCATGCGCGAATCGGGCGCCGTACGGGCTCGCCAATACGACAACGACGACCGCCTGGTCAAACTACACACACGTACCAAGTTTCGTCCCGATCGGTCGAGAATCGTAGATTTGTATAAATGACATACAGACAAACAAACAGACAAACAGACAAACAGAGGTCTTCAAAATATATATGAGACTAGCCGATGAGCCCGACGTTGTCCGGGCTATTCAAAAACCAAATTTCAAGTCGATAGCTCTACCCAGCCCGACGTTGTCGGGCTATTCAAAAACCGAATTTCAAGTCGATAGCTCTACCCGTTTCCTAGATCTGGTCTGCGCATGCGCGAAGCGGGCGCCACACGGACTCGGCGACCCGATAAAATTCGTATCCGGGGCAAGATACATTCACATAGCAAATTTCAAGTCGATAGCTCCACCCGTTTCCGAGATCTCGTCTGCGCATGCGCGAATCGGGCGCCGCACGGGCTCGCCAATACGACAACGACGACCGCCTGTTCAAACTACACACACGTACCAAGTTTCGTCCCGTTCGGTCGAGAATCGTAGATTTGTATCAATGACATACAGACAAACATACATACAAACAGAGGTCTTCAAAATATATATGAGACTAGCCGATGAGCCCGACGTTGTCCGGGCTGTTCAAAAACCAAATTTCAAGTCGATAGCTCTACCCAGCCCGACGTTGTCCAGGCTATTCAAAAACCAAATTTCAAGTCGATAGCTCTACCCGTTTCCGAGATATGGTCTGCGCATGCGCGAAGATGGCGTCGCACGGGCTCGGCGACCCGATAAAATTCGTATCCGGGGCAAGATACATTCACATACCAAATTTCAAGTCGATAGCTCCACCCGTTTCCGAGATATCGTCTGCGCATGCGCGAAGCGGGCGCCGCACGGGCTCGCCAATACGACAACGACGACCGCCTGGTCAAACTACACACAGTACCAAGTTTCGTCCCGATCGGTCGAGAATCATAGATTTGTATCAATGACATACAGAGAGACAGACATACAGACAGACAAACAGAGGTCTTCAAAATATATATGAGACTAGCCGATGAGCCCGACGTTGTCCGGGCTATTCAAAAACCAAATTTCAAGTCGATAGCTCTACCCGTTTCCGAGATCTGGTCTGCGCATGCGCGAAGCTGGCGTCGCACGGGCTTGGCGACCCGATAAAATTCGTATCCGGGGCAAGATACATTCACATAGCAAATTTCAAGTCGATAGCTCCACCCGTTTCCGAGATCTCGTCTGCGCATGCGCGAATCGGGCGCCGTACGGGCTCGCCAATACGACAACGACGACCGCCTGGTCAAACTACACACACGTACCAAGTTTCGTCCCGATCGGTCGAGAATCGTAGATTTGTATAAATGACATACAGACAAACAAACAGACAAACAGACAAACAGAGGTCTTCAAAATATATATGAGACTAGCCGATGAGCCCGACGTTGTCCGGGCTATTAAAAAAACCAAATTTCAAGTCGATAGCTCTACCCAGCCCGACGTTGTCGGGCTATTCAAAAACCGAATTTCAAGTCGATAGCTCTACCCGTTTCCTAGATCTGGTCTGCGTATGCGCGAAGCTGGCGTCGCACGGGCTTGGCGACCCGATAAAATTCGTATCTGGGGCAAGATACATTCACATAGCAAATTTCAAGTCGATAGCTCCACCCGTTTCCGAGATCTCGTCTGCGCATGCGCGAATCGGGCGCCGTACGGGCTCGCCAATACGACAACGACGACCGCCTGGTCAAACTACACACACGTACCAAGTTTCGTCCCGATCGGTCGAGAATCGTAGATTTGTATAAATGACATACAGACAAACAAACAGACAAACAGACAAACAGAGGTCTTCAAAATATATATGAGACTAGCCGATGAGCCCGACGTTGTCCGGGCTATTCAAAAACCAAATTTCAAGTCGATAGCTCTACCCAGCCCGACGTTGTCGGGCTATTCAAAAACCGAATTTCAAGTCGATAGCTCTACCCGTTTCCTAGATCTGGTCTGCGCATGCGCGAAGCGGGCGCCACACGGACTCGGCGACCCGATAAAATTCGTATCCGGGGCAAGATACATTCACATAGCAAATTTCAAGTCGATAGCTCCACCCGTTTCCGAGATCTCGTCTGCGCATGCGCGAATCGGGCGCCGTACGGGCTCGCCAATACGACAACGACGACCGCCTGGTCAAACTACACACACGTACCAAGTTTCGTCCCGATCGGTCGAGAATCGTAGATTTGTATAAATGACATACAGGCAAACAAACAGACAAACAGACAAACAGAGGTCTTCAAAATATATATGAGACTAGCCGATGAGCCCGACGTTGTCCGGGCTATTAAAAAAACCAAATTTCAAGTCGATAGCTCTACCCAGCCCGACGTTGTCGGGCTATTCAAAAACCGAATTTCAAGTCGATAGCTCTACCCGTTTCCTAGATCTGGTCTGCGCATGCGCGAAGCTGGCGTCGCACGGGCTTGGCGACCCGATAAAATTCGTATCTGGGGCAAGATACATTCACATAGCAAATTTCAAGTCGATAGCTCCACCCGTTTCCGAGATCTCGTCTGCGCATGCGCGAATCGGGCGCCGTACGGGCTCGCCAATACGACAACGACAACCGCCTGGTCAAACTACACACACGTACCAAGTTTCGTCCCGATCGGTCGAGAATCGTAGATTTGTATAAATGACATACAGACAAACAAACAGACAAACAGACAAACAGAGGTCTTCAAAATATATATGAGACTAGCCGATGAGCCCGACGTTGTCCGGGCTATTCAAAAACCAAATTTCAAGTCGATAGCTCTACCCAGCCCGACGTTGTCGGGCTATTCAAAAACCGAATTTCAAGTCGATAGCTCTACCCGTTTCCCAGATCTGGTCTGCGCATGCGCGAAGCGGGCGCCACACGGACTCGGCGATCCGATAAAATTCGTATCCGGGGCAAGATACATTCACATAGCAAATTTCAAGTCGATAGCTCCACCCGTTTCCGAGATCTCGTCTGCGCATGCGCGAATCGGGCGCCGCACGGGCTCGCCAATACGACAACGACGACCGCCTGGTCAAACTACACACACGTACCAAGTTTCGTCCCGTTCGGTCGAGAATCGTAGATTTGTATCAATGACATACAGACAAACATACATACAAACAGAGGTCTTCAAAATATATATGAGACTAGCCGATGAGCCCGACGTTGTCCGGGCTGTTCAAAAACCAAATTTCAAGTCGATAGCTCTACCCAGCCCGACGTTGTCCAGGCTATTCAAAAACCAAATTTCAAGTCGATAGCTCTACCCGTTTCCGAGATATGGTCTGCGCATGCGCGAAGATGGCGTCGCACGGGCTCGGCGACCCGATAAAATTCGTATCCGGGGCAAGATACATTCACATACCAAATTTCAAGTCGATAGCTCCACCCGTTTCCGAGATATCGTCTGCGCATGCGCGAAGCGGGCGCCGCACGGGCTCGCCAATACGACAACGACGACCGCCTGGTCAAACTACACACAGTACCAAGTTTCGTCCCGATCGGTCGAGAATCATAGATTTGTATCAATGACATACAGAGAGACAGACATACAGACAGACAAACAGAGGTCTTCAAAATATATATGAGACTAGCCGATGAGCCCGACGTTGTCCGGGCTATTCAAAAACCAAATTTCAAGTCGATAGCTCTACCCGTTTCCGAGATCTGGTCTGCGCATGCGCGAAGCTGGCGTCGCACGGGCTTGGCGACCCGATAAAATTCGTATCCGGGGCAAGATACATTCACATAGCAAATTTCAAGTCGATAGCTCCACCCGTTTCCGAGATCTCGTCTGCGCATGCGCGAATCGGGCGCCGTACGGGCTCGCCAATACGACAACGACGACCGCCTGGTCAAACTACACACACGTACCAAGTTTCGTCCCGATCGGTCGAGAATCGTAGATTTGTATAAATGACATACAGACAAACAAACAGACAAACAGACAAACAGAGGTCTTCAAAATATATATGAGACTAGCCGATGAGCCCGACGTTGTCCGGGCTATTAAAAAAACCAAATTTCAAGTCGATAGCTCTACCCACCCCGACGTTGTCGGGCTATTCAAAAACCGAATTTCAAGTCGATAGCTCTACCCGTTTCCTAGATCTGGTCTGCGCATGCGCGAAGCTGGCGTCGCACGGGCTCGGCGACCCGATAAAATTCGTAATAGGGGCAAGATACATTCACATAGCAAATTTCAAGTCGATTGCTCCACCCGTTTCCGAGATCTCGTCTGTGCATGCGCGAAGCGGGCGCCACACGGACTCGGCGACCCGATAAAATTCGTATCCGGGGCAAGATACATTCACGTAGCAAATTTCAAGTCGATAGCTCCACCAGTTTCCGAGATCTCGTCTGCGCATGCGCGAATCGGGCGCCGCATGGGCTCGCCAATACGACAACGACGACCGCCTGGTCAAACTACACACACGTATCAAGTTTCGTCCCGATCGGTCGAGAATCGTAGATTTGTATCAATGACATACAGACAAACATACAGACAAACAGAGGTCTTCAAAATATATATGAGACTAGCCGATGAGCCCGACATTGTCCGGGCTATTCAAAACCAGCCCGACGTTGTCCGGGCTATTCAAAAACCAAATTTCAAGTCGATAGCTCTACCCGTTTCCGAGATCTGGTCTGCGCATGCGCGAAGCTTGCGTCGCACGGGCTCGGCGACCCGATAAAATTCGTATCCGGGGCAAGATACATTCACATACCAAATTTCAAGTCGATAGCTTCACCCGTTTCCCAGATCTCGTCTGCGCATGCGCGAAGCTGGCGTCGCACAGGCTCGGCGACCCGATAAAATTCGTGTCTGGGGCAAGATACATTCACATAGCAAATTTCAAGTCGATAGCTCCACCCGTTTCCGAGATCTCGTCTGCGCATGATCGAAGCGGGCGCCGCACGGGCTCGCCAATACGAAAACGTCGACCGCCTGGTCAAACTACACACACGTACCAATAGTCTAGACAAATATGGACATAGGTGTCGCCTGGAGGGGGAATTTATGAGACCTACATTTTTGATTGGCATGAACACATAACTTTCGGAATCCGTATGTTGGATTTGTCAGACTTTTTTTCGCACCGCGTTGTTTTATTGAGGCACCTGGTGATAAAATCGGTAATTTTTTTAATAAAACCGACATATTTGACAGAGTAAGTTCACACCTTTTTAGAAGAGATATTCGTCCAATTTTGATACCTGTGAATGGGGCGATAATCAGAGTAAGGTAATACATGTAACCATTGAATCTCGGAATGACAGTCATGACGTCATGTGACGTCAAATAATTTTTAGGGTGTGCAGAATATGACGATTCACGCGAAGCGTTGTCTTTCGTTTCTTATAAAATTAGAAGTAAGATAGTTATGCCCAATTATTTTATACCAGGGGAAACTACTGCCAATTAGCTACGTTCTAATATATCACTTATCGCTTTTGGTCGCATTTTTTTTTATCAAAGGCAGAAAAATCAACCCTCCCCCCTAAAGATGAGAGGCGTCAGGTTGTGGTGTAAGGCACACAGAACGCACGATAATGTGCCAAATTGCGAAATTAACACAACGGCCATTGATGGACTGCTAAGGTATTGTCTAATAAATATTTGTAGATCGACACAGTCGAGCATTACAGTAAAAATATTACATAATGTACCTCCTGACTCAATTTTAGATTTTTTCCCCAAAAAGAAAATCCAAAATTCATTTTGTCTTCTTCCGGGAGGCAAAAATGAAAATAATGTTTTAAGGGTGGAGATAATTAGTGTATACGGTAATTTCGTTCCGTCTTGGCAATATGGTGGCCGGTATATAGGTGGGAATTATGAAATTTGTAAGAACGCACGATTACTTGCCAAAATGGCTTAACTAACAAAACGGCCGTTGATAAACTGCTACAGTTTTATATAATATATATATCCCGATCCATCGACTAGAACATTTAAGTGAAACCGGTACACAAAGCACCTCCTGGCCCCAATTTTTTATTAAATATTTAATTAGTTTAGTCCAAAACTAAACGAAAACCTATTTTTGTCATCTTCTCGAAATGCATAAAGACAATTTTAAATGTAGCTTGAGTGGATATAATTTGTATGTACGATAATTTCATGCCGTCGGTGGTTACTATGTAACATATTAACCACAAGATGGCTGCCAATACGGTGGCCGATATATGGATGGAAATTGTAAAATCTGTCATGCGCAATTAACACCACCATCGCAATGCAATGTCTTATAAAACCAATAGTCCTATTATATTCATATCATTTTGCAATACTAGGACGTAACATTGGTCAGTTCTATTGAAATGACAACCAGATTGGCACCCACGAGTGAGAGGATCGACAAATTTTGCATTAATTCGCGCTCAAGTAAGATTATTTCTTCGAAATGGGTGGCATGTCGTGCAAATTATTTCACAATAAACATGATTGATTTAAGGCAGATGGCTGTCTGACTAACAAAATGCGACCGCGAATAACATAATTAACTAATTAACCAATTCGGATATATATCTCATCAAATAACTCATGTTGATACGAATCATTAGTTACCATCTATCAACGAGGCGTGGTTACAAGAACGAAGCTACTGATACATTGGGTCTCATATAAACCGTTCTAAAAGTAAGTATAAATGTATCTCATTGCTCAATAGCAATTGCTGCCCAGTCCGCAAGAGGACATATCCAGCAAATTATCAAACCGTCACATCATACAGTTACCCTCTATCAACGAGGCGTGGTTACAAGAACGAAGCTACTGATACATTGGGTCTCGTGTATACCGTTCTAAAAGTAAGTATAAATGGATCTCATTGCCCAATAGAAATTGCTGCCCAGTCCGCAAGAGGGCATATCCAGCAAACTATCAAACAGTCACATCATACAGGTTCGTTCAGTTTCACCATCACGCAATAGACTCGTTGAATTTTGTATTCTAACATTTACCGGATTATTTTCCATAACACATATTTCGCACACAAGGAGATGGAAACCTGGTTGATTTTCCTCTTCTAGTTTGTCAGCTGCTTAACGGGTGGGAGGTATTTGCTTGTACTAGCAGTAGATAAGTTGCAAAGCAAGGTCAAGGCTCAAAGCGACATTTCCAACAAAGAAAATACCAGCGATGTGGTAAATCACATAAAACTGTCAAACTATGTTCCTATATATTTCGATATATATATATGTATGTTCCTATATATTTCGATTGTATGTTACTCTGTATATTATGGTACTGGAGTCTCGTGTCACCCCACGTGCACTCGTGATTTCCAGAAGTGACTGAACAATTGCTTGTAAGACGAGGTACCCCAAATATGGACAGTTATCCCATGCTAGATGAACAGTCATATTACGGTAATTACCCATATCTTTCTATGCTGATGAGTAGGTAGGATTACTTCTGGAAGTCTGTACATTCAGAAAACAGAATATAGATCGGAGTATTGGCATGGAGATTTATCATGTAGACTGATACATTTTGGACTCTTTGTTATCACAGTGTAAGTTTTAGCTCTTTATGACACCAAAATGAAAAGGACGACAATTTCAATTATTTGTATACATGCCATACACAGGTTGATACCAGGAAGCGTATAATAACTTTCTAGATAAGTCCAAAAATAATGCGTTTAGGGACCTGCTGATGCCAGCAGGTCGGATGTCTGAAAACACCAAATTGTGATTATGGCCGTTCATGATTAAAGCATTATAATTCCACCCACACGTCATATCTAACCACAGCTGGGTTACAGTTAAATTCAAATGTATCTATAGTTAACCCATTATGCGCGACGTGAGTGGACCATGTGTAGTGTATACCCTGATATTATATTGTGGTAGTGTTTGATGTACAAATGGGTAAAACAAAATGGGATCACGAGTCTTGGTGTAATTTGTTGCTGCATCTCAGAAATGACATATAGCAACAACTTCTGTGCAGACCAGAATCTGATCTACGATAACCCATCCATAACAACACAGATTGTGCTGAGCGAAATCAGTAACTGGACACGATAGCCGTAGTTTAGTATTTACTGAACAGCGTGTGGGGAATACATGCATATGTCTTTGTAAAATCGGGACGATATGGGGACGAGGATTTATTCGCCAAATTGTTTTCCGTCGGAGTTGCCTGTAAATACGAATATCGAATACCGCCCGATTAATGAAATGGGGTTTACGTTTCAAACTCCAATGGTACTTGCAACAACAGCAGGTCTCCTGGTCTGACTCTGACCAGTTAATATGTAACATAACGTAGACAAGTTTACTTTTCCACCAAGTTGGAAACAACATTTGATATTTCTGAAGGTTATCGCGTTCATATATTGCAAATGAAGCGGTCCTTTATGGCCATCTTGTTCAACAGAAACTGCATAATTAAGTTAGACACACAGGAGGGATTCTCTTTCAGGAGATGACTATTCTTATGTTTATCACTGATCAGATAACTTTTCGGAAGATGCAAAATCTGAACTAATTTTGTACGACGAGCGCTATCTTTTTCTGAATCTCATCTTCTTTGCGATATTGGACACTAGTCAGTGAAAGCGGCGACTGTGATTTATGGTCTGGAAAAATTCACTCGGTGTTAGCACGGCCGTCTTCTGTGGGTCGAAGCTATTGTACAGCAATTGTGCATTGTATATATAACAGATTAATGGAGGCACTGACTCCGAATCAAAATCATTGCTTCAAATGTGGTTGCTTCAGAGAGTGTGAACAAATTATCATTTCTTATCGAAGTGGCACGATAAGTTGTTCCTTATCTCACATCTAGCTTTAAAATCGGTCCCAATCAAGTCGGGTGTGAACATGCATCACCCTCGTCTAGCCCAGACGTCGATAATGGTATCCACGACATATCCACCTCATATGTACCATCATATATGGTAGCACTTGGAATAATATTTATTGAGAAAGATTGACCTTCTGTTGTCGGTTTTAAGTAATTTCATATTGATTATGTCAAAGGTGACTGACATAAATAACAATCTGGCATTCAATGTATTACTGTTACTCGGTTCTTCGTTTTAAACAATCCTGTTCATCTGTAAATACCTCGCTCAAATTGCCACCTATTTCATGGGACACGGATTACTTGAGCAGACAGACATCGCGAAAAGCAACAACAGCATGCAATGCCACAAGTTGTTATTGGGAATGCCTGGCACAGCTGAATTATTAGCTATTTGGTTTTGATATAACAAAGTGTAAATGGAAGACGGTATACCAGGGTGAGATGGTGGTCAAACCAACCACAAACAGATTGTACGCCCTCACGTAATTATTTGGTGAAACCAATGAACGTCCATATATGATGGGGGCATCGGTGGCTCATTCGACAAGGGGTACAACTCCTAGCTGTCTCGCCCTCCAGCACTGGCGATAAGGGTTCAATTCAAATGTTTCCATCGTGGACTTTGTAACTCGAAATCGTTATCTGGTGGAGTTGGCGTTACTCATCGATGGCCGGTGGTTTCCCGCACATGGTCGACGAGTTTATTAGCCATAGAAATCTGTTAGATTAGCCATAAGTGTGCGAATTTCCTCCACCACTGAAACTGGTAATGTCGCGATATGGCCTTAGATGGTGAAAGCGACATTAAACCCAAATCAATTAATCCATATATGATCCCTGTAACATGGTTACATATATTAACCACAAAACAGCATATGTATGTTATTGTGCACAAATATATGCCTTAGTGGAGTTGCCATTAGCTCCAGCCACGCTGCATAATTTATGAGATAACAATCTTCGTCGGAAGGTACCTGGTCCGATATGGCTTATATGATTGTATGTAATTTAAAATCACTAAAATCTCTGACAACATAACATCAGCAAAAGACGGTAAACAATACTAATTTTGTCATCAAAACAAGTTGTCCAGTTCATATTTGACAGAGCCCATGTTTTACACTAAATCCTGTCCATTGGTTGGTCGATTGCCAGTTTGGGTCATACATGTAATAAACGAAAGTGTCATTGACACTGTAGATCAACTTGGGAAGGAGTTAATTTTTTGCTGAGCAATGAATAGAATGACAAAGAAGGAAAGTCAACTAGAGGTCACCCCGCATATCCGTATGAAGTTTGGTGATGACTGGCTGAGGGATGTGGTCTGCAGGGTGCGCCAAAGGATTTATTCATACAATGAGTAAATTTCAAGATGGCCGCTGGCGTCATTTTTTTCAACGAATTTCGGTCAAAATAGGAGGCTCCCATCAAGAGGTCACCCCGAAGATCCATTTGAAGTTTGGTGATCATCAGAAGAGGGATGTGGTTTAGTCACGCAAAGAATAAAATCTGCCGGCTGCCATGTTTTTCATAAGAATTGTTCAAAGTTGATAGCTCCCATCTAGAGTTGATTCTAACCATGCCTGTACATTTTAATATCAATTCTCCAATAAATGCAGGATGTGGGGTGTGCCGATGGATTCAAATTTGAAATCCAAGATGGCTGCTGGAGGCCATGTTTTTTAAAACAAATTTCGGTCAAAATAGGAGATTCCCATCTGGTGGTCACCACGAAGATCCCTCTGACGATCGGATGAGAAATGTGGCATGTAGGGTCTGCCGAAGAATTTATTCATACAAAGAGCAAATTCCAAGATGGCCACTGTTGGCCATTTTTTCAACAAATTGCGGTCAAGATAGGAGGCTCCCATCTAGAGGTCACCCCGAAGATCCATATGAAGTTTGGTGACGATCGGATGAGAGATGTGGCCTGTAGCGTGTGCCGAAGAATTTAGTCATACAAAGAGTAAGTTCCAAGATGGCCACTGGTGGCCATTTTTTCAACAAATTGCGGTCAAGATAGGAGGCTCCCATCGAGAGGTCACCCCGAAGATCCATATGAAGTTTGGTGACGATCGGATGACAAATGTGGCCTGTAAGGTGTGCCGAAGAATTTAGTCATACAAAGAGTAAGTTCCAAGATGGCCACTTGTGACCATTTTTTCAACAAATTGCGGTATAGATAGGAGGCTCCCATACAAAGAGTAAGTTCCAAGATGGCTACTGGTGGCAATTTTTTCAACAAACTGCGGTCAAGATAGAAGGCTCCAATCTAAAGGTCACCCCTAAGATCCATATGAAGTCTAGTGGTGATCGGATGAGGGATGTGGTCTGTAGTGTGCAAAAGGATTTAATCATGCAAAGAGTAAAATCCAAGATGGCTGCCGGCGGCCATGTTTTTCATCTAAAATCGTTCAAATCTATCTCCAGGTGATCGCAATCGTGCCTGCAAAATTTTTAAATGATCCGGCCATAAATGCGGGCTGTTGGTGTGGCGATGGATTCAAGATGGCCATGGCGGCCATGTAATTTCATCAAAATTTGGAAAAATTCGACAGCTCCCAGGTATAGATCACCCTGAAGCTACATATGGACTTTGGTGAAGATCGGAAGAGGGAAGCGGCCTGCAGAGCGTGCGGAAATAAATTGTTGACGCACGGACGTCCGCACGCACGCACGCGCAGACGACGGACGCCAACCCATGACAATAGCTCAAACTGTACGTTGTAAATTTGAGCTAAAACGAACCGTCTTTGCATATTGTTGACTGCAACTCGGTTGCAACTATAGACTTATCGATCAATAATCAGAGGCAGCATTATTGTGCTACGTCACACAATGAACATTTTTTCTTGAGGAAAAAGAAAGAAAAGCTTCAGACGCTCAAGTCACATGTTTTCTCAAATGATGCTATATCTTCGCAATAAACTACTCTACCACAGCTGAAAAAGTAGAGGGGCATGCCACTGAGTGCAAGAACGGGTATTCAAGATACTCATGCGTGTGGCTGAGTCTGCCTATTATTTCACCTGTGTGTATTATACAGCCACTTAAGGTCGCATCAATATGGACCTGATTATGCATTCTCTCATTCTGGTACGCCTTTATTATGTGACTACTTGAGACACAAACACTGACTAATCGTGCAGCAGAACCAAGACAACCTTTCTCCGAACCATCGACAACAGGTTACCAAGAACATATATTACCACACCAACGGCTACTAGAATTTTGGGGTCTCTTTCGTTGGGTCATTTTTTTGTTAAAACTGGAAACTTTATCAGTTGTATCATTGTGTTTCTACGTTCTACTGCAGATAGTCATTCAGCAAACTCACGTGTCTCAGTTTCCAGTGGACCGCCTCTTCAAAAATATGTTTTAAAATCACAACTTCTCGTCCGATTTAACGCGACCCAGACCATAATAATGCTGCTAAATTTTGCAAGTCAAATCAGAAGCACATCGTGAGGGATTCCCAATCACATGTGATCCGAAATGTTGCACTAAAAACAAAATAGTTAGAATATTCCATGAATTAAGAAGTTTATTTTCATAATAGAACCACACGCACGTTTACCTTGGGACCAAACGCACAAGCACGCATGTTCTCGCTTACACCGTGTGGGTTCGTTGCAATAACCAATGGCTCAAAATTTATTGTTAAATTTTTAATAAATGACGATTTGATTCGAGATTCGATTCGATGTGATATCTTTGACCTGATTCGATTGAGATTCTATTCGAGCCGCAAATGGCCGACACTCTGAGTCAACTTGCGGTATCCCCCTAAATTACGGCATATCGCGAGACGTTTATCGTTTCGGTTGGTTATCTTGGTGGCAATAATAGTGAGTGTTGTTTGGCGCTACTGATGTGTACTCCATCAGTGTGGGAAAGTCTGCAACAAGTAACCAGACCCACTGGATGTAGTTAACTTAGACTGCCATATCAGCATCAGATAAATTCAACAGGACCACCATCATCATTATTATCAAAAGTGGCGTGTAACACTCCGATGATGTGTTCCGAACGGAATAACAAATAACCATGCCAAAATAAGTTATTTTAATAAATTTCATATCCAAATAGTCAGAAAACAGCGTCATTGTTATAAATGTATTGCACGCAGTGATTATTGTTGGCGCAATCGTTACCGTAATGTTATGCCCAATAATGCGTCCTGAATAAGGTAATAAATATATACAAGTGTGCTTAGTTCAACCGTTGTTTTCTCTGAAATGGGGTTGGAATGTTCGACAATCGCATTGACAAGTCCATTGCTACATTATTCAAAGAGTTTGGATACTAACTGATATTGATTAAATGAAATAAGTCCACAATATTCCCTTGTGGCGATCTGTCTTACCCCTGGAAGCTGCCATCTTGAATGCCTCTAAAAGCACATAGCTCTAAACCAAAGTGAAAACGCAGTAAACGTCGTTCTCGCGTTCTTGTTAAACTCTTAATGCGTGAAATTCATTTTCGTTTGATAAAGTTTATTTAAATATCTTTCCTGATTTATTTTTGATAGATTTGCAAATTATACAAAAAATTGCAAATTAAACTCTTAATTCGTGAAATTCGTTATCTTTTGATAAAGTTTATTTAAATGTATTTCTTAATATATTTTTGATAGATTTGCAAATTATAGCAAAAAGTTGCAAATTAATTGCTTATTCTAGTCGTATACATTATATATTTTTGGTACTTTCCATTTACATAATATTTAAATGGTTGTTAATTCAAAACCGAATACAAACCTCATATTGTCCAAATTTTGAGAAGCCAGGTCAAGTTTGTAGCTTCCTAAAGGTATTGCTCATACATATCGCCTTTTGTGGATAAATTGAAAACGATCGACTCGTTTGTTTTACCTCCATTATGTGTTCGGAAAGTTCTGCTAATTTTGGGTGTCTTTAGACCTTATTCTAGAATATAGTAGAAGTTCTTTCACACATCGGTGGTAACATGGTTGTATCATATCCATAATGGATTGTTTTCGAGATATATCTTGACTTGTAGTAAGTTTGGGTCAAATATGTTTTTCTTTCGAGAATTGTACCAGTTTGAACATTAACTTAGTCACAAGATTGGCCACACAACTTCTCTGAACATAGTATTATTGTTGTTGTCATGATTATTTCATATGTTATTCTTATATACAGTATGTTAACCAAAGTTTCGGTTATTATTCTAATGTGGGGTTCTAAACGGGCTATATATAATTCATAGAACCGCTACATCTTTAACCAGTGGTGATATTATGTAGTATAACGGAAACTAATGTCGTGTCACTCACCTGCGGCGATAAAATTTACAAACAAGTAAACAGAACAAACGTAACGAATCCACCAGTTGGCTGTGCTCTTCCGCATACCTGTTCCACCCATACATACATGTGAGGGCCGCACAACAGTTGTGTTGGTTCTGAAGTATAACAATAAATATCGAGGGGGTATCACTGAGGTGTTGATATCGGCGGTGCATTGTCCCAGGATATAGTTGACACCATCGTCAAATTGGTAATTTAAATCAGCATTTGTGAACTGATTACGTTGTATATTTCCATTATCATCATTACTAAAGTGTAATATTATACAGTTGTTGCCCGCGATTGAGTGAGACACGGGGATTTGTCGCCCGCTCGATACCTGGAATGTCACCCGAGGGCCGCCAGGCCCGAGGATGACATTCCAAGTCGAGAGCGGCGACAAATCCCCATGTCTCACGAAAACAAGGGTGACAACTGTTTTGTTATCTGACAAAGGAGTACACAAGCACCTCCTTAATGGAAGGCTTACATGTAAGTATGCGCGCGTATATTCTTTAATCCATTTCGAAGTGTTTATGTTGCAATCCTCGCATTTTAGAAAATAATCATTCGCAGTCGGACCTCCAGAGAGCTTGGATCGCCACCTCTCAGGATGAACTCGCCACCGCTAATCCCAATTAGTGTCACCAGCATGCTGGAAGCCGTGCCTGTCACGCCTTGTCTGAGCTGGTCATTCCACGCTCACAAAGGCGGATACCAGCTGATTCTGGACTTCCAGTCCGACCCGGCAAAGCTCTTTTCATGTCTCCCTACCGGGAAGGGCTCGGATATTACCGAATCAGCACGGAAGCCTCGACATAAGATGAGAAAGAAGAAAAAGAAAACACCATCGATGAAAAAGAGAGATGCCGAAAGACTCGCTACATGGAAAGCGAAGAAATCGACCGGAACTTCACCGGTCGACCTCGCCCATCCAGCCGAAAACCCGGCCCAGTCTGTCGTCCAGGAGATGGAACCACCATCACCAGCACCACCACCACTACCACCACCAGACGAGGATACCGATACTGAAGACGAAGACGAGGACCCCTCCGACTTCGTTCCGAAGACACCGGAGTACCAAGAGCCAGAGACTTCACCCTCAACCGAAGACTCGGCCGCCCATCTCACGATGAAGCACATCGACCTAAGCACCATCGACATAGACGTCATCCTGAAGGCATTCTGTGACGATTGCGCCGGACCTTCTCCGTCGATCTCACCTCTTCCTTCATCATCATCATCAACATCTTCCACTTCACCACCACCGAAGAAGAAGAAAAAGAAGGAAGACAAGAAAAAGAAAAAGAAAAAGAACAAAAGCTAAGAACCTCACATCACCTGACCCTCCTGAGCCAAGGCCTAGACTGGTATTCACAAAACCAAGAAAATACAAGACAGGGCGTAAGGGCGACCTCCGGGTGAGCCCACCACCGTCCTCGTGCCGCCCTTCGGGCGGACACGCAAATCCTGTTCCTGCTAGAAAATAAAACGTTCATATGTTGGATCAATTAACATATCCATCATTTGCGCAGCTATTTTTCGGTCAGTTTGCTGGTCGCATGGTGTGAATCGGTTCACTGAAAAAAAAGTAAAGCAATTTTGAAGCAGGGTGGCCATGCAGCGGAATGTTCGGGTTCGTTTTAAATGAGCGTACAGGGCATGTAGACGAGAACGCTAAAATGTGAAACTAAAACGTTTTAGTGGTGCAAAAGATATTGACAACTGTTATAGACTGTTACGCAACATACGGATATTGTGAAGTCGGAGGAATGTATAGCCGAAAGGAAATTGTCAATTGATATACAATAAAGAGTGGCTATTTGAACTTTAGAGCTTAGTATACAGAAAGGTATTTGTAACGTATGTACATCGTGTGTGCAGTTGTCTGCAGTAAACACCAACTGCATAATAAGGTTTATCTATTTGTTTCACGGTATTAATTATTGATATAAAAGGTCCAATAGGAACATTACACCTTATAACGGATTTATGTCCGTGGTAACAACATTTATACGTATAGCACGTTTAATTGCAAATTATAAAACAACAATAATGCAAATTAGCAACACCACAGTTCGCGGTTGCTACGAAACAGTGGGGTTTATAAAAATGACTGTTTTAAAAAATTAAGAGAGAACTGTGAGGGAATATCTGTACGTCGTGTACTTTGTAGTTCTATGTTACCAGTAATCGCTGAGCGGTCAACAACTTTCGAAATGTTACCCTCGAGCGTAACAAGTGATTTGCGATGTGACGCACCCTCGGCCTATCAGAAGAGAGGATGAAGGATTATGTTATTACAATACTTATAGCTATTTTTCCTCAAATACACACGAAACGCCTAGATGCGGTTTCCGATTCCGTATCCTGGGTGGCAACAATAATTCATGGATGGCAACAGATAGTGTACGCAGGTTTCGACACCTGACTTATGTTGAAAACAAAACTTCCGAACAAGCAACTTAAAAACCGTTAATTAATATTACCGTGTGCTGCTGTCGCGAACGTACAGTAATAATAAATACTCATTAGCTAACTTTACCATGTAAAGTTTGAGCTATTGCCATGGGTTGGCGTCCGTCGTCCGTGCATGCGTCCGTGAGTCAACAATTTCCTTCGGCACACCCTACAGGCCGCATCCCTATGCAATATTCACCAAACTTCATATGTATATCCAGGGTTACCTATAGATGGGAGCTATCAATTGTTTCCGAATTTCGATGAAAAACATGGCCGCCAGCAGCCATCTTGGTTTCAAATTTGAGTCCATCGGCACACCCTACTTATGTATGGTCGATTCATTGATTTTGAGGACGACAGGCCCCTTCGTACTCTGTTTTTTTTTCGCTTTTCGGTGTTCGTGGATTACGTCCCTTTGGCTTTAGTCGACGTCATATTCTTGCCAGAGTATCGTAGGGACACACTAAATCGTGTATCCCAGTGGCGGTTCTTACCAGCTTTGGTAGAAGTATAACTGAATGATTTAATCTTACTAGACAAATGTGTATACAAACAACCATTGCATAATACCAAATTCGAATAACTACTATTCTAATTGGAGCCCCGTCGTCCTCTGTTTTTTATCGCTTTTCGGTGTTCGTGGATTACGTCCCTTTGGCTTTAGTCGGCGTCATATTCTTGCCAGAGTATCGTAGGGACACACTAAATCGTGTATCCCAGTGGCGGTTCTTACCAGCTTTGGTAGAAGTATAACTGAATGATTTAATCTTACTAGACAAATGTGTATACAAACAACCATTGCATAATACCAAATTCGAATAACTACTATTCTAATTGGAGCCTCTCCGATGAAACGAGACTGGAATTCGACGAAGTACAATGCGTTCCGATTCCTAATCCACTATCGATTTGAAAATTAATATGCGTTGCCGGGGGAGCACGGAGAACGTGCATAAACAAATTCAAATATTTTATTTCGATAATCGTAAACCTTATTTAAATTTATTAAATTCAATTTCAATTACACTCCTATAAAGTTCTGACAAGTAATCGGATCAGAACTGACAGGTCGTCCGATTTTTTCAATTGGCGATATGCCATAATTTCTTGTTTATTTTGCAGGCACGATTGTGATCAACTGTAGATGTGAGCTATCGAATTTGAACGCTTTTCGATGAAAAACATGGCCGCCGGCAGCCATCGTGGATTTTACTCTTTGCGTGACTAAATCCTTTAGCACGCACAACAGACAACAAGCCTCATCCGATCATGACCAAGCCTATTATCGATCTTCGATGTGACCTCTAGATGGGAGCCTCCTAATTTTATAGAAATAACCATTCAGGCCACGTCTCTCATCCGATCGTCACCAAACTTCTTAGGGACCTTCGTCTAGGTGGGAGCCTCCTATTTTGACCAAAATGTGTTTAAAAACATGGCCACAAGCGGCCATCGTGGATTTTAAATTTGAATCCATCGGCACACCCCGCAGCCCGAATTTATTGGAGAATTAATTTGAAAATTGACAGACATGTTTAGAGTCACCTCTAGACGGGAGCTATCAAATGTGAATAATTATCGATGAAAAACATGGCCGCCGGCAGCCATCTTGGATTTTACTCTTTGCATGACTAAATCCTTTGGCACACCCTACATACCACATTTATTATCTGATGATCACCAAACTTCATATGGATCTTCGGGGTAACATATAGATGGGAACCTCCTATATTGAACGGTTTTCATTGAAAAACATGGCCGCCAACGACCATTTTGGAATTTACTCTTTGTATGACTAAATCAAATTATGCGGTTTGCTAAGTTGCAAGAGCTAACATTTTAAAAGTCAGTGATTGTGAATTATTTACTGATCAATGCGTCGATTGAGCACAGTAATATCTCCAATCTACCATCGGTACAAACGAACGACATTGTGCTTGCTACAAGCTGAGTCCACAAGTCATTTAAAGAGCCAATTAAAAAGATCGCGATGTTCCAGTTTAAAAAATCTCCATTAAAAGCGTGTCAGAGTTGGAACGGAAGCGTGTTAGATCCAAAACTGCAGGATTCCTTGAACCACAGTGACGCGGTGAGCAAAGTTATATGAAGTGCCACATAAATTTTAACGCTTATTATTTGTGTACGATAATTAGTACATTATGGCAATCAAAATAACTTTAAAAACTCGATAAACTATACAGATGTCGACTTCGAAAATAGGAAGTTTTAAAACGTTTTCAATTGTTGTCAGCCAAGCAAAAATCCGGTCGTCTCTTGAGTTTTTTTGATCGTTTTCGACATATTACTTATTGATTATATTGTAGAATTTCCTGACAATTGAGCTATACTAATGCTACCACAGCCAATATCCCTGACATACCAAATTCAATCCGCGTAACTTCTTGCTTTTGGAAATTAATTCTAAATGTGTTGATATGGTATACTTAAGAGGTTGTGGAATACAGGGTATATTAATGTCAAATTTACATGACCTCACATATTTCATTTCATCAAACCAGTGCTGTGACGTAGGCAACTTTGGCTTAGTCCACAAATTGTAACCCACATTTTGTGTAAGAATACATATTGTGTACACAACAGGGTTGGGTCAATTACATTGAAATGTAATTAATTACAATTACATTGCAATATTACAATTACATTGGAAATGCAATGTAATTAATTACAATTACATTGGTTCAATTACACTTACAATTACAATTACTTTTGGTTAAAGAAAATCGGGATTCGGGAAGAGCTTCAAGGAAGAAAGTCATTTGTGTTTGATGAACTTTATTGATATACATAAAATATAAAAGCAAATTAATGTAACACAGTGAAACAATGCAAACAAAACAATAAAACAACAACTACATGTAGGGCACAAATTGTTCATTTGATGTGGTGGTTACACCGGACCATCATCATTCTTTCGAATTGCAGCTAGCAGGCTTAACCCAGGAAAGTTTGTACAATTAAGTCGCCAGTATGTGAGTGGACTGGTATCACTGGGCACGCACGGTTCCTGCAGATATTTCGTAACCTCATCGCTGTCGGTTGTGAGGATCGGTGTAGTTGGCACTTCATCCATGAAACTGAAGAAGGCGCTCATATTGATCCCTATGTTTCCGCTGAAACAAAAATAATTAACATTAAGATACATCATTATGTATAATTTGCCTACATACTAACAGCAGGGATTAAAACAATCAAGCCAGCTAGGGTTGTAAATCACACACAATGACATAATCAGGATTATGAAGTAAAACAGACCACCTGCCTAACTAAGGCTGCCTTTGTTAGGGGATTAACACATTGATAAAATACTGCAGTGGAGTCATATAATTAGGACAGCAAGACAGATTAAGTGCACAAAACTGACCAGATATGGAGGTGAATACAGTTAAGCTCAAAACAAATAGACTAAATGATGTTTTGTTATGAAGACAAAATGCATTTATTATTAATGTTATAAAACAATTATTGTTTTAAAATGAATGTATTACTTTTAAAGATATATTCCGGGAATGTTCAGAAACAACAATAATGTTTATGAATTTTTTTTTTTTAATTCAATACGTGTACTTGTATTAATTATGTACATATTGTCATGATGATATACACATTATTGTAGGTGTATTAAAACATATACATATAATAATAACAATAACATATATAAATAATATAAAATAAAATTCAACATGACTTACCTTTAGATGTGTGATGAAATTTGAAGTTGCTTTTGCTGAACCCGAACTCAGTGTTGGACAATGTTTACATGTAGCTTTGAATTTGTCAGAAATATCATTGGGCAAGGTAAAATGTTGCCTAATGAATGAAAAACTTCGAGAAGGCATCGCTAATGACTCTAATAGAGGCAATGAGATAATGATTGCTTGATAGTCAGTGATGCAGTTATATACAAACTTGTAACAACAAATGATGAGACCATCTCATTATGGGCGGGGGGGGGGGCTACATGAAAGAGTAATCACTGTATTCACTGAGCGGTCGTCATCTTTGAAGTATAGTATTGAGCTATGACAACAGCCCAATATTCATGGTGACAGGTCACCACCAGTGATGCACTATCAAAACATTGTTTATATTAATTCTATTGTGACCCACAACTTGTGAGTTGTTTTAAATCAAACCACAATTAGACTATCAAAACATTGTGTGACTTCTATAGTGAGAGGGTTTCATGACTCCATCTTTGACGTTTTAATTTAGAACATGTATCGATGAAACTACTAACATAGAAGGAAAATATGAGGATAATGACCCCATGTGTATAACACTAGTCAAGTAAGTTAGTAACCAAGTGTTTTACCTGATACTATTAACATATCATAGTCATGTCACATTTCAGATACAAATGCTGATGTGTTAACTTGTTATATTGGTCTGTATTTTTGGAATGTAATTGAAATGTAATTGAAATTACACCCCCTTTCTCAATGTCATTAATTACATTCAATTACATGTAATTGAAAAAACCTTCAATTACATCCAATTACTTGGGGAAAATGTAATTAATTACATTCAATTACAATTACAAATAACAATTACCCCAACCCTGGTACACAATCGAGTGCATAATGTATTAAAACATCGAAAAGGTCCTTCGTTTTCTATATATTTCAAAGTAATACATATAAGTTAGATAAGCATCCAATATTGCGGGGCAGTTGATGGAAAGGGCCTGCATAGACTTCAATGCAGCAACAAACCCCTATTACTTCCGAGAAAAACAAATGTGTTATATTTGTCGACAACAGTATAATATCGCATCGATATTTCCCCAGCGTGAACTCGAATGCCTTCGGCAGGTTGAAATGACTAGTTTCCCCCGGATTGAATGAGACTGTATATCCAGTACTCAACTAATGTGAGAGAGCAAAACAAGTTATTATTACCCAATTTACTAGTATGTAGATCTACCGAATGTGCCCCCTATTTATAAAAATATAAATATAGATGCTGAAATGTGTTTTCCCCGCGGAAAGTGGTGCGGCGACCATATCTCCCCAACCGTCTCTCTTCCATCGATCGAATGCGACCAGGGAGCTCATAAAGAAATATTGAACAACAAACTAGTGCATAATGTATCAAAACTCGATTAGTCTCTACCGACAACAATACAGTATAGATGTCACAACATAAAATCATGGAACTTTCCTAAAGTATGTTCAAGTACAAACAAATGAGGTAGTGTATGGCCAACACCAGATATATAACAACTATTAATGGAGAGGTCTGTATACAATGTAATCCGAGATCCGAAATCAATGAACTGTTTTCGTTGTTGCAGTGACGGCTAAGTTTGTAACCATGGCACTCTTGTAAAGTGTTTCAGCCACATTCGACATAACATCCATCGATTTATAGAACTAACTGTCGCTGAGAGCAATTCTAGGCACCATTTTGCTCATTTTACGAATGTCAGCTTTCGACACTCTATCGGACCCACAAGTGAAATATCAATCTTATACGTGGTCACTTATATTTTCCCCATGCTACAGGTTTGAATATTTTCTTCTAGTTGTGTACGAATAACATTTGAGTCAATTGCACAATTTTTTCCGAATCCTGAATTGACAACTTAACATCCACGTAATCTATCAAATAGCTAGAAATATCCATCTGCAAACCTGGCATAAACATCAGATCAAAAATACAGTAACTGTTCCCAGACGAATCGAGTCTTTGCGGACCAGTAACTCGAAAATGGGAAAGATTTTGTTTGTAAACAGGATGGTAAAGTCTATAAAAAAAAAGGAACGGCGTGTGAAATTTGACTATTAAATGATTCTTTTTAGCTTTGTTCTTTTTTTCCAGTCAACTATCACGATAATTCTCTCACTAACCGTTAGCCACCCCTGGGTTATAGTAGATTGAAACAAACTCTTAACTTGTTCTTTAAATAATTGAGTTCTAATTTTAAGCATATTCCAATACAACCTCATCTTGGTTATTGGGAATTGTGACTTTACTAGTACTATCTACAATGTTGTTGAAATAGATTATTCTGACATACCAGATGTCATGATCACGAATTAATCAGTAACGCCACTTGACAAAGTTTAACGATACGTGTATAATGTAGGCACATGCCTCTAACTTTTATCCCATCTGTAAGATGAATGAAGGTATATTGGAAATCCATTGATTGGCCTTGAATTGTTGATTCATATAACCAGAAAGTCACACGTAACACGCTTGTCATCCATATGCATATAATCTAATGGAAATAAAAGTTATTTAAAAAATGACTGTTTAATTCAGTTTACTATTGACAGATATCATCAACGTCAATGACAATTATGAAGGAAATAATTTCTGATATTAAATTCAGTGTTACACAAGTTAGAACTAAATTTAAAAAGATGATTTCAATTTGTAAGAAGGTGGCTCTGAAAATAAAAACGTTTTCCGGTATAACGAGGTTCCAAGAAGATAAAAACTATGGCCCCTTGTTCACCATCCTGTCGCTAAAACCACGGATTCGTGTCAGCCACATCTGGCTGTTGATCCTTCGACGTCGAGTGAAAGTTCAACGTTGAGAGAAAGTGCGGCAACAGATGATACATTTACTTCTGTTTTCACTGTCGCGAAGAAAACCAAGTCTAAAATATAGACAAGCTTGATCAGTGCATTAATCTACGTAAAACGTCAATCGAAACTGATCAAACTAAAGATATTCTTAAATTTATGGAGGCGGAGAGGTCTCGACAGCATGAGCTGCAAGTGCTAGAAATCAAGGTCAGCCACAGCCAGTTTACCACCAGACACAATCAGATCCAAGTGGGAGGAATATCTTCCAGGACTACGGTCAACCAACTCATCGTACTACAAATTGTAACTGTGAAATTATAATTCCTGTGTTGTTTATAGAGAAGACTCAGAAGATACATTGTATACTGCGCCAATGATACATCTTCCTAATAAGGTGTCATGAACTTATTAATGCTGAGTATTACCTACTTATCACCTGGTACAGTGGTCCTGCTAATTTCTTGATATTGGTGGGTCCCACGGAATTGCTATGGTGTTGGTAATGCAAATTGGTGCTGTTAAGAACATGTACCGTTTAAATTGTGGCGCTGGAGTTTCCGAACAGTTTCTATAATTTCTGTTCCTCCATTCTTTTTAGCAGTATCAGTTTGCGTTACCAGCATCAACTCAATTTAGCAGGACCCACACACCAGCATTATTGCAAATTAGCAGGACCATTTAACCAGGGGGGTACATTGTAATTAATTATAATTAAGATTCTTCTGACATGAACATCATTACATATGACTCGTCAAGTGTGTGTTCTTTCATTTAGACCCTTGAAGCATTATACTATTTATAGTGGGGCCAGGGATACTACTATACCATAGCTGTAACAGGATTGGGCTCCAAACTTGACTGGAAGTCCAAATTATGATTCATTATATCTGGAAGAAAACATCTGATGGCAATTATTCATCAACATTAATGGAATGAAAGACATTCAGAGTGTGTTCATGCATAATAACATATATTCCTGTCAAACAACTACAATTTAACTTTGTTCTTATTTTCGTTTTTAACATTAATAACGATGATACTTTGCGTGTCTGAAGACCATTGTATGTTAAAAATACCGGCAAAAGTCCAAATAATCCAATAAGACACCGCCCGTACCTTTAAATAATATTCTGAAAATCATATTCCGACATTTATATTTGAAAGATGTTTGTTGACAAATCACTTTTTTTTTTTACTTATTTATACAAAACAATGGTTTCAACACGAAAATTTAAGAAAAAAAGTTGCCATGGGTCCCTTTAATGGTAAATGTATACTATCGAGATCCAAATAATCACCTCGGTATCATGCCTGTATGATCCTTATTTGGGTCTGAATGTTTATTTAATTTTGCTCACCTGCATGAATTGAACATGTGCCCTCAGATGCACAACTTTCTGCCAAAATATTGGACAATTCACTATAATAGTAAGTAACACGTCTGACAATGACCATGGGGAAAGCTTAAATAATCCACCCTGTACTATTATTTGGGACCGAAGAGGCATATATGTGTAGACTACGTATTGAGAAATAGATCCCAATAATTTATTTGGGAACATCCCCGATATACAGAGACAGAGATGACCCACCCCCATCTTTGGTCAAACTTTCTAATTGTTGGAAATGTCCAACTTGACACCTACCTAAGATTAGAATATTTCCAACTGAACTAATGGTCTGTTCACTCTAGTATGCTGATATCTGTCTAAAAAACACATATTCCCCGTTAATATTACTGGTTGGAAATTCAAATAATGAGAACAATCTCAGCCTATATGTGATGTAAAATTTCCAAATAATGTGTGTCGGGCATAACATTTCTAACTATGGAACAGTTTGACCAAAGTTCGTGGGGGCTATACAACTCTCTGGTCACACGTCCCTGCTACCTGTACAGTAGTTTTGCAGGTCAGTTTTAATTAGAGGTACATATAGTAATACATACCAGCTACACAAATAAGAATAGTCACTATTTAGCCCAAACAGCTTCTCCGCATCTGCTTGATAAAAATACGCCGATAGACTGAACTGGGAGCGAACGGCGTGTGGACAACACGGATAACATCGATGCCACTTTGGTCGATCAATTTTGTCACGCACGTGGTAAGTTGGTGATCAACGAAACATGGTACACTTCCCTTATAATCTCGCGCCTTTTCTCTCGCATGCCATGTACATGTGTGGATATATGATTAGATTGCTCGTATCACGTGTTCTAACCCCGAAACAAGCCCATTTGAAGCAATGAACACATATAGCATAAGTACGGGCATCAATAAAACTAATATAAATAAGTTTGGTAAAATAAATCGGCGATAATAATTTGTTTGAGAACTTGCCTTATCACATATACACTCTATGAGTCGGACGGCGTCACGTTTAGGATACATCGCTAGATTCCCCAAGTCATGGTGACGCCTAAACTGCTTTTGGTGACCCTCCTTCAACTCTCACACCCGGAACCGATTGTGCCACTTTGGCACCTTTGAACCACACAATTCGATTTCTCATATCACGGAGAAACCAAAATTTTACTTTGGTAAAAATATATTTAGGCGGCCTTAACTTGTTTTGACAATTGTTGTTCCTCGACCCAAAAGCCCATCCATTACGCCACACTGGAAACATAATCACCATCAGAGTCCTCACATTGTCATGATGCGGAACATATATGAGATTTAGAGGAAATCGGTGATAAAATGTACTGATCAATCTGTGTCCTATTCGGATAGTTCCACTTTGGTGGCTTTAAACCACCACACCATTCCCTTTACTATGGAGATTATGATGGAATTCATCGACAAACATAACTGATTCCCGACGCGCCTCCTCCTTTTATGACGAAAGCGCCACTTTTCGAGTGTCATTTTATTCCTTGGAAATTATCGCAGTTACACCAATTTGGAGTTCCCCAATTGGTCCACCTTGAATCTGTATAGCTAACATGACGTCATACATCTGAAAATATAGATAAATCGGAATGTGTGGAGGCAGTGGCTCAGTATGGTGTATTCGTTGCTTCATATACAAATATTCAATAGACAATAATTGACGAATCTTTTGCTCCGATATATCATACTTATAAACTTTGAATAAGAAACTACAAACACTTCACATAATAGGGGGAATTTGCCGTATATATTTCAGCTGATACTAATCATTCTGATAGTCATAATTGGCCTAAAGTTAAAGTATTGTGTGACTATAACCACTTCTGTTGCCCAGTGGGGGAAATTTCAAGTCAAGCGACAACCACTTAGAGACTTCTAACTGTCATTTTGAGATATGCGCTATGGAAAATTCGCACACTTTAATAAAATGAGCACATGACTTACACCAATACACCGCATCGACTGAATCAGGATATTAAAAGCTGTGTCTGAGTGCAATCGATGGTGTAAATTGTGTTCATTAGATCCAGTGGTTATAACATTTACAGTACTGCAGTGGTTCTGTCTTAATTAATATACTGATATTGCTGAGATAATTATGAGATTCCTCAATTAAAAAGATAACTCTCATCTCTTGACATCCAATATGGTAGCAGGTTACTGAGTACTTAAATTGGTAAATATAACGCCTTACGTTTATCCTGTTACAGTGACATAATAGCACTGAGATTCAGCGGTTTCGCGATAATTGTGCTTTTTGGAGATGTTCGTTATGTTCGATGATAGTCAGTGTCCATACAGTATTTCCTGCTGGTTCGTTTTTGATTTTATGAAGACTTATACCAGCTTGTAATTTAACATCCTAATTCGACTGCATACGCATATAGTTGACGGTCTTTGACAAATACGCAATATAAAGTATGTCAAAGTTATAACGACTATCACTATAGATAAGATAAGTTTAATAGGCAAAACATCCTTATAAGGACAGTATGCAAACATAATAACATATAGTTGTACATTAAACAATATACTAAATGATATAATAATAGAATGATGGTAGTATATCACCTTAGTAAAGCTGAATGTGCATAGGGTAGTCTCGTCTTCATTTATTCATTGATTTATGAGGCGATGCTCATCGCGTGCGGAAAATAATTTTCGGATTATATGACAAATTGATGTGCATGAATTTGAAATATTGTTGGATAGGATTTTGACAAGCTGTTCAGTTTGTGTCATGTTTTCAAAGTCTGGGAACTGTGTCTTCATAAGAGTTATTAGTTCAAGCCGCGGTGTACGGTAAGCACTACATTCCAAAAGAAAGCGTTTTTCATCTTCAATAGCATCGTCGGAACAAAATATACACAGTCTTTGTTCCAATGCCGTCGAATTGGTCGAATTATTTTCTTGTAGGAACTCAAAATATATTTAGGTGTTGTTTTGTCATTCTAAATTCTAATCTGATCAGAATCGCTTCACGTTGAGTCGATAATGTGCTGAAAATGAGAGCATGTTAGTCACATTATCGACTCAGAATAAAGCGATTCTAAGCATACTATGTGCGGACAATGACACAAATAAGCCAACTCACGACTTTTCATGAGTACGCTCTTTAACATGTGTTTTCACTGTGGTCCGCGCCACAAAACGAAATAACGGTCATGACTCCATTATCGGATTATTATATGTTCATAACGTGATTATTTGATTCTGAAATAAGCCGATAATGGAGTCATGACCGATATTTCGTTTTCCAATAACATGCCTATATGAGCGTATATGAGTGAGGTCAATGTCAAGGACACGGTCGCACGTGACCCGCCCATAGTGTTCCCTGTTCGACGGATCGGTCGAGCAGTCAATGAAAGGCATACAATTTCGTGCAGGGACCACCCTATATTTTGAAGTATATTATCGAGGAGCAAATAACTCGGTTATCCATCGAAATACAACGTCTCGATAGAGGCGAAGTAAATCCTCAGTGTTTGAAAAAGATATGACAAAATAACACTCTTTTTGCCACCACTTTGCATCTGCGTCAGTGTTTTTGGGTTGATTGTCTGGATGGACATCTTCCTTCCCGAGAAAAGACGGATTACTGTGATATAGACAGCACAGCCGAATAACGGAAACCGACGAATGAAACGTTCGCAGTGTCGCCTACGTACAGGTAGCTCAGATATCGTGATTGGCGAATGGCGTCCTTGCATATTAGCTGAGTAGTTGATACTTGATTGTGGATGTCGTGTAACTTTTTGTTAGACTGATTGTCTGGATACACAATACAAATTGGTCTGGACTATTATTCATCTTGATGCGCAGAAAATTACTACTAATTGGTGCGATATGTTCATTTCCTAATGGAACTACTCGTCATTGAGTATTCAGTAAATAATGGGTTAAACAGCTGGCGGATAACTTTTGAAATTATCGAATGAGTATAGAAGTTTCCACAGATCACTTAATAATAGACCAAGTAAAAGGGAAATCCGCCATATAAATTGGCGTATATGTACATCTACAAACGAGCTCTTACAAACATGCGTGTACATTGTAAGGATTGCTGCCAATGTTCTGTGGTTTGTGTTATTCAATTCGTACATGAGACTTGTGTCAGTAACACAAAGTGGTTATCGAATACATAAGTTGCAGAAAACAAAGCAAAACGGCAAACTCCATGCAGGGTTTACCTCCATTGCTGACTCGGTAAGACCGCTGATACCGGCGACATTTTACCCACATTTGGTGGAATTCCGCGATATTAATATATATACTAAGCGAACAGAGCAACATGCTGCCATTGTAAATATCGAACACAATTTGTGTAAACGTTGAACATTAAGTTTGAAAAGTCCCACTAAAACTGAAGAACTATATTTCGAAACGGTGTGATTCGGTTCTCCGATTATTTTATCAGCACAAAAGGCTAAACGCACGTGTACGACATTATCACAACTCGCACGGCAAGTCAAACACGATGTTCTAATTTGCTGCAATTTTGACGAGTAGCTTGTGAATATCGTCAACAAAACTACCGCTCTGATTTTCCATTCTGTCGTTATCTTTTAGTGCGGGATTTGTTCTCAAATCACATAGAAAATATGACTTTGGACCAATCGGGTTTCGCCATTTTTGTTGGAAAACCCCATGCTAAATATAGAAACACAGACTAGTTCCCAGCCGATTACAGAGTCAGAACGAAAGTATGACTGGTGCGCTATGGTAGAGATTGGAACAACGGGTGTGATCCAAATGCGTTATACGACTGTATGGGATGTGTCAACTACTACCGTCAAATTTCGTTAAGTCGAACGTCGGTAGCCCGAAAACCGTCTCATTGAACGAATATAATAAACTAGTTAACCCTTTCTTTACTAAATACTCGTTGACTTGCAGTTCACCTAAGAAATGTTCAGATAATAATGTATGTCGCTTGTTGAAATTATTAACTGAATATTTCTCACCTCTGAATATGAATCATTCCGTTCCTGTATTACCTGTTTTATTCTGCATGTCGTCTGCTTATAATTATATCATAAACATTCCTCCAAATTAATGAAAACAATTCCAATATACACTGTTATAACAGGGTGTTAGAATCCATGTTCGTATGTAAGCAACACTGCTGCAACGTCAGTCATATTATCGGCACACAGTTGAGCAAATTCTGATAAAAATCATGAATGTTCATATTGTAAATGGTCAGAGCAATGACGAATATTCCAAAAACAAAACAAAAACATTTTCAACAAAAAAGGGCATTTCATTATGAAATTTAAATTGTTGATGGTTGTTGATAAAATGACTTGACTATAAAAGTAGTGAATATATAACGATGGTTTCAGCATGCGAGCTATCGTCACCGGAGAGTTATAAATATTAAAAAGTAATAAGAATAAAGTATCTGCCATATTCTTCTCAGTGGTCATGGTTTTACAAACCTCGCTGTGAGTGCCTTGTGTCGCTTTAATGCATGGGAACACATTCAGAAATCCTTTCTGGAACTGCAAGAATATACCAGGATAAATTTAGCGAAATAATTTTAGTTTAACATATCATCATCATTGCATGCATAATATGGAACCGGTTAACTCTTTTCATCCCAGTACACAGCTGCTATAATCTATATATATATTTGCGAATGTCTGCCTGTCTGTCTGTGTTCTATAGAAATTCACAGGGGACCATCTAGATAACAACAGAGGGGTCTATTTGTGGTACTTTATTTTACGAGAAAGATAATGGTGCGGGTTAGAATTTTCTAAAGTGACGCTGTTGTTGTCAGGGGCACAAAAGGGGAGGGGCAGAAACAAATTTGTCGCCGATTTCCACCAAACTTATACATAATCATCTCCATGACATAAGGAAGCTAATGGTGTGGCTTATATATGTCAAAATTGGCGCCATTTGAGTCAGGGGTACACGTAAGGGGAGAGGGGCACAAGAATGGATAAACCTGTTTATTGATACACATTCTTCTCCATGAAACGAGGAATCTAATCGTGTGATTTCAAGATGGCAAAAGTGGCGCCATTTGAGTCAGGGGTGCACTGAAGGGAGAGAGGAACCAAAATAAACAAACAAAATTTAACGCCGATTTCCACCAAATTGATACCCATTTTTTCCATGATACGAGAAATCTAAGCGTGTGATTAAAATATGGCAATATTTACACCATTTGAGTCAGGGGTGCACGGAAGGGCAGAGGGGCACCAAAATTGATAAAACTTTTTAAGGCCGATTTCCACAAAATTGATACACATTCTTCTCCATGATTCAAGAAATCTAATCATGTGATGTAAAGATGGAAAAGTGACGCATTTTGAGTCATGTGCACGGAAGGGAGAGAGGAACCAAAATTGATAAAACTTTTTAACGCCGATTTCCACCAAATTGATACCCATTTTTTTTCCATGATACGAGAAATCTAATCGTGTGATTTAAATATGGCAAAAGTTACACCATTTGAGTCAGGGGTGCACGGAAGGGCAGAGGGGCACCAAAATTTATCAAACGTTTTAGCGCCGAATTCCACCAAATTGATACACATTCTTCTCCATGATACGAGAAATAAAATCGTGTGATGTGAAGACGCCAAGTTGGTGCCGTTTGGATGAAAGATGGAAGGGGCACTTAATTTGATAAGAATTTATTTGGTCGCTGATTATCAATTAACTTATACATTATCATCTTCATGACATCAGGAGCGAAACGGTGTGTCTTAAAGCTGTCATAAGTGGCGTATGATTTAGATATGGGGTCAGGGGTGCAATGAAGGGGAGAGGGAGCCAAAATTGATAAAACTGTTTTCAGCGCCAATTTCCACCAAATGGATACAAATTCTTCTCCACCAAACTTATACATAACCATCTCTATGATATCAGGAGTATAATCGTGTGGTTACAATACGCCAAATTTGCGACGGTTGTTTAAGATATGAGGGGCACTATATTTGATACGAATTTGTTTGTCGCCGATTTCCACCAATTATATATATATTCATCTTCATAATGAGTAGAGACGTCATAGTGGCCCCACTTGAGTCAAGGATAGGGCGGGGAGGGACAACATCTATAGAAATATGTTTAGCGCAAATTTCCACCAAATTCATACACATTATTCTCCAATGATACGAGGAATCAAATTGTGTGGACCCGTTGAAGACGCCCAGGTTGGTGCCTACATTTGCGAATGTCGGGTCTGTCTGTGTCATATATACCTTCAAGTGGACCATATATATGGCACCAAAGAGATTAACACGTGTAACTTATTACGAGCAAGATAATGGTGTGGGTTAATTTTTTTCTAAAAAGACGCTGTTTGTGTCAGGTGTGACCAACATATATTTGAACGCTCATTTCCTCCAAATTGATACATATTCTTCCCCATGATACGCGGAATTTAATCGTGTGATTTAAATGGAGGTCGTTTGTGTGAGAGATGGGGGAAGCAATAAATTTGATAATAATTTGTTTAGTTGCCGATTACCATATACGTAATCATCTCCGTGATATCAGTCATCTACTGGATGTGGTTTTGATATGGGAAAAGGGGCACCGTGCGAGTTATTAATGTGGAAGGGATGAGCAACAAAGCTGATACAAATATGATTGGCACTAGTTTCCACCAAGAAGGGACGCTATACATGTAACATTGATGAGAATGTTTCAGACGCCAATATCAACAAAAGTTTTATAAAGTCATCTCCATATAATTCGTTCTATAGGGGGTTTTTGACGTTCACATTTCACAGCCTCGACATGTGGTGACCGAATTAAGTCACTTGATGAATACATCTTCTCAACTGTCATTTGTACGAGGACTGGAAGCTTTTAGAACAGACTCATAGCCTAACATAAAAATATTAAAACCTCGCTCTTTGTCGGTTACATGTAGCTGATATATATAGCAACTTTTATTTTAAACTGAGAATAATTGGCCACTACAACACCATAGACTGATGAGCAACAGGGCATTTCTTTAAAACATATTGATCAAGACTATTCTCTATTCCCACCATATGCATGTCCACACTACACAGCAGAGGGTATCGCCTCAATTTAACCCGAGCAACGCCGGGTAACCCTGCTAATAATAGCTAATTTCATAAAACAAGAAAATACGATATTTACTTGGCCTCATAAAAGGGAGCGTCATCTATGTCAACAATTTGATATAAACATTCTCGAATACAGAGAATTCATTATTGATGGTTGTATTTCTAAAGGAGAATAATAATTATCAGATTCCTTAATTAAACAGATAAATCCCCTCTCTCGCTCATCCGATATGGTATCACCGTATCAGGTTACTGAATACTTAAATTGGTATAATATAACGCCTTGTTACAGTGACATAATAGCCCCGAGGTTCACCGGTTTCGCAAGAATGGTGCTTGTTGAATTTGTTCGTTATGTTCGGTGATATCTGCTGGACCATTCTTAGTTTTGAAAAAAAACTTATACCAGCTTGTATTTTAACATCCTAATTCAACTGCATGTGCATATAGTCCACAAGTTTGATGGTCTTGGAAAAAAGTTATGCAAGATAAAATATTTAAAAGTTTTAGCGACTATCACCAGGGTCGAGTTAAGTTCTTGTTGGAACTCAAAATACATTTAGATGCTGTTATGTCACTCTAATTAATGAACGTGTTTTATTGCGAAACACACAAACTAGCACAACGGACGTTGATTATGAAGGGGTGGGGTGTATGTGTGTAATGAAGCAACACAATACCAAATCCATATAAATACTAGCTTAGATAGTGCTGATTGTCGTTGTTACCAGCTTTTATGGTATGACAGAAACGCGGAGCAGATTTATGCATTCGGAAATATATCATACCAGTCAGTATGTGGGCCTAGTGACGTCTGTACATGTACATACGTCAATAGCGATACCGCATATTTGCGTCATATGAAATAACATATCTGAAGTATTGAGTGAATAAAGCAGTATTCAACAAAGTTCAAATACCTAGATTACCAACAAATAATTGTCATATTTTAGTGAGCTTTTTAATTATATGCATAAACCTTAATTTGACCAATGTACAATTGCATGTGTTATTTCAAAAACGTTAGTATCCATCAATTGGGAATTTGATCAAGCCTTGCATCCGAAAACAATGGAACGTTACCGGCAGTTCGTAAAATTATGGAGCCGAATTCTACTACACCGAACATTACATCTAGAACTGTAACGGTATACTTGGTCACGATACGATACGAATAAGGATACATGATCAGCGATACGATACATATCACGATACATAAATTAGTGTTCTCAAATGAATACAACCTGACTTACCAGCACCAACATGTTTGTAATTGGAGATGGTGTTCTTGTTAAACTAAAATGCAGTTGAGCCTTTAGCTAGATGAGTCAAATTAAGAAATTGTCTGATTTCATGTATCGCAATACACACGATACGTGTATCGTTTGAAAGAGTATCACGATATATGTAATACACGATGAATCGTTACAGCCCTTAGTAACGACCATTGGTAAGTACAACAACGTGGCATACCCCCATAATCCACCTCACTGTTGTAAGAGAGGCAACTTAAATTTCTTTACTCCTAAAATTATGTTTGTTTGAAGATTGTATGTTTGATTTGAATATCCTGTATTGGTTTAAATATACTTATAGAAAAGTTTAGAGTGACTCCCCCTTATCGCAGATGCACGCTGACTGAAAAACCGATCGATATATTTTAGCCCAGTCGTGCTACTAGAGACCGACAGGTGGTTCACCCATACCTGCTTAAGATGTCTGATTTGTAATGTTCACTTTAATTAGACAGATTACGAAATTTGGCCGATTATTTCAGACATCAGACAAATTTTACTCCACGTGCTGGGGACAGGTCAGGGAAATCCTGAAATCGAGATATTAAACCTCGAATCAAGTACGCAACCATGATCGAGGCTCTATACTAATAAAAGTAATGCAATGGGGAGTTTTTAATCTTACACAATGCAAGGGGGTCGGGTAACTAATCACATGATCTCGAATAACCTCGATCTGGGTTTGCAATTAATTACAGGTTTAATACCTCAATTTCAAGATTCATCTGACCCGACGAAAAGTATATTATCTCAAGGTTCCTCGGTCCTCAGAATAATTGAACACGGCAACAAGCAATGCCATGTGAAACGCTGTGACAACATTTGGAAACTAACAAACCACATTTGATTTGCCGTGGGACATGTTTCCAAATTTCGAGGGCTGTGTTCCTGGACAGGTACTCCAGAGTACATGGGTAGGCATCCCACATAATACCTGGTGCTACAGAGTGCATGGGTAGGTACTCCAGAGTGCCTGGGTAGGTTATCCGGAGTACATATACAGGTACCACATAGTACCCAGATAGCTATTCCAGTGTACATGGATATGAAGTACCCCAGAGAACACAGACAGGTACCCAGAGTACAAATATTTGGTACTCCATACAGAACAAGTATAGTACATACGTAGGTACTCCAGGGAAACTGGTGTTCTAGGATTGTACGAGCAAACTAATAATATATCGGCGGATATGTAAGTGGCATCGAAAGTATAAAGGAAGTCTACAATGTTCCATAGTTTACCAACTTAGCTAAGGAACGCAAAGTTGCACCATGCGATGTAATTGATTGACTAAAGAGGCATCGGTATTATCCGTGTTGTCCACACGCCGTTCGCTCACTGTTCAGTATATCGGCATATAGTTCTTGAGCAGACACGGGAAGCATTTTATGTTAAACAGTGACCATTCATATTTGTGTAACTGGTATGTATATCTGATTGTGTGAGCAATACGGGAAACGTTTTCCATTTGAATTTTTGGATGCGAACAGTTGATTCTTATTGATGGGATTAAGTGTTGCATAGAATCATTGGACTTGTCTGAAAATTAGCTAACTGATGAATAGAATTTCCCAGCGTTCAATCAATCGAAATATTTTGTCTTTTGTCTTGGTCATAACTTCATAATGATATAACTACACAGTCAAGGTTTGTGCTTCCGCTTGAAAAATTTGCCAATGGAAAAAATTATTTTAATTTGGCAAATATTTTTTGCAAGTGAGTTTTTAATTATGGGATGTGAACTATTTTGTCATAAAACATCATCGAACGTTAGTTATTCGTTGTGTGCCGAATTACAGAAAATAAATGGGAAACCAAAACAAGAAATCTATCAATTTACATGCAGCACAGTCAGCAGTGTTATGTCGACAGTTATCTGTAATCTTTAGTTTTCACAAAATGATAATCCGTTCTTTCTGTAATAGTTATACTTTCATCAAACGGCTGATCGACCGTGGTTAAAACGTGAGTCAGAAAAAGCGATGTTCTGTAAATTGTTCATTGAGGCTGTTGTAAATACTTTGTAACATGATCTCAATGTAGATACCGCAAACGGTAATTAATAATTTGTTTGGACAGTTCATCCTCCCTTTGTCCGTTTGGATTATGGACGCATGTATTCATTGTAACAATGCATATTAATGGCGACATTATATTTATGATGTCAGCGTTATATCACCAGCCAGTATAAGACAATAGGTTAATCGGCCGAATGTGAATGACGACGGATTAATTTATGGCTTGTTGATTTCAGCAGTAATACGAGGCGAAACAATGTGTATGATTGATTCTTGTGTGGCCACATTGAACGTAGTTTCCAGACAGGTGTCGCTTAGATATGTATTTCTACTTTGATATTTATTAATAATAACTTGATTTTCGGGTAGCTCATTTTACATGCGTCTGTGGTTAGTTTTCACAGTATACGTGTCTAACAAAGATAAAAACACGATACTTTCCCCAATTATACGCTCAATTAAATTTGGCAATTTGTTTTTAATTTTCCAAAAAATAATTTCATTTTGGTACTACTGCCATGTTAAACTGTTAGTGTGCCTCGTATTTCACGTCGGCTATGTTCTTTACACAGGTAATCGGTCACATAATTTGCCCGCCACGAATTTGCGTTATCCAAGTTGATCGTTAGTCTATTATTTTTCGCAGAACTGTCTCAATTATATGAAACAAATCTCCAAATGGTATCATAACATCCATCTGGGCATATATGCATGCGTGTGATGAATCGCGACATTTGTGTTTACCCCATCTCACAGACTTTGAGCAAACGAATCGGATTGTTGCAATCTGTCCAGTGGACCACACTCGATCACTATCCAGGAAACGTTAAAGTGCAACCAATTCGATGCCATTGGTGTTGATGTCAGAATCTGAAATAGAAATGAAATAACGTTTTAATGTCACTCGGCGGTTTGCGCTACCTATCCACGATACTTATATGTCCCAGAATGATGCATTACTGCCATAAAAATGCAACTTTGAATACGATGTTTGGGTCCCAAACAAAAAACAGCATATGCACTGCATGGAATAGAAAAGGGCGTTCCGTGTTAGTATTTAGCAGCTGGAAAATAGCTTTATCCATGTAAATTCTGAAATTTATCCAGATAAATCTACAAATTTATCTAGATAAATTTAGAAATTTATCCATATAAATTTTGAAATTTGTCCAGATAAATTTTGAAGTTTATCCAAATAAATTTCGAAATGTATCCTCATTTTCTTCATTTTCATTTATCATAAAAAGCGTTTAGATTGCGAATATACAGAGCACTGAAACATAAGTAAGATGGTCCCAAAGTTATGGCACTACGTCACTGCTGAAACCATGCAAATCTATTTTGTTCCTGGCGGAATTTATATGCATTTATTCACAAATAAATTGACATTAATGCATATGCCTAAATTCCCAATTTAGGATAAATCTATGGTGTTGTAAATTCTGTACATGGAATTTAGGAACAATGTATTCTTTTGTAAATTCCATTTGTATGCAGTGTTTTACCTGCAGTGTGCGGTCTTTCCACTCAAACTGACATATTGCTGATAATAATTATGTACATCATTCATGATGATGGTTGCTGAAAGAAACGTCTAAAACCCCAACTCATACTAACCAATCGACAAACCATTATATAAGATCGGCATATTCTGCCACACGAAATACTATATATTACTCTGCATATGCATTATATGTTTTGATATATAAATGCCAACAGCATAATTGTGCATCTATGCATATAATTACAACTACTTTTGTTTCCATTGAAATGCGGGTAATAGATTGGTCGAGCGGCAAGCGCGCGACCTGATATATCAGTCCATAGATGTTGCATTGGACGAGCCACGTTGCAGTGATTCATCAAGAAAACGGGAGAGTCTAACCGCCGAACAACACGACGACACCGGATGACGCTAAAGCGCAGAACGATAATTCTGGTAGAATCTTAGAGAGCGAAAACAACTCAACCACTCAATGCTAGAAACATTTGACAAAGTAGTTGATGATTATACTGGGTGTTTCCTATGGCGACTATACTATACTTATGTCATTTCATTTCAGCCACATTCATGCATTTGTAATGCTTGACTGAACGCTCAAGATTTGTACTACTTTTTTCGTTTGCCCAATTTTCGGAATTGCGTCCATGACAACGTGTATTTACAAATGAATCAGACTGATGAAACTGTGATACCTGATTACAACCATATATTAACTTTTTACTGCTTCATACAAATGACGAGATGGCATTTGTCACGATAACATTAGACGTGACCAGGGCATTTGTTTAAATCGAGATAATATAAATTAATTTTAATTTATAACTGAGATCGCTAACCAGTCAGGGACCTTCGCGTCCAACATATCCTCGCGAAAATACACACATAATCGACCTATAATGTGAAATGGGTACATAATAATACGATTGTTTGATTCTGAAATAAGCAGAAAATTCAGTCATAGCCGTTATTTCGTTTTATGGCGCGGGCCAGAGTGAAAGCACCCGCTAAAGAGCGTACACATGAACAGTCGTGGGTTGGCTTATTTGTGTCATTGTCCGTACATAATTTGCTTAGATTCGACTCATTATGAGTCGATAACGTGACTAAAATTATCTAATTTTCAGCACATTATCGACTCAAAATGACACGATTCTAAGCAGATTATCTACCAAAAATAAGTTCTTTATAACCAGATAATGTGCGATATTTCAGAACAGGCTATCGTGTCGGATTCATCTCTGTATGTTGATAACTATTGAGACATGTTCGCGTCATTTTAAATTTAAATAGTAGCCAAACAAGAAATATGTTCATGGATAGTTGAAATTTAATTCGAGGTGTATTTAGTTTCTGAAAGATTGCTTGGTTGTTGCCAATTGCGGCCAATTTATTTTCGGCTCAGTAACCAGATTCGGAGATCTTCCAACGTAAATTCCTGTTTGTCAATTTTTGTCTGAGATTAATTAAAGGTACGGTTGGCCTTGACGGTGGGTATCCTGTGAAAATATTTCCAACCGTCAAAAACCACCACAAACAGAAAGAACATCAAAATGTAGACAGACTTTGTCCGTATACAAATAAGAAATATCGCATAAACAGTATGTTATTGTCATATGGTTGACCATTGTTATGTAAACAAAAGCATAAAAAGTTACTTTTCTGGTGTTTGTTTATATTATAATGGTAAACATAAAGAGCGTTCTTTGTGGGTGAATTCCTGAAACGGAACTACTAAAGAGCGTTTATGCCATTTGTGTGTGATTAGCCAGTAGCATTGTGCTTTCTTCTGTAACACAATCAGGCTCTTGCTTAGGTAAAATATAGTAGGTCTTTATGATAACATGCTGTTTACGCGATGGTCTTGGTATATATGAACGAAACTGTATGTGTTTTACTGTTTTTTCTGTTTACGGTGATTGGAACAAATATGAATATTTTCGACAACTAAGGCCTCACGTGCCTTTAATAGTAGATAGTTGAAAATATAGTTTTATTGGTGTAATTATAAGCTGTCAAAAACGTTTTTCGACTGATCTATATATGATCGTATAGATGTCTCAGTGTGCAAACAACATTCGCGCAATTACACATTTTTCCTGCGCAGTTAGTGGTATTTGCGTATTCGAATATGTGGGTTTATTAGTATGCCCAATTAAGTGATAAATATTTTTTTCCTGGTATATATGTACATTGTGTGCATGTGTGTGTGTGTGTATATATATATATATATATATACGTCTGCATTGACAGACATATAGCGACCAAACTTGATCCATCTAATTTATAAATAATCATCTCATGATATACGATGATTCTAATAAGGTGGTTAAATATACACTAAATCGGTGCCGTTCGAATCAGGGATGGCGGAAGGGAGGGCACCGAGGTTGATCAAAATGCTTGCAATTGGCGTGCGTCTGCCATTGATTCAGCTAGAGTCTCAACATTTCATATTGTTACATGCATAGTTTAATTCCGATATTTATCACTAACAATATGCAATATATTATATATAAGGATCTGGGATGAATTCGTGAACGTGTTGTCTTTATACTTATGTAGCCTTAAAGATAAGACTATAGGCAGTTCAGCCTCATCGCCACATATTCATAATCATCTATATCGATTGGCATGTGTTGCTTGTCAACGATTCAATAGGAAGAGTACTTTTGATGTTAATTACAATTTGTTGAATGAAGTACTCAACACGACAAGCACAAATGGCGTTTACTATCCAAACATACCTGTTGTTTTGGGATATTGTATATCACTCTTATGAGACTGGTGCCATTTTGTTGTCACTGTCACTGGATTGTCGTCGGAGATCAGAATTTGAGAGGGGACCAAATTTAGCCTTGGTTAATCAAACAAAGTTCTATTGAAATTAACTTTCTATAGGAAATACGATAAGGCTCATCGAAGCTACCCTGGGGCCTATACTATAGAATACAATTTTTGTAATAGCAGGCTTATTTGAGCCGTATAGAAGGTGTCGAGTACTATGGACCACTGTAATCTAACAGCGAACGCGATTTCTTGTAAATCACAAAAAGACGGCAAATCGAGTACTATCGACCACCGTTCGTTGAACGCACATCTAAACATTTGTGATTTTGTCAAGGGAAATTACTCTAATGATATATGCGAATGATATGGCAATGCCTATTTGTTTCAGTTGGAGAGTGATTTAGTTGATGAATAAAGGTACATTATGTGTGACTAGTTTCCGCTACTTGGGTTATTTTGATCACAATTGCGCACGATGAAAAGTTATTTTTTCAGTATCGTGTGGAATACTTACCATTTTCAGATGTTTTATGTTACATGTTTATTAACGGTTTGTCGAAAAAGGTCGGCAAAAACACACATCGGTTGCCGTTCAAATGGCAACATCAACTTTATATAGCAATATTACCAAGGATGGAACCTAATTTGTCTAGCTAGCTTTGTCTGGCTGAAATATTAGTGGGAACATCTAGACCTTAATAGTTGAAAAGTTTGAGGTAACATGCAGCTGGACAAATTCAACCCATGATGGGGGTGCGATGGCTGTTCTCGGACTTGGTATTTTCGACCTGTGTAAAGGATGCATGTGTTCATTTGGAAATTCCAATGTGGACCAACACTCTCTCGCCCATGCATGGTCTCCGCGGATACCCAACCTCGATTTTAAAACATATATATAGCACCATCTACTTAAAGGGGTACTGTACGCCAAATGTTGTTGTTGGTTTCTATAGTCTCCGAGTCGGAGAATAAGGTAACAATTTTTCCATTATTTGAAAGTCTGTTGAGTACGAAGTCATGTTACGGATGACAAATTTACCGGAATGCAAAAATACAAATTGTCGTTGTCGAGTAATTTTTGTAAAGTTTTCAATCAAATGAATCAAATAAAAGTTATATTATATGCATACTAGTCCCATATAATCATTTAAGTTATTGTATCATCGCTAGTCAGTGAGTGGCTTGAGTGTTCTCCCCGTATCATCATAATATTTTAAGCGATCATGTGTGCGATCGGTTTAACAATCCAGTATCCCTCAATTACTGTTTTTGATTACGGTAATTCGTAATTTAATTGACGCCATTTTATGGCTCCAGTCATAAATTCAATTTATATCAAATTATTAACTTTTAAATTTTTAAATTTTAAGATAGCGTATTAACCTGAGCGTTTACAGAATACATCTTCGACTCAAATTACTTATGTTTCTATATATTATCGATATTAGATCGTTGTTGTCACCGGAAATTTAATGAAAATGGGGTACAGTACCCCTTTAAACTATACCTAATTCTCAGTGCCTTCCATTTATACCCAACTAAGCGGCTGAATTTAGGTAAACATATGCCATTTGATTATAACCAACACGCACTACTACATTGGTAAGTTAAGTTCGGGGGGCCCCGATTTTTTCAAAACATTCACTCATGGAACATTCTGTGCAGCACTATTGGCCAAATTAAATTGTTTAGACCACTAGGTGAACGCAAACTTCTTGGGCACACAAATGCCATGCGGTTCAAATATGTTACATAATGTCATGGTAAATATTTGGGGTCCACTGATTATTAACGCAACTTAGCCTGAAATTATCAGTAACTGTTTCAACACGAAATGCCACCACCCCGATTCACCGCGTATCCGTGTACCTTCGCACAAAGATCGTTTATATATACGTTTTGAGCCCAAGCCCGACAACTGTAACTCTTTAATTCCATTCATAATTAAAATCTAGGTCGCTGACATGGCTATCTCCTTTCAAATCCATTGAGCGTAAACCATCTCAATGGGTTAACAATTGAGATTCCGTGACCGCATTACAAAGAACATGTACCCAGCTAATCGCACTCACCATTTTCCGCACGGATAATCGTCGTGAAAAATCAATAATGTAGCCTGTGCATTTGTAATCTAATAATGAATTTTCACAAAAATAGTATTATTGCAGTACTATAGAACCCGCTTAGCCAGTACTTTATCATTCCGTATTGCGAATTTTTACATATTACAAAGCTGTAGCGTTCGAGTACTATGAAAACATGAACAGATGAAACTTTCAGGCCCCCTTTTTCTCCACCAAATGCAAAGATTTTCCGGTCAAGTGAATCCCGGTATATAGATGGTTCGCCAAAAAGATCATACAAGTCATTACATGTCAATGTATTTTGCATATAAAGAGTTTTGGGCATATGTTGAGTTTCAATCTACAATGAAAGAAATACACTGATAGAAATACAGTCGAATACTATATAACACAAAATATGTATTACAAAATTAGTAAATCACAAATTAACGCTGATATTACAAAAATTATATTCTATAGTATAGGCCCCAGCCGGGTCTACCTGGATAATGGCTTTGTCTGGAATAGACTGGAACACTAATCCTTGAAATTTGTGTAACACAATGACAACTCGAATATCAAGAAGGATATAGATTTTTATCATTTTTGACGAATATTACACAAGGCATTCGTTTATGTACGTTTCAATGTCATAGCATCCAATTAAAACGTTAATGTACGGATTTGGTGGTAAGCGAATGTGTATCTATATGCTTTGTAGAGTATAGTAAGGTTTATAATTATTAATAGTACATATGAATAAATAATGCATTCATGAGACTGGGTATCCATGAATGCCGTGCAAATTAGTAGTCCAATCAATATGTTGTTCTACCTAAAAATAATTCTTCTCAGACAATTGTAGGTTGGAAATACACGCTTGCGACGTATGAAGCATCTATAGGGAGAAATCATATAATATCAGATGGCAGCAAGGTGACCGTTATACGAATCAGAAAACATTGTTTCAGGTAGCTGTAATCTTCATAACATTGCATTGGTGTGCGATTCCCATGAACATCTCATATTGCATAATGTTGTGGTCAAATCGAGCCTGCACAATTAAAAAATTAGTTCATGAACTTTACCTGTGTCAGGAGTTAAAGGTACGGAAGGCCTTGGTGGTGGGTAACCTGCGAAAATATTTCCACCGGTCAAAAACCGCCACAAACAGAAAGAATATTAAAATGTAGACAGACTTTGTCCGTATACAAATAAGAAATATCGCATAAACAGTATGTTATTGTCATATGCTTGACCATTGTTATGTAAACAAAAGCATAAAAAGTTACTTTCCTGGTGTTTGTTTATATTATGATGGTAATCATAAAGAGCGTTCTTTGTTGGTGAATTCCTGATATGGAACTAATAAAGAGCGTTTATATCATTTGTGCGTGATTAGCCAGTAACACTGTGCTGTCTTCTGTAACACAACCAGGCCATTGCTTAGATAAAATATAGTAGGTCTTTATGATTGCATTTCTGTTTACGCGAAGGTCATGGTATATATGAACGAAACTGTATGCGTTTTAGTGTTTTTCTGTTTACGGTGATTGGAACAAATATGAATATTTCCGACAACTAAGGCCTCCCGTGCTTTTAAGTATAACTTTCAGTGTTTTCTTGCCATAAGAAATGTATTTGTCACAATGCATGCTTCCACACTGTGTCACCTTGTCCGCACATTTAATATGACCACACACAACTTACGTGTATATATAGTAGTCATAAAACTCAACAATAAATTATTGTTGTCAAGTTCAAATACTACATTTTATGAAATTGAATCTAAAAACGACTGCCAATTACATCTCACACAATTCCTCTCCTTTGACCACGGGGGGGGGGGGGGGGGGGGGGGGGGGGTTCTGGAAAAAAAATTGCACATATAGGGCCCAAAAAGTTATTTTCCGACCCCGAGGGACGCACCACCCACCCCATTTGTGCAAAAAAAAAATTCCTCAAAATTCTGGGGACCCACCCCCCCTTTCTCATGTTTTTATCAAAATTTCAGAGTTTTTTTTTAGCCGTTCTTCAATAACTGTGTTAACTGCCTTTCAATCCCATTCCACTATCCTTTTTTGGTGCAAACTCTTGCTGTGTACCATTAAGACTCAAGCAATAACATGCTTAATTGGTCAACACAGAAAACGAAAAATAAACTGTATTTCTAGGTGTTTCCTGGTGTTTTCAGTTTCTAACAACAATAATAAACCATTGTGTAGGTACACTATATGTCACAAATTGCCCTAGACCCCATTATAGCCTTAGTGTATCGAGTGTGTTGTGTCTGACAGAGAACACTGGCCAGTATAAATAGTGGTAAACAGGTCAGGGGTTCCACAATTATTTGTGCATGACCAAATAACTCTTTAGTCTTGTCCACCGGGGTGGGGGTGGGGGATGGGAATTGTTTTTGATTAGGTATACATATTATACCCACCGATATTAGTCGGCGGGGTATATAGTTTCTGTGGACCTAAATGTTATCAAATGTTCAAGAACTGTTGAGTTTTAGTGGAGCTTCAGTTGATATGGATTTTAAATATTTGTATGTACATTTGTGCACTAGAGTCTGCAGTATAGTCTCAATCAGATTTTATTCTTGATTTAACTTTTAGTTTGAACTTTGAAGACATTGAAGAAAGTCATTTCTTAATGCATCTGAATGCATCACATTATTGCAGTTGATAGCATCACATTCAGTTGGGATTGTCTGAGCAGTAAACAACAACGGTCATTCATCATAACCAATTCAGTTTTATTTGGACAATTGTTGCAAATTAACATTACTTGCAATCATTCAAGGTGAGAAATAACCAGAAGGAATGAATTTGATTACATGCCAGAACAAGACAGTATTTCAGACATTAGAAATTTATGAGATACCCTTTTCAATGTCATGTTATGCAACAATCAGGTTAATGATATCTAGTCATCATTGAGTATTCACCATGTATCCAATTTGTGATTTTGTTTTATTACTTTTATTCAGGTAATATATCAATTTTGTTACTAAATATTTCTTCCGTTGATCATAAGTTTCCTGAACGCTATTACGGTGGTCCACTGTGAAGTGGGCTGGGATCCTGTGAAATCCAGAATGTTGCTAAATATGAGGCTAAAGAGTCACTATAGCTGCCTATATAGCCATATACCAACAAGCATGGTACTAACATGCTCTCCAAACAACATTATATGGTCAGTAAATTGTTTGAAAAAAAAACCCATTTTGAAAACAAATTACAAGCACGATTTTTTCGGCCTCTGGACCTTGAAATGTTCATCTGTATAATTGGCCCCCTAATTTTGTGGAGTTTTGTCGCCGAATCCCACGAATATGTGTGTTGTTTAGAAATAAACACAATTAGCGTCGCTCGAATGAGGGTGGGGGTTGGGTGAGGGGCGCCAAAATAATAAATACTTTTGTCGCCGATTTGTACCAAACATATATATATTAGAATTGCGGAGTTACAGACTCAATATGAGAGTTCATTGCTTCAAATGTGCTTAATGCAGTGACCGTGAACAAAATTTTCTGTTAGAAATGTCCATGTATCGATCGGAATGCCACAATGAGATATCCCTCAACTCAGATCAAGGTGGAAAATCGGTCCCGATTTCCGCACATGTCGGGGTTCAAAACCCGTGCCAACCTCATCTAGTCCAAACTGCGATTATCATACCCACGACATAACTACCTCGGCTACGGGATTACCACTTAAATGACCCGGAAGCCCTTTCACTGAGAATTGAGAAACGTCTGAACATCGTTTAGAATTTTTATACAGAACGGATCGACCATTATATTGGAATAACACAAAGCACTTCCTCCAAACAATGTATATATGACATAGGGAACCTAGTGGTGTGGTTTAAGGTACATGTACATATGCAGAGCCATCCTTGTCAGGGATGGGGTCGGAAGGGGCACGCCACTTTACAAAATATTTTGTCGTCGATTTCCAACAAACCTATATATTATTGTCACCTCCATTGTACAATGCATCTATGGTATGATTCAAAGTTGACAAAGTGGCACCATCGGAGTCAATGATGGGGTTTGAGAGATGAGCACCAAAATTTATATTAAAAAAACGTTTTATTCCCGGATATCATGCGATCATATATAACGACGTTTACGTGATATAAGAAACATAATGGTGTAGATTAACTTTAAAGAGGTACCATTCGGCATTCGGGCCATCACTGGGGAGTATGGGAAGTAGCACCAACATTACTATAAATATTGGTTTAAAGTCTCCAAATCGGTGGTGACTAAGTTTCGTGACGGAAATAATATGCAGATCATATGAGAAATAAAATTACATATATTTGGAATATTGATGGGCCTGCTTTTCGTCTTATATTTATTCAGTCTAGTAAAATTGTCCTATTTTCTATTGACGCGTGTGATATAATTATATGATGATGCTAATGATGGTGGTGATATGATGATACAGATATAATATAATATAAAGTAGGCTGATAGACTGAATTTTTTTCATTTTACCACATTCCCAGGCGGATTTCGATTATTACTTCAGAATCATATCTTTGAGGACATTTCGTTCGTTTGTAAAATCAGTATGGCAAAGATAACAAGGTTTGTCATGTTTTGATCAAAATACAGATAATAAAAACCAGCCATGTTTAGGTTTTAAGAAGATTTCAAGTGTTCCACGTGAACACGTATTAACAATATATAATACGGGACAAATCGACCAGGATTTTGTTATAATTTCCTGGTTGTTATATTGTTCTAAGTGGCACATAGAACAGCTAAGGCTTGAATGCAACTCAAAAATCAAAAATGCTACAAAAGACTCTCAAGGCCCAGTGTTCTACATTGTTCCCATTTTTCACATTCATCCGTCGCTGTATCAGTAACATGGCGTGGTTTGAGCGAGAGGATGTACACTGTTCTACCTTTTGGTGTTAAAGCGACCCTTATAATCCATCTGATGAGTTCGCACAACATTTCCAAACTTTAAAAAATATTAACTTGAAAACATGAATAATGCACTCAGGACAAGTTAGCACTCAGGTAGCGCACTGTACGTTCACGACTGAACTAGGGGGTATCGGGCCGACAGTGGGCTACAATTGTACGGTACATGTCCTTGAAGAATTATTTTGACTCAATGACAGTGATATGTCAACGGTTTTACCCATTTCAACCCGAGGGAAGTTTTGGAGGAGGGAATATATGTATCTGAATTACAACATGAAAACGAACCATTCTTAAGTGTCATTCAATTATGCTTTTAAAGGGTACTCCAATTACACTTAAGCTTGACTCAATCAACGCGTACGCATACGCATAATGCAAAAAAATGAATTACACTTAATTTATTAAACATAAGGCATCATGCCATGAAAATGACTTACGCTTCGGTGTAATCCATTTACGTCGAAGAGTAATACAAAACCTTATTTCTGCTTAATAAGAGTAGTTGCATTCTGCGTAAGTGTTATACATAATTAGTTATTAAATGTGAATTTGGCTTCCCACGTAGTGTTAACTCTAATATGGGCATAACTTTCTAGACAGATATATTTAATGGTATTGCACTGTGTACACTATGGTCTTTATAGAAAATCCTCCACAACGTGTTCATTCTAGGCACCGGTATCTTTATACACCAGTCGTCTACAACAAAGGTCGCATGACTATTATCAGAGGCCAATTTGATTCACAGTTAGGCATCATTCTGCAAATTGTATGTTCTAAAGCATATTCAATTATGTTTTGCTTGAGCACACTCATGTTTTGTTTTGCCTTGTAAAGCGGAATTATCATTGGAAAGGAAATATGTGCTACTGAAGTGAAATTCAAATTAAAGCATTAATATTAACTATACCTCGCTCACAATTTGAAACATATGGAATGCTATTCAGATGATCAGTTGAGTTACATAAATAAAAGCCATTTTAATTGCGCTTAGATAAATTTTAATCGCACTGGATTAAGAGGAAATTAAAAGTCGCTTAGTATAAAATAATTAGAGCTTAAGTTGAGTTATTTGTGCTCAATGCAGTGTGGCCGATTGTTCTTGACAGTGCAACCAACCAACCAACCAAAGCTTCTGCTCTATAAAATGTCATATGCATTGGTTCTTGATGGGGTTCTTTTTTGGCAAAAGAAAAAAAAAATAATTTTGCCACACATGTATGTACGATTGAAATATAACATAAGTATAACTACAGGTATTCCAAAATAACATGGCTGCTTCTCCTTATTTCGCTCGTTGAAAAGTCTGTATACATGGGTGCAGGGACATGACGGCAGGAGGGTTGGGGTGTCTCATCCCTCCCCAACTTTGACCAACATTTTAGAAGTTGGCTCAACATTCAGTTTGGTTTGAAATGTTAACAAATATTAGGTTCTATTGTTCTGAGAGTTTGATATCTCAACCATGTAGTATTTAGTGTGAAATTAATTGTTTTAGACATGTGTCGAATATTGGTCAACCTTTGGTAAAATATTTGGACAAAACTGGCAACCAAATCAATGGGCAATATCCAACCCACGGACAATCAAATAAGATAGCTTGGACTTGGGAAAATCTCGGTCTGCTTCAGTGGGGGGGGGGGGGGGGGGGGGGGGGTTACGTCCCAGCGTGAAGTGTCATAGGTCGGTTCAGTACTCCGATACACGCATAAGGTTATTTGCCTCGAGAAAACCGCATGGACACCGCAGTGCGAAAGTCGATGTGAACAAATTCAATCATCCATCAGTAATCAGATCACGAGCACATAATGATAAATCGTTGCGGCAACAACATTTCAGATTACATTTGCACAGATGATTTCTTGTAGTTCCGTGTGAACGCGCCGTTAGTGTATACGTTAAAACACTGACAAGTTTGCCTGGTATGATCTGCGGGCATCAGAAGTAACGTTTCCACATATAACGGTAATACATGTACTAGCATTTCATTTCAAATACATATACATATATGACTGACTCTTGCGATATAGTTGCACGCTATTTACAGGCAAAAAGGTGGAAGTACAGCGTTTTTGCTTTTTAAGTAGTTATATGTGTACATATGCATTGTATAAGCAGTTTTGCATTCGTTTTCTGGCAGAGATTTGGTTTCTGTATCGGAATTCATAAAAATAAAATGCCAGGCAAATTTGCGAACAAACAATTTCATCTTTCACTCAAAAACTTGTTTCTGTTTCAGACATAAGCTTTCAAAATGGAAATTGTACTATCTATTTTCATATATGATATATCATTGGCAAAATAAATTGTCAATCGATCAAACAATTAAGCCTGCTTTCGCACAAAGAACGGCACTGTGCATATTGTTGAGTTTACATTGATAATTTGCATAACATGTGTTGTGAGTCTCAAGTCATATAACTTTACTGTCAACACCATCATATGAAATATGTAGATATACAATAATTGGGCAGCTGGAAAGCCCCACTCCTATATAACATTCATATTTGCACATTCGTAACATGTAATTGATGCCCAATATACACTATTCTTTCGGGAATGTATGTCTGTATATCTGCCCGTTATCAATATATGTGCGACTCCAGCGAGATATAACAGAGTTAACGTTATACGAGGAAGATAATGATGTTTTAATTACACTTCAGAACCATCACAGCGGCTGTCCGTATTGTGCATGTTTGTATGCGCCGAAAGTTAATGACAATGATAACAGCCCACTGGTGGATACGTTACGTTTGTCATGTTTACTTCTTTGTCAATTTCAACGCAGCAGGTGAGTGGAATGGTATTTTACTTTCTACTGCATGCATATTATCACATAGTCCTATTATTGTCGTAGTTATTAGCAGGGGCTCATATTTTGTTATTCGACGTTTTGAGAAACCTCAACGCCCGTCTGTATCAAGAGCCCAATACGAAATAGTATAACAAATATAACAAGGCCTTGAACCTATGTCAACAATATCAAATTTCTAACCCAAAGCAGTTTGTATTTTTCAGACGGGATAATCTAGTACATGAGCTGTGGACATGCCCACTCAAATATCAGTACTCGTTAAATATTCATAGTTATAACTGAAATTTACAAGAATAATATGTATCGATTGTGTCCTCAATCGTTTAATAGATGTACGCAACCCCTTTCATTCGCAAGTAAATAACTCATTCAACAAATATCTAGCTCATCCTATGCATGAGTTCCAGATGGCACATATCACAACGTTTGGATTATGGCTTAGAGGTTATATTAGTGACATAGGTTCTTTGTCCTGTATAAGTAAACAGTGCAGCGGCAATATCGAAAAGAGCTCTAGTTTTCGAGATCCCCCTACCCAAGGTAGAACGAGTTGAAACCTACTTTTTTTTAATAAAAAATATATATTGATCATGAACATGTGTTACGCCGAGTTATGTAGTAACTGACGAGTTTTGTGGTAGCTCACGAGTTATGTAGTAACAATCGACGAGTTTTGTGGTAGCTCACGAGTTTTGTAGTAAAATCGACGAGTTATGTAGTAATTTGGGTTACGAGTTTTGTAGTAAAATATCGACGAGTTTTGTAGTAAAAAACAAGCTAACGAGTTTTGTAGTAATACTCGTCGAGTTTTGTAGCAACAATTTTTAGTCAGTTTCATGAGGCGGGTTTGGACTTAATAAAATCGTATATAGTAAATGCAATGTTTGTTTGTGTAAGTGTTTGTGTGGTGGACGTTAATGACGTTGTAGCTCAACTTGATGTTGGTCCCTCGTCACTGCTGCGCCGTTTCTCATCAGATCTGAGCCAAACTTCGTACCTAGAAGTACTATCGCCATGTTATTAACTTGAACCTGGCCCCCATTACGTCAAACATCGCGTCCTGATGTTAATGACATTGTAGCTCAATCCGATGGTGGTCCATCGCCATTCATCCGCTGTTTATTGGCAGATCGGGACGAAACTTGATACATAGACGTATTTAGGCAATGTTATTAATGTGGAACTGATCCCGATTACATCAGACGTCGCGTTCTGACCTTAATGACGTTGTAGCTCAACTTGATATTGGTCCCTCGTCACTGCTGTGCCGTTTTTCGGCAGATATGAGCGAAACTTCGTACATAGAAGTACTATGGCCATGTTATTAACTTGGACCTGGTTCCCATTACGTCAGATGTCGCGTTCTGACGTTAATGACGTTGTAGCTCAACCTGATGGTAGTCCATCGTCACTCATCCGCTGTTTATCGACAGATCTGGACGAAACGTGGTACATATACGTATTGTGGCCATGTTATTGATGTGGACCAAGTCCCGATTACGTTAGCCGTCGCGTACTGGCGGCAATGATGTTGTAGCTCAACCTGATGGTGATCCATCGTCACTCATCCGCTGTTTCTCGGCAGATCTGAGCTAAACTTCGTACCAGGAAGTACTACGGCCATGTTATTAACCTGAACCTGGTGCCCATTACACCAGACGTCGCGTTATGACGTTAATGACGTTGTAGCTCAACTCGATGATGGTCCCTCATCACTCCTTCGCAGTTTATCGGCAGATCAGTTCGAAACATGGTACATAGACGTATTGTGGCCATGTTATATATGTGGACCTGGTCCCGAGTACCTCAGACGTCGCGTTCTGACATTAATGACGTTGTAGCTCAACTTGATATTGGTCCCTCGTCACTGCTGTGCCGTTTTTCGGCAGATATGAGCGAAACTTCTCCCCTAGAAGTACTATGGCCATGTTATTAACTCGGACCTGGTCCCCATTACGTCAGATGTCGCGTTCTGACGTTAATGACGTTGTAGCTTTACCAGATGGTGGTCCATCGTCACTCATCCGCTGTTTATCGACAGATCGGGACGAAACTTGGTACATATACGTATTGTGGCCATGTTATTGGTGTGGACCAGGTCCAGATTACGTTAGCCGTCGCGTCCTGGCGCAATGACTTTGTAGCTCAACGGATGGTGATCCATCGTCACTCATCCGCTGTTTATCGGCAGATAGAGGCGAAACTTCGTACCTAGAAGTACTATGGCCATGTTATTAACTTGGACATGGTCCCCATTACACCAGTCGTCGCGTTCTGATGTTAATGACGTTGTAGCTCAACTCGATGATGGTCCCTCGTCACTCCTCCGCAGTTTATAGGCAGATCAGTTCGAAACTTGGTACATAGACGTATTGTGGCCATGTTATTAACTTGGACCTGGTCCCGATTACCTCAGACGTCGCGTTCTGACGTTAATGACGTTGTAGCTCAACTTGATATTGGTCCCTCGTCACTGCTGTTTTTCGCCAGATATGAGCGAGACTTGGCACATAGAAGTGCTGTGGCCATGTTAGTAACTTTGGCCTGGTCGCGATAATATCGGATGTCGCGTTCTGACGTTAATGACATTGCGCATCAACTTGACAGACCGGGGAGAAACGTCGTATCTAGAAGTAGCATGGTCACGTTAGTAACACGGACCTAGTCGCGATTACGTCGGACGTCTCGTTCTGAGGTTAATAACATTGTAGCTCAACTTGGTGTTGTTCCACCGTCTCCCGACATATCGGGACAAAATCTTGTATCTAAGGGTACTTCGGTCAGGTTAATTGGATGGTCTTGGTAGCGATTGCCCCACACGTCGGGCTCTGACGTTAATGGCTTTGTAGCTGAACTATGTTGTTCATCTGCACTCCATCTATAAATCGGGACATAACCGAGGGGTATTTTGCGTCTCAAATTGGAAATAGAAAGATGGCGCGATTCGTCCCGATAAAAATCAGTTACAACGTGTTGATTTCGCTTTCAAGTTTTGCCGAAACATGCTTTATTTCAAAGAGGCGGCTTCGTAGACGTTTTGGTTTTCCGCGAACCTCGACAATCATTATGGTTTATGGATAATCTGGAGAGCGATCATGATTTTCAAATCAGGTACGTATCATAACAAAAACAAATTAACGGCTTGTTTAAAGTGGCATTGTCTACATGCTTTCGAAAATATATATGTGTCAGTTTCATTGCAGGTAATGAATTCAGCATGTCGGGAAACCCGGGCCCGGTGGGCGTTTTTGTGGTTTCATTACTGCAGCGATTAATGAAATATCGTGCGAAAAAGGTGTCCCGTGTTTTTTACAGTCACATTTTGGTCTTAAAACGCACACAGCTTGACTGCGTGTCTTTTTTTTCGTGCGTGTAAGACCAATGTGACACAAATGTGACTTCCGGGGGAGAATTATAGTTGGTCGACTTTTTCGATCTTCGGCTTCTTCTGTGCACGGTATCTCGTTAACCTCTCCGGGAAAAAAATCATAAACATTGTCGCAAAGGTTTCCTTAAATTGTCAAACTGACACTAGACACTGCCACTTTGACAAAAATCAAAAATGTGCAGTCACTTTTTATTACATCCGAATGTACACTCTTATATAGCAGCCGCACTTAAAATAATAATAAGATGACGCCCAGTGAGGCCGAGTTCGTTTGGCTACACATACATGTATATGTAAAATATTTACTGGTGTGTAACCTTACTTTAAACATATTTTATTGTAAATTCATTACAACGGGATTGGGGTACAAGTTTTAACAACTTACAATGTCCCTGCTCCCAGATACAATATATATATATATGAATTTAACAAGATGACAGAGAAAATATACATGATAAGGTTGCAAATTTGGTCTACAAAAGAGAAGAAAACTTGTGTAAAGAGTGTGTGATAATCCGGTTCTGTGTTTGTATAATACTAGCGTTCTGCCCGCCCTCTCTCTCTCTCTCCATGGAAATAGAAACTGAGAAATAGTGGCCTTTGTTTTGAAGGGTATTATGTTCTATATGTTTGCATTTGTTTGGTCTGTAGCTTTAATGTAGTCAGACAATTATTTATTCAGTATCAGTATCAGTATTGTCCGGTTCAAAACGCTTTGTTGCAGCTATATATGCCTGAACAATGCGGAACATCTTTTCATTCCTTGATGGAGTTTCACTTGAGTTTCCCCAAAGTAATTGCTTGTAATTGTTAATTTTAAAGTTGAGGTCCGTCCAGTTTACGGTATAGTTTCTAACCTTTGTACATTATATAGGGGGCAATTTAGGAAAAAGTGCATATCACTTTCATATTCGTATCCACATTTACAGTTTTGGGGTATCTGCTATATAATTTTCGAACATATCTAAGCGGAGATCACTGCAGGAGTTTCTTATCCTACAGTGGAAAATACTATATTTTCGGTGTCCTGATTCAAAATATTTAGGCGGCTTTCGGGTGGGCTCTATCATATTTAGGTTATCCTTAAAATCTAGAAGATTTTCAGCATCCGTTATATATGTGGGTAGTTTGTTCCATGAAGTTGCAACGAAGGGGAAGAATGATTGCTTAAAATGTTCAGTTCTACTATAATATGAATGGAATCTGCCCGGATTTCGCATGTTATAGCTGGAGACTTGTACCGAGCGTGGTGGGAGTAAGCAAGATAAATAATATGGAGTTTCGTTATTTATAATTTTGAACATAGTTTGTAATTGGTGCTTCTCTCTGCGAATGTTCAGAGAAGGCCAGCCAGCTTCGCATAGGACCGCATTATTGGGAACTGAGCGCGTGAGCCCTGTAACTATTCTAGCGGCATCAACGTGAATCCGGTCAAGTTTATTTAGTAAATATGTCGGCGCGTTTTCCCAAATTACGTCCGCATAATCTAGGAGAGGCAAGATATAGGCCTTGTATATCTTATCGAGTGTTCTTCGATCTAGGTTGTACTTGTATCTTCTGAGTATCGATAGTCGCGGGACAACTTTTTTGACTATAGATTCAATTTGGATATTCCAATTTAAATTGCTTTGTATTTCGAGACCAAGGTGTTTATGCGACTCAATTATGTCAATTCTTTTATTTTGGAAGGTTAAATCTAGAGGGACCTCTCGAGGGGTCAGGGAGAACAATATTGCCTTAGTTTTGGTTGGATTAAAGTTTACAAGCCATTTGTTGGCCCAATCTGATATTTTATTGAGGTCTTGGTTTACACTTCTTTCTAGCAGCTTTATGTCATAGTGTTTGGACGTGAGACATGTGTCATCTGCGTACATTCTTGTTTCGGAATTTAAATTATCTGGGAGATCATTTATATATACCAGGAAAAGGAAAGGTCCGAGTATTTATCCTTGGGGAACTCCGGCTGGAATGGGTTGGAAGTTGGAATATGAATTGTTTATTAAGACTCGTTGTTTTCGATTACTGAGGTAATCTTCCAGCCATTTCAATAACGGACCGGATATGCCGTATTGTTCTAGCTTATATATCAGTCCCCTATGCCAGACTCTTTCAAATGCCTTTGATATATCGCAAAAAACTGAACATGTGTATAAGTCATTATCGAGAGTCTGACAGAGGTTATGATATAGATCTGTTAATTGGAAGGTCGTGCTATGTCCGGGAATAAAACCAGATTGATGTTGGTACATTAGTTTGTTATCTTGGAAAAATGACATAAGATGTTGGGTAATAATTTTTTCAAACACTTTGCCGAGGCTCGGAAGGAGGGAAATAGGACGGTAATTTATACAATCGGCAGGATCATCTTTTTTAAATATGGGGATAACATTTGCTTTTTTCCAGTCTGATGGGAATTGGCCGAGCTCTACTGACTTTTTAAAAATAATTTCTAATGGAACAACAATCGATTCAGCAGTAGCGTGAATCATTTTTGGGCTTATGCCATCAAATCCATGGGCTTTGTTAACTTTGAGTGATTTAATTGCAGTAATGATCTTATCTCGGGTGAAAATAATATTGGATAGCGATTTGGAGCATCTACGGAGAAGGATTGGAATTTCGTGACCACGATCATCGATATTTGAATTTAAAATGAAGGCCTCGTTTAAACACTTCGCTTTCTTGCGATCATCTGTCACATAGGTTTTTCCATCAATAGTGACATCTCCGTGTTGACTATATAATGGTGGGATGCATGTGGATTTCTTTTTGTTCAGCAAATAATTTATTGTTTGCCAAAAGTCGCGAGGGGATGGGGATTCATTTACTCGTTCTTCAAGTTTAGAGTGAAATTGTGCTTTCGCGTATTTCTTCATGTTGTTTACTTTATTTCTGATATCTTTATAATTTCTCCATGAGACATCTGAATTTCGTTTTATGGCTATTTTTCTCAATCTATCTCTGCGTTTGATCTCCCTTCTTATATCTGAGTTGAACCAAAACTTGTCATTTGTTCGTATCGTGACTGTTGATTTGGGGACTGTCTCTTCCATTACTGAGATGAATAAATTACAGAATCGGGAGACAGCATGGTCTAAATCTTCAACTGTATTTAATTCTTCTTGCCAGTTAATAGCATCTAACATACTGTTAGCCCTGGTATAATCTCCGTGTTTATATTTCCATATAGTTCTCTTAAATGATGTAGTTTCATATTTTTTGAATTTTAATATCGCATAAACACCATAATGATCTGAGAAACCAAGATTTAGAGTGTCGGCTTCGTACACTTGTAAGTTATTGCTCACGATTATGGGGTCCAGAAGTGTTTGGGATGTGAGCGTGACTCTTGTTGGTTTTTTAATTACATCCTTGAATGTATAATGACCAACTATTTCACTGAGTTTCGAATGCGGATTTAACAGATTGGAGTTAAAATCACCGAGTAGAATTAAATTTTCAGTTATTTTCAAGGCATTATCTATTGATTCTTCAAAGAGGTCCCAATAGTTTATGTTACAGAATTGCTCCGATCTGTAGGTTAATGCGAGGAGGACTCGATTAGATTTATTCGCGATCTCAAACCAAAAGATAGAGGCGTCAAACTCGAGTTCGGTTCTCCGTTTGAAAACCAGATGCTTAGCGAAATATACACAAATTCCACCGCCATACGAGTTTCGGTCGGATCTAAACGGACGATGGAAGTTTTCAATTAACAATTTTTCCGTATGGTAGGTTGGGTCGAGGTGTGTTTCAGTGAAGCAAAGAATGTCATATTCGTTTATAGCTTCAACTATTTTATGTAGCTTATTTCTAATACTGCGGATATTATATTGGAAAACAGTTATGTTCCCTGTTATGTCAGTTTGTGAATTTGGTCCCGGATTGCTATGAACGGATCCAGAACTTAGAAGCAGCATTGTTATTACGACAAGGACAAGTGGCAGTCTTAGGTTACATCCCTTGGGGATTTTGTAAAATTTACTTTTTCGATGTAAATCCATTTTCGGCCTGTTTTTATACTTTATGTTATTAAAGCTGCCAATCGCGGCACGGTGCTGCATCGCTGAGACCCCCATCAAATACTTTGGGCGGGATCACAGCTAAGCAGCCCGAAACCGGTTAACAGCTGTAATAACTGATATCCTGGAGTGAGAGAAAGTCGGCAGTTTGCTAACAGAATGTATGAGAGATACAGTTGTTTTTGTGGGTCAGAGAAACGGTGGCATGATTGGAATGTATCAAACATGAAAAAACATGATAGACAGTGGTGAAACAATATATACACAAAATCGTTGATAAACCAACGAAGAACATGATTGTCATAAGATGAAGTGTCAATGGCACATGTATGGGTACATGTAGAAAGAGTCCAATCATGTGGAAGGTGAGTAGAAACAAATAAAAGAAATCCGTTTTTTTTTTGGAGTGGGTATTTCATAATGTCATGTGGCGGTACCGATACTGAGATTGAGATTGGTCGCTACCCCAAAGCTAGGGGGGAAAGGCTACCCAGGACCTATAACAAAAATATACACATACATACACACATATATACACATGCAGACACATGTATACACATATATACACAGTTATACACATACATACATACATACACATAATATATATACATACATATACACATATATATATACATACATATATATATATATATATATATATACACACACCCATACATATACATACATATACACACACATATACTTACATATATACCCCGGGCGCAACAGAGCCGGTCATACGTCAAGGCTAATTTACACTATAAATGTGTCACATGTCACGAATTATGAACTTGATGGTATAAACTCTAAATTCATCAAAGGGCGAGATTACCCGCCAGCCTGCGTGTAAACCACCTCCTCGGTCCCGGGTGACTCCTTTCGATCTCCAGCCCCGGGCGACCTCCCTCCCCGAGATCCAGGGGGGGGGGGGGGCAACGACCAAACTCAGCTGTATCGACCCCAGATGATCGGTTGGGTACATATTGCTGCATTTATGCGTAAAACGCCACACTGTCATGTCACTTACACGAAAGGATGAGGGATTTATACATGTGCGGAAAAGCAGAATAGTTATATAAACGGGTTGCCATATATTGACTGTTTTATTATTGCCGGCATGTCGTTGATAATTATGTCAGAGGTCACGCCCGTGAAACACGTGCCGTTGGACGGGAAATTTTCGACAGACACATGGATCGGTATACATTTCATCCCGTTTCTATTTATTATCATTTATATAAATCCATTGCCAATAGTTTAGATTTGTGCATAAATGGGATAGTTTTGTGACATGACAGTGCATGCAAGATGCTGAACGGGGATCATTCACAGTACCGGTACCTACGGAATTATGGAGTTTTGGCTTCAGTTACTGAATTTATAGATGTGACTTTTAGTGCTACTGTGCCAGCAAGGTTTGTTTTCTCTTTGCTAGTGATAGTGTTATCAATTTTGGCGTGATGAAACGCGTTACGTGAGTGTCGAAGGCAGTTCGAGCTTGGGGTATTTATATTTCTAATATCTATATGGTGATACTGAAAGAGGCGATGATTTGATGAAATAAATAAATTACAGATACATGCAAATCAGCAAAGTTATTTCTCAAAGCATTTTATATAGACATATAGTCATAGTTTGTTTTTTATTTTTTATTTATTTTTTAAAATTGTATAGCCCATGATTCAGGGACGCGGCCCCGTGAAAAAAGGAGGGTGTATATATATACGAGTGGAACGGGGTATCAGACTGGCTATTTTTATTTTATTTATTATTATTTTTTATTTTATTTAATTTTTTTAATTGAAATTGGGCATATCAGTGTTAAAGGTGTCATTCCGGATTTGAAGCATTCAGTTACATAAGCATGCCAAATATAATATACTTTTAATTTATTTGGAAATATATTTTTTGATTATGTTTGTTTTTTGTTTTGTTTTTGTTTTTTCAATTGGAGATCAAAATTTGGTGTTACATATAAGCTAAGTTTCATCATGTGGTAGTACACTTGTATAATGAATTATGTTTATGATCATTTTTTATGATTGTTAAATCTGGATTCATGGAAATATGTCCGGAAAGTGAGAGACACCTTTAAGTAAATTGGAAGTACTCATTGCTGATTGGCTTGCAATTAATTGGTACTTTCACACATATTGATGTGAGATTTTCAGAGTGATAGTTTGTTCCAATTTTTTGTTTTTGTTTTTGTTATTTTCACGGTTTCGCATTCTGGATGCAGGAATTTTTGGGTTGGTATATGGTTCTAGGGTTTAATATGTATATTGTTAGTTTGAAATTACCTTTGTAAAACTTAAGGAATTTGCGAGGCCAAACCAAATTTAACTTCACGTAGTAAAGTTCTTAATTTGTTTGAAAAAGTCATGTACATGTGTTATTGATTAGGGTATCATAAATTGATTTAACTGAGTGGTGATGAGCTTTGATTAGAATGAGTTATTTTCAAGTCTGCATTGTTCCATCAAATTAATCAATTGGATTTTCATCATTTTAAATGAATTAAATTGTTACAAAACAAATATATATATATATATATAAATATATATTTTTTATTATTATTTTTTTGTTTTCTTCTATCCATTCTCAAAGTTGATGAAACTCATCACCAGTCAGATTTACCTTTGCTCATTTGTCTCATCTGGTCACAGTTTGGACTGAAGATCTGGAGATTGGATTTTGTAAATTTAAAATTGGAAGTATTTTGCAAAATATTTGCTTGATTGTTGCAATGAAAAGTGGTGGATTGGATGTACCAAAAGGAACCACCAAAATTCTCTTATGTTTTATGCACCTTGTCTCCAGATCTCCCTTCCGATCTGTTTTTATACATATAAAGTTTTCATGTCCAGCTGAAAATTGGTAAAAATACATATATTCCGTACCTACATGTATGACAAAAAGGTATCCTGGATTCACATTCTATGCTGTTAGTTAAGACATAGATTTAGAAATGTATACTCAGAGTCTCAGTACAACTTAAAGATATGTTCAGGGTTCTAGGTCCAATTTGAATCTGTAGATTTTATATAAATTATTTACATGTGGTGAATAGGGTAATGACTTTAGCAATGGTTGATGAAATAAGTTGAGGATAGGTATATACTATATAGATGTTGCTAATTGAGCCGTGTAATGAAATAGAAATAATGAGTTTATCAAATTTGAATCAAGTAACTTGGTTATAGGTAATTAGCTGCTACTAATTTGGGCCTTGTGGCCCTGAACACATATTTAATGCCTTGGCATGTGAACCAAGTAACTTGAATATAAATAATTAGCTGTTTCTAATTGAGCCCTGTGGCCCTGAACACATATTTAATGCCTTATCATGTGAACCAAGTAGCTGGACTATAGGTAATTAGCTGTTGCTAATTTGGGCCTAGTGGCCCTGAACACATATTTAATGCCTTATCATGTGAACCAAGTAGCTTGACTATAGGTAATTAGCTGTTGCTAATTTGGGCCTTGTGGCCCTGAACACATATTTAATGCCTTATCATGTGAATCAAATAACTTGACTATAGATAATTAGCGGTTTCTAAGTGAGCCCTGTGGCCCTGAACACATATTTAATACCTTATCATGTGAATCAAGTAACTTGACTATAGATAATTAGCTGTTTCTAATTGAGCCCTGTGGCCCTGGACACATATTTAATGCCTTATCATGTGAATCAAGTAGCTTGACTATAGATAATTAGCTGTTGCTAATTTGGGCCTTGTGGCCCTGAACACATATTTAATGCCTTATCATGTGAAATCAAGTAACTTGACAATAGATAATTAGCTGTTTCTAATTGAGCCCTGTGGCCCTGAACACATATTTAATGCCTTATAATGTGAACCAAGTAGCTTGACTATAGATAATTAGCTGTTGCTAATTTGGGCCTTGTGGCCCTGAACACATATTTAGTGCCTTATCATGTGAATCAAGTAACTTGACTATAGGTAATTAGCTGTTTCTAATTGAGCCTTGTGGCCCTGAACACATATATATTTAATGCCTTATCATGTGAATCAAGTAACTTGTCTATTGGTAATTAGCTGTTGCTACATATAGTTGAGCCTTGTGGCCCTGAACACATAGTTAATGTCTTTGTTGTGGCATATCAATATAAATTGTTTTTGGTCCATCAAAGACTGAGACTCTGTTTCAGTAAACAAGTTTAAAAATAGTCTTTGATTTAATTCATTCCATTGTTTGATCTCAATTGGAATAATAGTGAGGCCCTCTGTCCTGGACGGATATTTATTCTGGAGCAGTTTTCAAGGATTAACCATTTCATGTCATGAACTGCACTGGTGTAGATTTAAAGATCATTCTTCCATTCATGCGAGTCCCTTCCCCACAGGGAGCCCCGCACTCACTCGAGAAAGCACCGGCTTGCAAGGTCAGGGTAAATATTGATTGTCCAATGAATTATTGCATATATGACCCTCAAGACAAGGCATCATAAAAAGGTTTTTGGAAATTTTTTCGAAAGTCTCCAAGTTGAGTGACAGTTGAGTCATCAAACAGAGGACCACACCAATCCTAATATAGACATTCATGTTACATGTGATGTTATAAACTTTAAGGCATATTATATAATCATTTGAATAAACATTTGTATAAACATTTGTGGTGGTAACATAGCAAAGATTGTTATATATTAGGTCTTGTTGTCAGTTTTTTAAACAATCTGTTTAAAAGGATGGGAAAGGGGGATAGTTGGTGGTTTATTTGGAGAAGCTTCATATTGCCAGTGAATGTTTGGGCTCTGCTCAAACTTTTGGTTCTTTTACAAGCATTTTCAGGAAAAACAGCACAACTATGGGAGCTTTGCCACTCTTTAATATTTCATATAAAGTTTTTCACAGATGGGCATATCATGGGGTGAAAATATTTAGAATGAGCATTCTCCCGTACATGCGATTAATAGAATGATAGATAGTAAGATTTTTTCAAATTGGGGTTTTTTTTTTTAATTTTTTTTTTTTATTGGGTCTACATATAGTGCCTGTATACATGTATGACTCTTGCCAGTTACCACCACCTGTTTACATTTGGAATAAATTCATTTAATTGTGACAGCTCTATAGTATATACATATGCAGATATTCTGCGTGAATTCAAATAATACAGAAAATTCATTTTTATTATTCGCTCATGATAATTTGTGAGCAATTCAGCTTTCATATTACTTGGGGGGGGGGGGGGGGTTATCAGTTATCTGTTGTGCTTATCATGTTGATTTTTTAGTTATGAGTAACTGATTTAATAATAATTATATTATACAAGACATTAGATGCGGGGTATATATGATGATTGGCTTGGTCGTAATAAAATTATATTAGAACTATGATTTTGGGGACTTTTAACTAGCGAACTAAACAAATACTGATTTCAGCGATAAGGTACATGTACATTGTATTTGAATGGTGAGACTTTTATACGTTTGAGATCACAAGGTCGCTTCTTGGTTTCAGACATTATCATCCCACGTTTACTGGGATATTACATTGCAAGATTGAAGTGACGGGGGGGGGGTGGCTACATAAAAAATATATATATATCTATATTTGCAACTGGGTTACTCAAGGTTTATAAAATATGAACGTATACATTTTCATTCCAAGTTTTTTACAGGGATATTTCAATGTTACATTGTATGAATGCAGGGAGGGGCGGGGGTGACGGCATAAATTATTTTATCTATATTTGCAAATGGATTACTCAAAGTTTATGAGATGTGAACGTATACATTTACATTTCAAGTTTTATTAAAATATCACATTGCAAGAGTGAAGTGGTGGGAGGGGGGGGGGGGTGGCCGCATAATTTTTGTCTATATTAGCAATTGTGTTGTTTAAAGTTTATAAAATGTGAACTTGTACATATAGTAGAGTACCTAGAATTGGCAATTTTATGGGATATTAGTTCAGATTTATGAGATATGGTTTTATACATTTAGTAAAGTACCTGGAATTGGTAATTTATGAAGTATTAGTTCAATATTTACTTCAGAAATTATGAAATGTGAGCTTATACATTTAGAAAAGTACCTAGAATTGACAATTTTATGAGATAATAGTTCAGATTTATGAAATATGGTTTTATACATTTAATGAAGTACCTGGAATGGGTAATTTATGAAATATTAGATCAATATTTAATTAAAAATTTATGAAATGTGAGCTTATACATTTAATAGAGTACCTAGAATTGACAATTTTATGAGATATTAGTTCAGATTTATGAAATATGTTTTTATACATTTAGTAAAGTACCTGAAATGGATAATTTATGAAATATTAGTTCAATATTTACTTCAAAATTTATTAAATGTGAACTTATACATTTAGTAGAGTACCTAGAATTGACAATTTTATGTTATTTTAGTTAATATCACTGGTTAATTTGTGGTAAGCATTTTTGACAGTCAGGACCTGCAACAAAAGGGTTACTATAATATACAATATTGTTCATTTGATGAAAAGTCAGATTTAACTAATTGCCTTGGCTTCTCCAATCGACTTTAGTGAGAGTTTAGTCCCACTTGCACTCTTCTTGTAGAATATTCTTCCATCGAAGGTCCAATAAGAGTCAATTTTGCCATTTTTCTTTAGGTCTGACAGTTCTTTAACAATTGCTTGTCGTGATTCAGTTAAGCTCTCAGTTATTATTACCGAACTTCTTCCTTTCAGGCCTTTCTTGTTCATGTATACATCAAATTTGGTTGTCCAAAGATTGAACCGAACAATAATTTGTACGGTTCTCTTAGATGTACTAGAATGGGCTGTAGGTGGGTTCCCATATCTGTTTGGACGTACACGAATTCCACCTAGAGGGTGGGCTCTACTAATTTCATTCCTCTTCAGATCTGAATTTAAGAGCTTTAAGTCATTCACAGTCCCTATTATGAGACCAATCCAGTCGAACTTCTTGAAGGCACTCTGAGTCAGATTATCTGGAATTTCTACATTGTGGAAAACAAGGCAGTTTCGTCGACTGTACTGTTCTGATCCTTCAAAGAGATCATTAGCATGGCTGATGGCCTTGTTGAATTTAGTGTCAACTAGCTTTTCAATTTCAACCAGATTTGTTCCTTGTGTCTTTTTCTGTATTTCCAGGGTGTTCCCTTGTACTTTATTTCTCAAATCTTTGTTTTCTTCTTTGAGTTTTTTTACTTCTTCCTTCAAGTATATTATCTCATTTTTTATAACATTTACATCATTTTTTACATCTTCTACTTCATGTTTTGTGTCAATCAAGGTTTTCTTGATGGACTCTTCGATGTGTGTATTTAAATTGGTGAACATTTTTGTCATATTAGAAATTTCTTTACTGATTGAGGAAAACTCTTCTTTGATGGATATTTTAATTTGGTCTTTAATGGATTTGTCTATATGCTCTTCCATGGATTCATCCAGCGTTATCTTTCTTCTTGTCATTCTATTTGGGGATTCATCATCGTTTCTCTTTCTTACCAGTTTTCGTTGTCTCAGAGATTGGAGACGCTGTGCTGTTACATCTAAATTTTGAAGAAAAGATGATGGAGATCCAATTGGAGAGTTTACTGGTGTGAAAATTGGAGTGCTAGTTTGCCTCAGGGGAAGATATGTTTCATCTGCCACACTGTTAATAACCTCCATTATAGTGTCCTGTGTTTGGTCATTTTGTTCTTCAACTATTGAATTGGGACTGTCACAATTTTTTTCAGGATCAGTATTGTCATTTTGTGGCACATCTGCAGTTTCTTTGTTTGTACATGTAGGTAATGAATTTGATACCTGGATCATGCTGTTTTCCTCTTCTTCTGTGGTCATGTTGTCGGAAGACGAAACTTTACATTCAGAACCAGATTTATAGATTTCGCTTGTGTCACCAACGTCCGCCATTTTGTTACTATTTTTAGAAAATAAATTAGTAACTCTGTTTAAAGTCTTTAAATCATCATTTGCTAGCTGATATTTAGCTTTGTACTAACATTCGTCGATTATTCTGACATTAATATATTACTGTGCACGATTATTTCATTTTGAAGCCGCTCCTATTCTCCAATAAAACGGAAAATTCTTCACCGAAATTTACTCTGTTCTTCTCGGTTCCGCCATCTTGTTATCCCGTGTAACCTATTCCAACATGGTGAATCCCTCTATAACAAAAGAACGAGTCAATCTGAATTGTCGCGATTCGCGTGGAGTATATATATGAAAGCTCAAATAATCATTTATTATGCCGACTATTAAGTTTGAACAATCAGCTTTCGTAAGTAGTGTGGCCGCACTGAACCATATGGGAAAACTTATGGGGTCTCCTCGTGAGGCTTCCGCCATTTTGATTCGGAGAAAGACGACATCCAGCTTAATCGTCCTATAACGGATGTTGACATATGTGACCAGATAAAATTTCGTTATTTGGCTTGGCTAGCAATGTTTGTCTAGCAAAAGTAACCGGTAATCGGTAATGCCAATAAGGAGTTCGTCGCTAACAGCGCACCAAGGCGAATCGGTGATGACCTTTGCTTTTCTATTAGTAGTGACTACGACTGCTTTTGAATATTGTCTGTCTTAAATTAAAGTTTTTTTTCAAGTATAAGTACTAATAACCATCTATTTCAAGGTTTTTATATCACTTTGAGATGTGTGTTGAAAGTTATATAATTGTACAATACATGCAAATAGTACTAGTACTACATGATTCAATGATGGATTCGCTGAATTTCATTTTACTTCAAATTGTTTACCAAAACTTAAAAGAGATGGCTGGATGAAATGGGTGGCTGGCGGAAATGTTGGAGCACGATGGCGTGTCTCAGATGTGACGCCACAAGGACCACCGACCAGCAGTGGTCACCAAAAAAAAAACCAAAACAAAACACGGCCATTTTCAGGGCAACCTAGTCTTATCTAAAGATTGACTCTGCACATTGCTTCAAATCTAAGAACCTTCTTGTAAGATTCGCACTTCCATTGCCAGTCCACGCCCCTCAATAACACATAGATAAATGAAAATATGCCCCCGCCTATGAAAGGCAAAATTCACATTTATAAATAATTGCGCTTCAGGGCAATCCAGCTTGATTCATATCAATTGCGCTGAAGCAATTATTGTTACAAGCTTACACCCCTGAATAGATTATTTGCTATTGGATGTATTCATTAATTAACTGGGGTGCCCATATATATGGTAAAATAATTGCGCTTCAGCGCAATTAATTTTATAATGGATTTATTCTTTAATTAACTGGGGGGGGGGGGTAGCCATATAGGCCTATGCACAATTGAATTGCACTGAAGTGCAATAGATTTACACTGTTGCGCAATAGATTTACACTGAAGCGCAATTGAATTGCATTGAAGCGCTATTTAATTGCGCTTAAGCACAATTATTAATAAATGTGAATTTGGCCTCCAATATCCGCCCAAATGCGAGATTGCAATGAATGCCTGTCTAGGGCCGGTGGCTATATAGGCATATAACATTTTAACTTTCATGTGAGATCACAATGAGTGCCTTGGTTCTCATATAATATTTTAACCTAACATGTGAGATTGCAATGAATGCCTTACTTGGCATGTGACGTAAATACCATGTAGTACGTATAGGCCTATACGCATCCTCCCCGACAAACGTCCCTGTCACACACGCCACACGGATACTTTGCATTCCAATACGTTAGAAATCGACCCATTGGAGCGTATTGTGTTTGAAATTGTGGCCCAACCCATCACCCCAAAATATTGTTACCAAAGTTGGGAGTACACCCATGTCGCCATGGCCATGCATGCATAGGTTACGTATTTGTCTTTGGAAAGAACTAGACTAAGTGACACTAGTGATAGGTGTAGCACTTGTGTACATACATATTTGGCATATATATCTAGATGTCAGGCAATTTAACCAGCTTGATTTGGTTTGAGGGACATATCGATGTACCATTCCGATCAACACATTTTAAAACACTCTGGGCGAGTCTGGGCTGTGATTTGTTGCATGAATTAAAAGTAAACTGTTGACAAAAATTCAAGGAATCATTCTCCCACAAACTTTATTTGCCAAGAGGCCCGTTCATTAAAGATGAAGTCTGTTGTGGCTTTTTAGAAATTTTATGTGTGATTGAAAAAATAACAATATTTTTTTTAGTGCAGAACTGACCCTAGTTATATTATGAAAAAACGAAAATTTGAAGTGGATTTCCTGCCTGACGGTGTTGATTTTTTTATTGGGAAAGTTTCCACAGATGTCAAGCTCACATAATCCGAAGGCAGTTTGAACAGTTTCCATTTTACCTCTGATGCAGATCAACAAACGTTAAAATTGAAGCCTATGGGAAATATTTACACCAGTGTAACCATCACACCCCATTGCCACGTCAGAGAGTCGTCTGACAGTGGTAAACACACCCTAATTAATAACCTTATTTTGACGTTTGGCATAAACACAGGTCTGTATTATTCATCATAGACATAGTATCAAGATATATTTAATATATGGAAGCGATAGATTATGTTTAATGTCTATATGCTTCCCAGTTAGTGTTTGCTGGGACAAACATTGCCAGACTCAGAAATTATCTCCCTTGGAAACTCTCTTCCGTGAAAAGATTTATTTAATCAATAGTAATTCCCGGTTAGAGATACTTGAGAGCAGCTACTTTTGCTAGGCAATCATTGCGCGACGGAAAATTATCTCCCTTGAGAAAACTCTCTTCCACCAATAGATATAATTCGTCAATACAGTGCTTCCCAGTTACAGATCCCTCCTTCCCAGTTACAGATACCTGGTTGCAGCTACTTTTGCTAGACACACATTGAATATTTTGCTATCTTTGGCGCTCGTTTTCAATTTTACACAAGCAGATTTATTAATTTATATTCGCCATTCCCAACTCAGGGTGTGTGTAGTTAAATCGGGTACAGAAATACTTACCGTCGCAAGGGGGGGGGGGTGGCGGGCGTAAGACGGGGTGGTGGGTCTGGTCAGTGGGACAAAACATCAATTGTTCCCGCCACTCAAAAACAATTTCTGCATGTTTTTTTAGTGTTTGTCTTCAGAACACCTTAGAATAAAGAGAAATAATGTAATTCTAACTGATATACTGGCAGCAGAAGAGAGTTATCCTGTTGTATTTTGTTGTAAATGGGTCCAAGGTAAATTCGAAAGTTGTTTTTCGGCACGTATGACGGGATGGGTGTTAGGTTGGACAAAACAGCAAATGTTCCGACACTAAAAAAAAGAGCATATTCCATTGGAGACTAATTCCATTTTCATACTAGTATTCTCACATTCTTTTACAGCTGTCTACATTGAATTTCTCCCCTGCAAATTTTTATTTGAGTGGTTACAGGGGGGGGGTGTCAAAAATTGGTCGGAATAAAGTGCTGAAAACGCGAAAAAATGGCCGTGGGGCTGGGTGGGTCCCAAAAAAATGGCCGAAAGGAAAAATCATCACACGTGCATGAAATTCTACCCCCCCCCCGACCAGGCTGACCGTCGCCCGAGTTTCATGAAAAGGAAATGTTGACTGATCGCAAATATTAAAGTGGCATTGTCGACTCGTTTCTAACTATATATATATATATCACTTTCGTTGCTAGCTATTGATTCAGGTTGAGAAACTCTGGAACCATTTTTGTGGTTCCGTTCCTATAGAGGTTTGCGAGATGTCGTGCGACGAATAAGCCGAAAATGTGACCCGTCTTTTTGAAAAAAGTCTCGTTTAAAATTTCGTATAAAAACGCTTACTGGTTAGCTGTGTGTCATTTTCAGTGTTCGTAAGCGTAATGTGACACAAGTTAGGATAAAATGTGACTTCCGGGTGACAAAAGTGGGTCGATCTTTTCGGTAAGGTCCGTTCCAAACGACGGATTTTTGTCGACACGAATCTAATACCAGACCCACACTTGTATTAAATGCGTCAAATATGCGACGTTTGAAACAATTAGATCCGTGTCAGACGCACCACAGAGGAATCTCCGTCCAATTCAGACGAATCTTCGTCGGTGATGCGTCTGAAATCCGTCTTGGTTTCAAACGACGGATTATTGACGACTCCATCTAATACATGTTACCAAAAAGCCGAAAGCTGCCGAAGTATCGAATGCAAATGATATGATAATAATACGATAATGATATAATAATGAGGGAGTTCCCATTATCTGCGGAAATACCCACATGACGTCATTTGTAACACGCTCTCTTTATAAACAGTGAGAGATTATAAATATGCTATATCTAAGCATTGCATGCTTAGGTATTCTGGTATTTTGATTTCTCAACCAACAGGGCAGTCACTGACTCACATCTTATAATGGGTATGGTATCACTGATTTATAATCTATATCAATATTTGCGAATGTCTGTCTGTCTGTCTGTCTGTCTGTCTGTGTTCTATAGAAATTCACAGGGGACCACCTAGATGACAAAAAGGGGTCTAGGTCTAATAGGGGTAACTTTTTACGAGAAAGATAATGGCGAGGGTTAGAATTTTATAAAGTGACGCCGTTGTTGTCAGGGGCAGAAAAGGGGGAGGGGCAGAACAATTATTGTCGCCGATTGCCACCAAACTTATATATAATCATCCCCATAATATGAGGAATCTAATGGTGTGGTTTAAATATGTCAAAAGTCGCGCCGTTAGCGCCAGGGATGCCCGGAAGGGAGAGGGGCACCAAAATGGATCAAAAGTAATTTTAGCGCCGAATTCCACCAAATTTATGCACATTCTTCTGAGATCTTCTCCATGATACAAGGAATCTTATTGCGTGATTTAAAGACGCCAAATTGGTGTCGTTTGGATTAGAGATTTGGGGGGCGGTAGGTGGGTACTAAATCTGATAAGAATTGGTTTAGTCGCCGATTGCCACGAAACTTATACAAATTCATCCCGTGATATGAGGTGTCTAATGGCGTGGCTTAAAGCTGTCAGACGTGGCGTCATTCGAGTCAGGGTGCCCTGAAACGGAGAGGAGCACCAACATTGATACACATTATCTTTAGCGCCAATTGCCACCAAATTGATACACATTCTTATCCATGATATGAGGTATCTAATCGCGTGACGTCATATTGGTGCTGCTTTGGTGAGAGATGGGGTGGGTTGGGGTGAGCACTAAATTTGTTAAAAAATTGTTTAGTCGCGGATTAGCACCAAACAAACAAATAATAATATCCATGATATAAAGAGTCCAACCAAAAACTTATAAAAGATATATTTAGTGCCAATTACCATCAAACACATACACGTTCTTCTCAAATGATACAATGAATCAAATATTTGCGAATATCTAGCTTTCTGTGTTCTATATATAACTTTAAGGGTACAATCGAGATGGCACCAAGGCGGTCTGATAGGGGTAACTTTTTACGAGTATGATAATAGTCAGGGTTAAACTTGTCTAAAGTTACGTTGTTGATGCGAGGGATATAAACGTGTGATTTAAGACGCGAAATTGGTGCCGTTTGTGTGCGAGATGGGGGGGGGGGGTAATAAATATGATAAGAAGAATTTGTTTAGTTGCCGAATACCACCAAACTTATATATAATCTTCTCAATTATATAATGCATGCATGAGTCTAATATACCTGGTTTATATATGAAAAAAGTGGCGCGATTCAAGTCATGCATGAGGGGAGTTGCACCAAAGTCGATACAAATATATTAATATCACTGATTCCACCAAATTCATGCACGTTCGTATCTAATGATATGATTAATTATATCACATTTGGGGCCGTTTGGTTCATGGATGGCGAGAGGAGATTCACTAGCATTTATAAGAGTGTTCAATTCGCCGATATCCAACAAAGTTATATATAGTCATCTCCCAGGCCATCTCCATGTCGTTATGAGGAGTTGTTTGCATTCTAATTTCACAATCTCGACAAATGGTGAACGCATTAAGTCACTTGAACAATTATTTGAGTGTGTTTTATTGAAGGGCATAGCGCTGTAGGCGTCGAACATACTAAATGTACCCCATGTTGTCATTTCCCTTGCACAATATAAAATCGAACCCCTTCATCGTATGTGCAAGTAGGGTCTTGGTCGATGCATGCCAATAGGTTACTGTGAAATGTTCTGAACGCCCGCTGTTTTCTCCAATTCGAGAACCGATGTTATTCGGGTTACACCATTAATATTTTAAAACGCCGAGAGTGCTAGAGTAACATCCAGCTGATTCGAACTTAGGAGGTTTCTTGTCTCTTCTGTAAATTGAAGATATATTTTGGTCGGACAATAGACAATTTTTCTTACCAATATAGTATGGTCGTTGTACGCAAAAATGGGGTTGACCCAGAAAGATTGTTAAAGAAGCGACCTTGGTGTCATTCAACGCGGGATAATCTCTGGTACAACATATCCAAAATCCGCTTTGGGGACAATCCAGGATCCAAGATGGCGCCCAACATGGCCGCCCTTAGTCAAAAGAGAGCCTGGTTGAGAAATTATTCAATTATAATGAGAACAATTATTGCCATATGTATACAAATAACTTTAAGGGTACAATCGAGATGGCACCAAGGCGGTCTGACAGTGGTAACTTTTTACGAGTAAGATAATGAATGGTCAGGGTTAATCTTTTCTAAAGTGACGTTATTGATACGAGGAATATAAACGTGTGATTTAAAGACGCGAAATTCGTGCCGTTTGTGTGAGAGATGGGGGGGGGGGGGGGTAATACATATGATAAGAATGTGTTCAGTTGCCGAATACCACCAAACTTATATATAATAATCTCCATTATACAATGCACGCATGAGTCTAATAGACGTGGTTTATATATGGCACAAGTGGTGCGATTCAAGTCATGCATGAGGGGAGTTGCGACAAAGTCTATACAAATATATTAATAGCACTGATTCCACCAAATCCATGCACGTTCGTCTCTAATGACATGATTAATTATATCACATTTGGGGCCGTTTGGGTATTGGATGGGGAGAGGAGATTCACTAGCATATATAAGAGTGTTCAATTCGCCGATATCCAACAAAGTTATATATAGTCATCTCCCAGGCCATCTCCATGTCGTTATAAGGAGTGGTTGGCATTCCAATTTCACAATCTCGACAAAGTGTGACCGAATTAAGTCACTTGAACAATTATATCTTCTCAACTGTCATATTTATATGGGGATGGAAATCAGGGCATTCCTAAAATGATCTAGCAACACAGATACATAGAAGAAAGCATTACAAGTATATTTATATCAATATATTTAAGAGCTACATATATTCATTCAAACTGAGGGACCTTGAATCGTCAGAGGATTGCATATTAGAATGGCTCATGTAAATATTATAACACGATTGAGTCTGTCTCATTCATTATAGTTTCCACAAAAACAGTTATAATTGACAAGAGCTATGGAAATGTAGTGCAGGCCTGTTCAAAAATAGTGGTCGCAGTGTGCAGTCAAATATGGTTACTTCTGAGATAAAGGAAAACGCAGTCCGTAGCACATGACTTTTCAGGATCCTCTGACAAGTGTATATCTGCCCGATACAGAGGATTTCTTTCATATTTTAGAACAGACGCATCGCCTAACATAAACAATTCAAAATATCGCTGTGTCGGACACATGTAGCTGCTATATACATGCATAACATCATTTCTTTTAAACTGAAAATGATTAGCCAGTATATATATATATATATAGCACCAGAACAGAGGAGCACCTGGACATATCTTTAAGACATCTGTATCTTCATGAAGATGTGATAAACTAGATTGATTGATTGATACATCTCTATGTAAAACACAATTGTCGTCTTTTATTGTTTCGAACTAATGTGTTTATGGTGTTCATGTTTCATGCTATAACGTCTGAATTATACGCAGTTGTAAATAAATAAATACTTCTATATTGTGGGAGGGAATAAACGCGATAAACAAAATTATAATCGCTCCGATCTGACAAGGTGGGCCCTACGTATATTCCAAGTGTAAGAATCATGTTTTGTGATGCCATTTTGATATACAATTTATGAGAATACGTGTAACACTTTGAGAGCACGAGTATTCTCTATTCCCACCAAATTTCCACAGAGGGTTTCACATCACTTTAACCTGGGCAACGCCGGGTAACCCTGCTAGTAATTCATATATACCGGTATAAGGGATAGGGGTGGTAGCAACTGATTTATAATAAATCATATAAACCGGTATTTCTTATTGTAAGGAATAGTTAGGGATGTTAGTCTCTGATTTATAGTAATTCATGTATACCGGCCATTACGTATTAGAAGGGGTAGGGGTACTACCACTGATTTATAATAATTCATATATACCGGCATTACTTATTATAAGGGATAGGGGTGGTATAGCCTCTGATTTATAGTAATTCATATATACCAGTATTCCTTATTATAAGGGATAGATGGTTGTAGCCTGTGATTTGTAGATTTATAGTAATTCATATATAACGGTATTCCTTATTTTTAGGGGTAGGGTGGTAGTCTCTGATTTATAATAATTCATATACACCGATAATTCTTTTTGTAATGGATAGCTAGGGGTGATAGTCTCTGGTTTATAGTAAGTACTATATAAGGGGTTGGGGTGCTACCACTGATTTTTAATAATTCATATATGCATTACTTATGATAAGTGGTAGGGTTGGTATTGCCTCTGATTTATAGTAATTCATATATACCTGCATTCCTTATTATAAGGGGTAGGGGTGGTAGTCTCTTATTTATAATAATGCATGTATACCGGTATTTACATGCATGGTATACACATACATGACAATTGGTTGCACATATAACATTGATTTGTAGCGCCTATTATAGTATATTATATACATATATATACTATATACATCCTCATATACATGTACAAATATAGTCGCACTGCAATTACGCACATACATATACATAAGTTGTACTGTATTTTAGTATATATGTATAATATACCGGTTATATAGGCCTTTATATTTACGCGTCACCATTTTGTGACGGTAACCGGGCTGCACCTTTAAATAAATTTACCGATGTATTAGATTCGACGCGACGAAGATGCGTCCGTCTGAAACAAAATTTACCGCAGTCGCGTCACTGACGGATTTAATACAATTAGATTCGAGTCGACAAAAATCCGTCGTTTGGAACGGGCCTAACCAGGTTCTCTTGTGCATGCACGTTAATATCGGCGTAGCCCGAGTTCCTGCCAGCCGGAGGGAACCCAGGCTAACATCTGCAGAGGGAAATATCACAACAATAATTGTCAGCCCGTTGGATCCATTTATGGCAACGAAAATTGCCTTTAAATTGTCGACGAGCGGACAATGCCATATTAGTTGTACTATTTTCAACGCATGTAAATATTCAAACCCCGGCCATTAATGTGTGGTATAAATGCATTCTTGACGCGACTGTCGATTTGCCATACATGGCCAAATATTTAAGTTAAGGTTAGATACGAAATTATTCAGTTGTTGGGCCCATGTAGGCATATTCTACCGCGATTTAAGACCATGCATGCGCACTTAACGGGTAATACAACAGTCCACGTGAGACATCCATACATAATGAATTTTGTTTTTGGATTCCTGTCATATTCGCTACTAATACATGATTATGGTTCGGATCATAATCGTTAATGGGTGGAGGAGATGGTCTCCCGACGCTTTGGACACTCCCGAGCGTTTCGAGCTCGAACTACTCAGTCTACTACAAATTCGTTAATAATAAAATATATCACTCATCCGCTTGCGATATATTTTTATCGCGGTTTAAAATACCATGTGCTCGTAATACGTAACACGGTAACAGGTAATAACTAAATCCACACGAGGCATCCGCACCCATGGGATTTGTATATATATATTGTCACTTTGTTTCGGCTTGATTGGGATCTTATTTCTGCACAATAAGTCACATACAACATTCCATCGCCCATTCGCGGCGCGATGGTATGTTTGACGTGATTTAATATACCGAGTGCCTCTAAGACCTCACATGAAGAAAATATTTTCGACCCGCCCATACGAATGTGAGTTATATGCCCAATATTCCTTCATTGAGATAATATAAGAAAGCCACTTAGCTGACTACTAAGAATATCGCCCATTCGCGCGTGACATTTACTTTAATAAACTGTGCCCTTAACGGTGATAACAAATATTGAAATCCATACGAAGTATCCATATTGTACATGAATGGTGTCTGTATGTGTCGGTTGTTATTAACGTATGATTCACATTCGATGTGATAAATGTTCATTTATTTAGTATATAATATGTCAAGATAGAGAAATGTACCTATTCGCATCAAGAAAGCACCCATACAAGTGGGAATTAAACATGGACATATTCCTTTATTTGGGTCATATCTCGAAGCATAGCTATTCACACAGGAAATCGCCCATTCGCATACGAAAGTTGTGTTTGATGTGTCCAGTGCCTTAACGGTGAATAATCCGCACGAGGGGTTTATGTAGAAGGAGAAACTTGTTTATTCACAAGTGGGCTCTTAACACTTTCGCAAACACTTCATTACTAGCTCACAACTTTTGTAATAAAAAGCCAGTTTTTTGTAATAAACCGGGTTCTTTCAAAGGTGGGCGAATATTGTTTCGAAAAGTGGGAGCTTATGGTTTTTCTTACAAAAGTGGATATTTCAGATTATTAGAAGGGGTAACCAACTTGGTCAAAAAAATGAATACGCCATGGCGATCGCCCATAACAATTTTACTACAAAACTCGTCAATTTTCACCACAAAACTCGTCAATTTACCACAAATCTCGTCGATTTTACTACAAAACTCGTCGATGTTACTAAAAAAACTCGTCGATTGTTACTACAAAAATTGTCAATTTTACCACAAAACTCGTCAATTGTTACTACAAAACTCGTCAATTCTCACCACAAAACTCGTCAATTTTACCACAAATCTCGTCGATTTTACTACAAAACTCGTCGATGTTGCTACAAAACTCGTCAATTGTTACTACAAAGCTCGTCAATTTTACCACAAAACTCGTCAATTGTTACTACAAAATTCGTCGATGTTACTACAAAACTCGTCAATTGTTACTACAAAACTCGTCGATTGTTACTATAAAACTCTTCAATTTTACCACAAAACTCGTCAATTGTTACTACGAAACTCGTCAATTGTTACTACAAAACTCGTCAATTGTTACTACAAAACTCGTCGATTTTACTACAAAACTCGTCAATTTTACAACAAATCACGTCGATTTTACTACAAAACTCGTCGATGTTACTACAAAACTCGTCAATTGTTACTACAAAACTCGTTGATGTTACTACAAAACTCGTCGATTTTTATTACAAAACTCGTCAATTTAACCACAAAACTCGTCAAGTCAACGTCAAGTTGAGTTACAACGTCATTACTTCACAACGCGACGTCCGAGGTAATCGCGACCAGGTCCAAGTTAATAACATAGTCATAATTCCTCTAGGTCCGAAGTTTCGCCCCGATATGTCGAGAAACGGACTGAGCTACAACGCCATTAACGTCAGGACGCGACGTTTTGACGTAATGGGGACCAAGTGTACATAAATAACGTGGCCACAATACGTTCATATCTGCCGAAAAACGGTACAACAGTGACGAGGGACCAATATCAAGTTGAGCTACAACGTCATTAACGTCAGAACGCGACGGCTGAGGTAATCGGGACCAGGTCCACATAAATAAAATAGCCACAATACGTATATGTACCAAGTTTCGAACTGATCTGTCGATAAACTGCGGAGGACCCATATAAAAATGTACCTGGGTAAATCTTGGTGTTTACCTAGGTATACCCCGGTACATATAGGTTTTACCCTGGTTCCACCCAGGTCACACCCAGGTTACACCCAGGTAAATCAGGGATTTATATAGATTTACCCACGTGTTTTCTATATATGTTAGGTATAAACCCCAGTTTACCCGGGTTTTTACGGATATAATTTAGAAGACGCTGTCAAACCCGGGTATTTAGACGGTTATCCGGAGTATTTACACCCTGGTATTTACACCAGGGTTTCGCCCAGGTATTTACTACAGTGTTCACCCGGATATATATACACCTGTGGTATTTTGTTAAACTGTATAATCTGCATTGAAGTCACATTATTAACACTTTCTATATTACAGCATCATTGGCGTGTAGTTACCTTATTAATAATTCTATATTAAATCATTAATTGACAGGTAGTTAGTTACCTTATTAACACTTTCTATACTAAGTAACATTGGTGAGTAGTTACATTATTAACCCTTTCTATATTAAAGCACCATTGATGTGAAGTTACCTTATTAACCCTTTCTTTATTAAAGCATCATTGACGTGTAGTTACCTTATTAACCCTTTCTATATTAAAATATCATTGATGTGTAGTTACAATGTTAACCCTTTCTATAGTATAGCATCATTGACGGGTAGTTGGCTCCTTAACTCTGTATATACCAAAGTATCATTGTCGTATATAGTTACCTTATTAACCCTTTCTATACTAAGTACCGTTGGCGTGTAGTTACGTTATTAACCCTTTCTATATTAAAGCATTAATTGACAGGTAGTTACCTTATTAACCCTTTCTATACCAAGTATCATTGGTGAATAGTTGCATTATTAACCCTTTCTATATTAAAGCGCCATTGGCGGGTAGTTACCTTATTAACCATTTATGTATTAAAGCATCATTGACTTGTAGTTACCTTATTATAACCCTTTATATATTAAAGCATCATTATTGCTGGGTAGTTATCTTATTAACCCGTTCTATACTAAGTATCATTGGTGAGTTGTTACATTATTAACCCTTTCTATATTAAAGCATCATTGACGTGAAGTTACCTTATTAACCAATTCTGTATTAAAGCAGCATTGACATGTAGTTACCCTATTAGCCCTTTCTTTATTAAAATAGCATTGACATGTAGTTACCATGTTAACCCTTTCTATATTAAAGCATCGTTGACGGGTAGTTGCCTAATTAACCCTCTATATACTAAAGTATCATTGTCGTGTAGTTACCTTACTAACCCTTTCTATACTAAGTATCATTGGAGTGTAGTTACCTTATTAACCCTTTCTATATTAAAGCATTAATTGACAGGTAGTTATATTAAACAACCCTTTCTATACTAAGTATCATTGGTGAGTAGTTACATTATAAACCATTTCTATATTAAAGCGCCATTGACGGGTAATTACCTTCCTTATTAACCATTTTTGTATCAAAGCATCATTGACGTGCAGTTACCATATTATAACACTTTCTATATTAAAGCATCATTGACGCACAGTTGCCATATTAACCCTTTCTATATTAAAGCACCATTGGCGTGTAATTACCCTATTAACCCTTTCTACGTTGAAGCAATAATTGACAGGTAGTTACCCATAGGAGCCAGTTCTATATTAAAGCATCATGGACGGTAGTTTACCGTAGTTACCATATTAACCCTTTCTATATTAAAGCACCATTGGCGTGTAATTACCTTATTAACCCTTTCTATATTAAAACATCATTGACGTGTAGTTACCCTATTAGCCCTTGCTATATTTAAGCATCATTGGCGTGTAGAACTTTATCTTATTAACCCTTTCTTTATTAAAGCATCATTGACATGTAGTTACCTTAGTAACCATTTCTACACTAAAGAATTATTGATGGGTAGTTACCTTATTAACCCTTTCTATATTAAAGCATCATTGACAAGAAGTTAAATTATTAACCTTCTATAATAAGTACCATTGCCGTGTAGTTAGTTACCTTATAAAACCTTTCTATATTAAGACGTCGATCATTGACGGGTAGTTGTTACCTTATTAATCATTTATGTATTCAAGCATCATTGACGAGTAGTTACCTTATTACTTGAAGTTTATTATGACAGTATGACAATACACTACCCCGGACAAATGAAGCAATATCATACTTTATCTAACAGCCTAGCTATAATTAGTGAACATTAAACTGACAAACAGACAATTTTCAGGGCCATTATTTAATATTAAAGGGATACAAAATAAAGATATTTCTAATTATCAGTAAGAATTATTCTCTAAGCGATACTTATTATTTCAAATAAATGATTGCATATACTATAGTAGACCATATACCAACAGGAAAATATTAGTGAATACAATTATTGTGTTTCAAAATTCGTTTCGTTTCGTTTCTGCAGCCAAATTACAATCTTAACTTTTAGTTACCGTTCTTCAAAATGAAGCGCGGATAATTCCTTGTGGTGTTTTGAGTTAATTTTGTCGCGAATCAACGCGGATTGACAGAAGGAAATGGTGTATTGGCTACAAACGGATAAACTGTGGACTATATATAAGACTAGCCGATGAGCCCGACGTTGTCCGGGCTATTCAAAAACAAAATTTCAAGTCGATAGCTCTACCCGTTTCCGAGATCTGGTCTGCGCATGCGCGAAGCTGGCGTCGCACGGACTCGGCGACCCGATAAAATTCGTATCCGGGGCAAGATACATTCACATAGCAAATTTCAAGTCGATAGCTCCACCCGTTTCCGAGATATCGTCTGCGCATGCGCGAAGCTGGTGTCGCACGGGCTCGGCGACCCGATAAAATTCGTATCCGGGGCAAGATACATTCACATAGCAAATTTCAAGTCGATAGCTCCACCCGTTTCCGAGATCTCGTCTGCGCATGCGCGAAGCGGGCGCCGCACGGGCTCGCCAATACGACAACGTTCACCGCCTGGTCAAACTACACACACGTACCAAGTTTCGTCCCGATCGGTCGAGAATCGTAGATTTGTATTAATGACAGACAGACAGACAGACAGACAAACAAACATACAGACAGAGGTCTTCAAAATATATATGAGATTCGCCGATTTTTCCGCATGGATGTGCGCAAATATCGAAAAAGACTGAATTTCATGTGACAAAAAATTTTCAATTCCCGGAACAGTAAGAATTAAGTTACGATAACGAAACGGATCAACTATAGTATTGAACAGTACCTCAGCTACCTGGCCATCTGGCCATAACCAAAATATTGTCTCAAAATTGAATTTGTGGTACCGGTACAAGCATGATGTAGTGCCAGTGGCCTGCTCATGCACCTGTCCAGAAGAAGAAGAATTGAGAAGTTTGAAATTGAAGATCATGGACTACGCAGACACCATCTGGGACCCCTACCAACAAAATCACATCGACAAGCTGGAAAGAATCCAGCGTAGAGCAGCCCGTTTCATTAAAAGAGACTATAAGAGCAAAGAAGATGGATATATGACCAAGATCCTCTACGAGCTAGATTTACCAACATTGCAGAAACGGCGGAAAATAAATCGGCTGGGATTCATGAGTAAGGTGGTGGGCGGATTGGTCCTGGCTATACCCCCTAATCAATACTTTACACCCGAAACAAGGCGTCTTAGATCGCAGAGCAAAGTTCTGACAGGCTACGTCACCAGCCAAATTCCTCGGCACCTAATAAGGAACAACAGTCAGTGTTACGAGGCTATACCATACGTGTCAGCTCAATTTGCTAATTCCACATTTGTTCGAACTATATGCGACTGGAATCAGCTGGAGGAATCCTTAATCCTACAACAACAGCCTGTGGATTCCTTCAAGAGTGCGCTGAAGGAAAAGATCTGAGACTCTCTTGCCCGCTGCGAAATTACCAGAATTGGGATCTGCAGCGTAACCATTCAGATTCAGATTGATCCACGATAGTAAGGGGTCTGTACATGTAGTAAGTACTGATAGTGATATAAAGCCTGCTGTACAATAATACTACTTTTGCTGTTTTACTGGTCTTAACTGAGTACTGTGTCAATGTGACATTGTTAATTCAGTTCCACTCTAATGTACATTAACTGGCAATGATGCATCACTATTAAAGGCACCGGTAATCCCTAAATACCAGGAGGACGCGGCATAGAAACTTGGTACAACAGTTGTTACACGACAAAGAAAATTATCAACAAGTGAGCGTCATCATCAAAATTGCAAATTAAAACACGGCAATGGTAAATTGGTAATCCCTACATACCAGGAGGACAAGGCATTGAAACTTGGGACAACAGTTGTTACACGGCAAAGAAATTTAAAACACATTGCAGATGAATGTTTATACATGTACTGTGCAGTCGAGATCACCTGGACTACAAATATTTAAGGATTATACTATTTGATGAGTAGATGCGTGACTGATAAAAGAATTAGAGACTCCATATTTACTCGGAAGATAACAGTATACGATGCCATACAGTTGTTCCATAACACCTCAACCTTTGGTGGATAACAGTAAAACTAATGAAAATGATGAAAGCCAGACTCAACATCAAGACTACATGTGCATGCATAAGTGACGGTTCAATGATTTTGACTCCATCAGATGATATTTAAGCGACACCAATTTTTAAGTCTGGTTTACGATAATGTGGGGAGAAAAAAAGTAGATGCAGGAGGGAAAAAAATAAAAATAAAAAAGATTGTCCCCCCAATTTATATCAAGTAAATCGTGGAATTTTACATAAATTTTACAAAAATTGCAAAAAAATGTTTTTGAATGAAATTCTATTCAAACCAAACAAGACATATCTTGTCATGAAATACATGAAACTGTAAATGATCATAAGCAGAACCGGATGCGACAGCACATGAAAATCAGTACGCGTGTAAAATATTTTGGGACAAAAAAAGTTAAATTTTGTAGGAGGTGTTCGTAAACCAGACTTAAAAATTGGTGTCGCCTTAGGCTCATGTTAACACAGGTTCACATATTCTCAAAATAATTGTCTCCCTCAACCATACTAGTATTTATATTTGATAGAACCTCAGTGAGACCATGTTGAAAATTACCATCAATGCAGTTCCAGTGTTGACGCAACGCGGTCATGTTACTTCAAACCAGTTGCAATGTTCCTTAGGCCAAAGAAAAAAGATACTATGTTTCCGTACATCAACCGACCCTAAAAATAACCCGTCGACCCTAAACTTTTTATTGATATTTTGAGAAAAAGTCAAAATTTTCGCAATTTTAATTTCCTGAGAGTGGATCTCCTGCCTGCTTTATGTCTTGTTTGGGACTTATGGAACACTATCAACAGACATGGTGGGTGTGTATCTGTATATATACATGTAAAGAGGTTATCACTGCATATATTAGGGGTATACATGTAGCTACTGTTTCCAAAAACCAGGCATGCTCGGTGGGCGTACTGGCTACCCCCAGACAATGGGATGTAATCGTCACAATACATGTACGGTATAATGGCGGTATTATTAGTAAAATTCTTATAAAAAGTTAGTGACATCAATTTTGTACCAAGTTTATAGCCAAATTTATGAAAATGTGGTATGTGAATAATAAAAAACATACGTAAGCATGAAGTAAGTGTGATTTTTTATCAATCTTAATGTATATTTCCACTGTGTTGATCAAGTAATACTTTCCCCATGGCACGGGTTGGCATTTTATGTCACTTTGGTCGAGGTAGTTCAATATTTCTGCAGCTGGATAAAAAATATCAAAATAAAATAAAATAAAAAAAATTCCCTACCTACCTACCCTAATTTTTTCGCTATGTTACCGGAAACATACAATCTTTTTTCTTTGGCCTTGGCATGGTAATTCGTGAAAATAAATGTCAATGCAACTTACTCTCAGGCTCCAAATAAAAGTGCAGGCCCAAATAATAGTGCAGGGGGGAAATTCCATTGAAAGTTAATAAAAGTACATACCCGAATAATAGTGCAGGGGGAACTGTGAGCAAAACATCAGCTGTGGTTAACCAAATAATTTTTATAGCAGGTTCAAGTATACGGGTCAACATGTAGTACAGGTACATGTATGTATCATGTGGTGTTTTTTTGGTTTGCCACATACTTGAATATGTACTCTTGAGTGCCTAATGTACGATTATTAAAATCGAGGTAAAATTCCCACCTGTACGATCGTTATTTGGTCCTGTACGTTTATTAAATTAACCAAAAGAAATAATTCACCAATCTTAAATTGTGTTATTCATATAAGAAATGAACGGCGGTTTCAATGCGGTCATGGGGTTTTGACGGTGAGAAAAAATCAGCAAACTTCGGGGTTCATGCGGAGTTTGCTGATTTTTTTACGCGGTCAAAACCCATGACCACGTTGAATCCGCCGTTTATTATTTATATTTATATACTTAAATTCATTATGAACTAGGATTGTATGTCTTTCCCACTATTTATTCATCTATTTAAACGAACGCATGGAGTTCAGTTCAGACAGTTCGAATCCTTGTTTTTTTGGAAAACCAAACATTTTGAGAATCCGTTCATGGAGAACGGAAGAAACGCAATTTCACAGTAAAGTATACACATATGACAAAATGTCTTGTTTAGCTAGTAACTAATGTAGACGTGTTGATCATTTTTACATCTGAATCATATAGAAATCTTGAATTTGTGCTGATTTAAATTTTCATAGCTTCAAAATATTAATAAACGCGCAGACCCAAATAAGCACTGTGCAGGGGGGGGGGGGGGGATTTCCCAAGAAAAATAATAAACGTGCATGCAGCTGGTGCATGCATGTTTATTTGGAGCCCAAGAGTAAAGAGGTGGAGGTGAATGTCACATGTAAGTTGTTATTAACGAAATGGAACGATGCCTTTAATAGGTTCCACCAGCAATAAGTCGCGACTTCTTTATATTGGCGTGACATTGGTTTTTGTTGGCGTCATGCCTGTCGACCATTATGATGGCCACATATATTGTCATATAACAGCGATTTACGATCTGTCTTGTTGGCTCATAATATAAATTAAGAAATTGGCCTTGTGTTGGTTCCTTGCGTAAAAAAATATTTTTTAGTACAAACGTCCTCATTGATTGTGTCCCTCGACTCCTCGTGTAGTTGGTCAAGTAACTTACATGTATGTACATGTACAGACCACTCACAAATTTCTTAGAAAAGCGACCACATGTTCGAATCTACTTTGCGATTTTGGAGCAACGCATTTGTAAATGCGTTCATATTTTAACACATTTAACTTGATTTATTCACAAACAAATGTCTTGATGCAGGCCTTAAAATCCATCAGATTTTTTTCAATAATCAAAATGTTAGTGTTTCACTTTCTACAGGGAATCAAGACTTTTTACTAGAATCAAAATGAGAATCATGATTCTCAGATTCTGATTATAAAACAATTAATGTCAACAGTGTTTATTTATGTTTATTCCATTTTGAATGGAAAACTACATCATGAATGTCCGATTCCGAACATATACATGTACACCAGGAGTGGGAAAATAACACAGAATTATTCAGATGTGAATTTAAATTAAACAAAATTAAAACTAAAATTGCAAAATACACTATACACTATCGTATCGTTATTTGGGTGTTCATACTAGTATACTTTTTCGGCGCAATGACCGGTAATTTCAATGCGACTGCGATTATTCCCAATGCAGTGCATTTAATTTAAATGCTGTCATTAAGGCATTTACAAAGTGGCGTGACACAATGCACCCTCAATGCATTTTAAATGCAACAACCGCATTTCATTGATCCACGTTGTAAAGGACATTTATTTTTAGAATACATGTATGTGTATATATCCACAAGAATAAAGAACAAATCAACTGTTTTTATTACTTTGTAAACCTCTGATGTTTCCCATACAGTATACATTTGTATATTATAAACCATGTTACAGTAATTCTAGAGCTAATTAATCGGCTCCTTAGCTACAGCAGAATTATGGGTAACTTTTCAGGATTTAGTCCGAAATATGGCTTGTTGTCATCATCGGAAAGCTCTCATCGAGAGCTTTCCGATGAATGGCATCAACCCATATTTCCGACTAAATCCTGAAAAGTTACCCATAATTAGAGCATTACTGTATATCCTCTATAACTGTTTATTCAACATCACGTGCTGCAATCCATAAATGCGGTTCAGATTTCGATGTCCGGTTCAACATTATTATCATATGGTTCGATATCAGAAATACTCAGTTTGGAATGTTATACCATACAAGTTCTACGAGTTGCTCTTGCTCAAGAATGGATAAATTTATAAACCTGATTTTTGGCGCATTAGTTAGAATTATATTTTTGCACAAGAACACACCACACATATCGAACTGGACATCAAAAGCAGAACCTGATTGTATCGATTGCATAAACATAAGAAGTTGGTCACTGACCGACATTTGCTATTCTCTGGTGTGGTTTATAGGACTACCGTATGCAATGCCGACTTAAAAATAAAAATTCACATAAACATCGCATGAAGCGGTCTAACCAAACTCGGGTATTCGCTAATTCCAAATGTATGAACTATCACCATGATATCCCGGTATATCATTGTCAGGACTGTTTGTACAAAAGGTTGTTATTCTACTATGCATAATTTTGATATATCATTGTACTCGGACTGTATTGCAATGTAATATATCAGTACATGTACCGGTATACTGTGTGCACATTATATACATGTAGGCCTACTTTCACTTTAGTGTGTGTCATAAAAGACTCATGTTGTTAAATTGAAAAAAAACATGTGTGAAAACAAAGAGAATACATGTACATGTGCCGGTACTATATATACCTCTTTGTGTGCTGCACTACCGGTACTATTCATGTACATGTACTACACTACAATAAGATAAATTCTGCTGCCCTTGTGCCACAGGCCTCAAACACGCCAAACAAGTATCTGTAGCCAGGCCCACCAGTACCAGGCTACTAGTAAATGAAGTACTGAAAGTGTCACATCATTAATCGAGCCCAATCTTAGTTATACTAGTCTCTTGTGTAGTTTGGGTTACTATTAATAAGATATTTAATGAATGTTTGGAATGTATGGTAGCATTCTTACCTGGATCAACATATGCCATGCACAACGCTGGTCATCATATCATCACCGCTGTTGGCAGTAAACCGCTAATCGGGCTATAACAGTTAGAGTTTTCCATACCAGGCTAATCTAATCAGTTAAAATTAGTCAATTTAGAGGGAATACCAACCAGTGGAAGACGACATGTATATTCAGATATCAGTTTTAGAGAAAAACCCCATCTTAGTCGAGCGGACTTAGAATATCGGGGTAAACTTAAATTTCATTCAGCAACACTTTTACGGCAGAATATAAAAATAGTACATTATAATCACTTACAGTACATGTACATGTAGCCCAGGTGCAGTGCTAGCCTATATTATACACTACCAAAACTTTTGGTCAGTTTCTCGATGATTGACACTTGTAAACGCTTGAACAGGTATATAGCACATGTACATGTGTATGTGAATTAAAGATCTTATTAGTGACACAACACTTCACAAGAGGCTAGACATACATTTGTAACTACAGTAATGCTTTAATTAATCGACTCCTTAACCACAGCAGAATTCCGGGTAACTCGGGGAGAGCTTTCCGATGAATGGCAACAAGCCATATATCCGACTAAATCCTGAAAAGTTACACATAATTCTGCTGTTGTTAAGGGGTCGATTTCTTAGGGCACTACTGTATCTGTTTTAGTGCACATCAAATTTATTTGTTGTCTTTCCTCTTGTAATTTGTCTTTGGTTGTGTTCGCCATTTCGATGGACAACTACATGTACTGACATCAAATGACTGAAATGAGTCAAAATTTAGCAGTGCAGCCAATTATATAGATAAACAGAATTAAATAGCATCCAAATTCCAAATGAGCATAAATGATAAAACAAACTTTATTGAGCACTCTTTTAATACTAGTAATTACAGCTACAATGAAAGCACCTAATACAAATTCTAAGTTTGGTAAAACTGTCTGTATACAAAGTTTATCTGGCCGTGATGAATAAAACCTATAAATGGGATCATATACATGTATGTTAGATATCATTACATGATTATTTGAAAACACATATCCGTATGGAAAACAAACTATTTTAGTATTTTACCACTGGCCAAGTGGTCCTGCTAATATGTTATGATGCTGGTGGTCCTGCTGAATTGCTATGATGCGGGTAGTGCAATTCATAGCAATATTTTTGAACAATTTCTTAGAATTAACAGACTACCAGTATGTTTGGTATATTTTTCTGTACTCGACACCTGCTGAGGTGGGGAAATATCATCCATTGTCGCACAGCTATATTCTCTTTCCAAACAAAGTCTATAGAACATACATGTAAAATTACAGCTTTAATTAATCAACTCGCCTTATAAAGGTTGACCACCGGGTATTACTGCAGTATTCAGGCGTGTTCATGCGATCAACCGCAGTCAGTTATACCGCCGCAGAATGTGGTCCACCTCACATTTGCAGTTAGGCTGTATTTTTCATGCGATGTTTATATGAATTTTGTTTTAAAGTTGACATTGTAACCACACCAGAATTGTTTTTTATTGTTTCAAAATGTCTAGATAGAATTCAGAATTTTTGTGGTAAAAACAATTAACTTGGTTATCACAGTTAACACATATTACTGTGGTAAGATTACCAGCGGATACCGCATGTCAACAGGGACTGCATGCTCTAATTAATTATCAGGTTTAACATGTTTATACTGGATACAGTTCATTTTAAAGGTACTCAATCCGGTTCGATGATACCCATATAATCAGATTCCAACATCATACATTTGTATTTAGAAAGGCTGCTTCAGTTACGGTATCAGAATTGATTAATTGCCCTAAAATAATGCTAACCACTGTCAACTAAAGTATACAATTGCCTGACATATGTTAATTACCAACATGTTGTTCTACAAAATTTGGCCTTATTATCAACAGAAAGCCTCTAGATTTTAGAGTTATCCATCTTCATCTGAAATTTGGTCCGAGACCGTGGGCCACTATTAATTCTTGATCGTGAAAAATAGTATATTTCAAAAATTGATATCTAATAACTCTGAGCTTTGATAGGTGGGTTCCTCGACTCGTACCAAATATCTACCCCCAAGTCCAAATAAATAGTAATGTGCGAGCATTAATTCAGGGGACACTTAATCGGATAATGCATCTTTAAATTAAAATACAGTTTAAAGTTGCATAATCCGATTAAGTGCCCCTCATTTGCTATTTACATATATATTGAATCGGGGGGGGGGGGGTAAAAATATTTTAATCAAGTCGAGGGACCCACCTACATGTATCAAAGCTCAGAGCTATTAGATATCGATTTTTGAAATTTTAATATTTATCACCATCGATACTTAATAGTGGCCCAGAAACATATGACGAGCTGACGGTCTCAGACCAAATTGCGGATGAAGATGGATAACTCTAAAATGAAGAGGCTTTGTGTTGATAATAAGGTCAAACTTCGTCGAACAGCATGTTGATAAATATAACGTATCAGGCAATTTTATACTATACATGTAGTTGACAGTGGTTAGCATTATGTTTGGGCAATTAATCGATTCTGATAACTGAAGCAGCATTTCTAAAAAAAATGTTGTTGTTGGAATCTAATTATATGGGGACCATCGAATCTGATTGAGCACCTTTAATAGTTAGCTATATGAGTTATATACACATAAGGCGACACCAATTTTTAAGTCCGGTTTACGAACACCTCCTACAACTTTTTTTCCATTTCATGAATTTTTTTTTTTTACTTTTTTGTCCCAAAAAAATTTACATGCGTACTGATTTTCATGTGCTGTCGCATCCGGTTCTGCTTATGATCATTTGCAGATCCATATTTTCATGTATTTCATGACAAGAAATGTCTTGTTTGGTTCAGAATTTCATTTGAAAAGTTTTTTTTCACAATTTTTGTAAAATTTATGTAAAATTTCAAGATTTACTTGATATAAATTGGGGGGACAATGTTTTTTATTTTTATTTTTATCCCTCCTGCATCTACTTTTGTTCTCCCCACATCAGCCCACATGTTCGTAAACCAGACTTAAAAATTGGTGTCGCCTAATAGACATTTAAATTGTAGGTTTCCGGATGATAACTTCAGTTTGTGTAATCATATCTGAACCAAATGTGGTATGTAAGTTTATCAGACCAAAATACAGGTCAAGTTCGAATATGGGTGTGCTCCGCCCATTTTTGCGACAGTTATGGCCCTTTTTCGACTTAGAATCGTGTTAATTTCTGGTTTCCGCATCATAATTTTAGTTTGTGTGATCAAATCTGAATCAAATTTGGTATGATAGTTTATTATCCACCATTTCATGGGACACTGGTTGGATTGTTCTGAAATGTAGTATCGGATTTAGGGGACCTTGATATATTTTTCAGACAAGCTGATGCCCCAATGAAGCCACTTTTTCTCACATTTGCTGAAATAGTATCCAAAACATCAACATATCAAGAGCCATTAGACTGAATTAGATAAAAATATATCACTTGGGTCTGTTTAAGCTGGAAAATACTCAAAATTTGTATAATTTTCTGCTATTATATCTGCATACTAGCCTTTTTGCTGAATCGTGAATGCCGGTTATATTGCCGTGTGAAATCCTAGTACCAGACAACATTGGGTATGTACATGCATATAGCATACCACCTGAAAATGGCTTGAATATCACATACCAAAGCGGGGTGGGGGTGTGTGTGACACCCTCCTTGATCATAGTCTGTATTCTACAGGGTATGTTAACTGTTTCGAGTTGGTGCAATTAATGTGATTGTTTAATCTCTACCATCTGAAATCTATTTATAGCATATTTTGCTATCTGATCAATATTGCTACTGATATAAAAAAGGATAAAGATGGTGTGTCTCTTTCCCAAATGTTCTGTTTACATGTACATTTGGGGGTTTATGAGTCAAATAATAACAGACAACATGTCCTTCTAACACTAAGAAATAATATGTTCTTATGAACCAGGACAAAATATGACTATTTCTGGAGCACTACAGCACATTATTACAAATCTATATTTGTAAGCAGTAAGATAATGACAGGAAACATGTCCTCAGACTAAGAAATAATTTTTTTGTGTGTATTTCACACCACAGCTCATGTGTATACTCACATTAGTTTATGTCATTCAAAGGGAGAAACCCATTTAGAAAGTTTAAATGAGACAAAACTACCTCACTGTAGATGTAGTTGCAAGGTACAACATGTACATGTATTCTGGTAAATGACATTGGAACTAAAATAATGATTTTTGTGTCCACCGGTATGTCAAGTACCGGTATACATTGCAACTACATGTACATGTAACTTGCCTAACATACCATATACATGTATGAAGAGGGACTTTGCAAGTGTTTTTTAATCAAAATTTTAACCCAACTCTTGTTGTCAGTAAGTTTTAACCCATGCAGTTTAATGAGTTTATATATTTATATATTACATGTGTTTCTATACATGTATTTTATCTTTAGTTAGTTTGTTGTCCTTGAATAAACTTGTATTGCTGCACAATCTGTTTCCTTAATGTTCTATTATACTAAAACAACTCCATTGATAACAATACCCCTGCATCCCATCAAAATCTACTTCATTGCCATCCTCATCATTTCACTTTGGTATACCCACCCAGGTGTACCTTGGTGTTATTCACCCAGGTGTTCCTTGGTGTTTCCTACCCATGTGTACCTTGGTGTTTCCCACCCAGTTGTACCTTGGTGTTTTCTTACCCAGGTGTACCTTGGTGTTTTCTTACCCAGGTGTACCTTGGTGTTTTCCTGTCCAGGTGTACCTTGGTGTTTCCTTACCTGGGTGTACCTTGGGGTTTTCTAACCCAGGTGTATCTCAATGGGAAATCCACCTGGGTAAGAAAACACCAAGGTACACCGGCGTAAGAAAACACCAAGGTACACCTGGGTTGGAAACATCAAGGTACACCTGGGTGTGGAACACCCAGGTAGGAAACATCAGGGTACACCTGGGTGAATAACACCAATGTACACCTAGGTGGGAACACCCAGGTAGGAAACACCAGGGTACACCTGGGTGAATAACACCAAGGTAACCTGGGTGGGAAACACCCAGGTAGGAAACATCAGGGTACACCTGGGTGAATAACACCATGGTACACCTGGGTGGGGAAACACCCAGGTAGGAAACACCAGGGTACACCTGGGTGGGAAACACCCAGGTAGGGTACACCTGGGTGTGGTCACCTGGGTAATTACACCCAGGTTTATCAATACCAGGGTTTTTATCCAGTTTCAGGTGGGTAAATCATGGTAAAAACCCAGGTTTCGCGGGGTCTTGATGGTTGGTGGATGTCTTGGTAGATAGATTTTACCTGGGTTTCGGCCCAAAAAACCTGGGTGGATTTACCCAGGTACATTTTTATATGGGGAGTGACGAGGGACCATCATCGAGTTGAGCTACAACGTCATTAACGTCAGAACGCGACATCTGACGTAATGGGGACTAGGTCCAAGTTAATAACATGGCCATAGTACTTCTAGGTACGAAGATTCGCTCATATCTGCCGAAGAACGGTACAACAGTGACGAGGGACCAATATCAAGTTGAGCTACAACGTCATTAACGTCAGAACGCGACGTCTGGGGTAATTGGGACCAGGTCCACATAAATAACATGGCCACAATACGTCTATGTACCAATTTTCCAACTGATCTGCCGATAAACTGCGGAGGAGTGACGAGGGACCATCATCGAGTTGAGCTATAACGTCATTAACGTCAGAATGCGACATCTGATGTAATAGGGACTAGGACCAAGTTAATAATATGGCCATAGTACTTCTAGGTACGAAGTTTCGCTCACATCTGCCGAAAAACGGCACAGCAGTGACGAGGGACCAATATCAAGTTGAGCTACAACGTCATTATTGTCAGAACGCGACTGAGGTAATCGGGACCAGGTGCACATAAATAACATGGCCACAATACGTATATATATCAAGTTTCGTCCCGATCTGCCGATAAACAGCGGATGAATGACGATTGACCACCATCAGATTGAGCTACAATGTCACGTCAGGACGCGACGTTTGACGTAATGGGGGCCAGGTTCAAGTTAATAGCATGGCCATAGTACTTCTAGGTACGAAGTTTAGCTCGCTCAGATCTGCGAGAAACGGCGCCGCAGTGACGAGGGATCAATATCAAGTTGAGCTACGGTGTCATTAACGTCCACCACACAAACAATTACACAAAAAACATTGCATTTACTATATACGATTTTATTAAGTCCAAACCCGCCTTTGAAACTGACTAAATATTGTTGCTACAAAACTCGACGAGTATTACTACAAAACTCGTTAGCTTGTTTTTTACTACAAAACTCGTCGATATTTTACTACAAAACTCGTAACCCAAATTACTACATAACTCGTCGATTTTACTACAAAACTCGTGAGCTACCACAAAACTCGTCGATTTTACTACAAAACTCGTGAGCTACCACAAAACTCGTCAGTTACTACATAACTCGGCGTAACAACATGACAGTGAAAATAACGGAATTGGTGGTGGCTATTGTCAAATCGACGAGGAACGATACCCGCCAGTGACTTTTTCCAGAAATTAATGATTTGGGTGAAGTGACACCTAAATTATTTGCCAACATTGTTGGTGTTAAAATTACTACATCATAATATAGACCTATTTATAGGAAAACATGTTGGTTAATTTGTATTTTCCTGCCATTTGGAGCCGAAACAATTATTTCATTCTCAAACATCATTCAGACGGATATTGCAATAATGCCAAAATACTGTATCCATATGTATATAGACCCCTCCCCAAACACGTGTTTAAAAAAAAAAAATTACATATCTTTTATAACTACTTTACAAAATGTCCTAATTGATCACAATGGGACTCAACATGACTCGTTTGCGATAAATGGGCTCGGAGACATTGTTTAAGTGATTAAAGACGTGTTCAGTTTTCCAGACCACAAGTTACAATAACACATTTATTGATAAGAGTTAATATAAACATGCATCGGCGTCGACATTGTAGGACTGAACTGTTTGCTTTAAACAACATATGACACACAATGTATACATATAGTATACATATAAAACAAAATCACTTTTGTTGGCAAAGTGATTGTTAGTGTCCCTCTAATAATAAGAAATATAGAAAATAAATACATGTACATGTACCTCCGGTGAATGTCGGTGGGGTTTTAACTTATCTTCCGTAGGTATAAGATACGTTGATAAATACACGAAATATTGATATCCCGGCTTCATATGCTCTGAAAAATACTCGCCATGATCACAGACATTTTGCAGCTGTTTTAAATTTTTATAACAGAAGTGAAACAAACGCTTTTTATTTCTACCATATCAGGAATATAAAAAAAAAACACGGCTGTTTGTTTGGAACTGTGTTCAACGTTATATTTGGGTATGACCTCAATGCGTCTTTCTGGGACAAATAATTGCTGTAGAAAGGTAGTTCGAGTATTTATCGACCTATTTCGATACCGTGAAAAATTCAAAAGCGAATATTATTAGGTGTATTTTGGGGGCGAAAACCGCCATGTGGCTTTAAACAGAGGAAGTTTTAACACGTTTTGAATATTTGTCAGCCGAGCAAAAATATCAATGCTGGGCAAGCGCGGTAGATAATAAAGAACTTTATCAGTTATGATAATTTGTAAGTGTTTTGAACGTAACTTATTAGCGATACTTATTTCATAACAATGATGGTTATTTCGAGTACTTTCATTTGTCGTTTGTCTTGTAAGCCAAATATAGACTCTAAATTTTGTCTAATTGTGGCGTCAAATTGGACAAGGCGTATTTAAGCAGTCACTTATCATTGATCAGAATCTCAATTTGAACCTGTATGAGGTCGAAGAAACAGGTTCCATATGAACGTATTTCAAAACAAAATATGAAAAATATGCCACTATTTGAGCAATATGTGCTATACAAGCCTAGTTACCGTGCTAATGTGTTTTCACTGTGGTCCGCGTCATTCAATGGAATAACTGGTATAAGTTAACTATGGACTTAATTCGTATTCAATGAAATCCCATATGCACCCTTGTTAATATTTAGGTTCAATGTGAACCTATTTGCACGTTGCTTTAAGATAGGTGATAACTGTTACAGTGATCATATCTCGGCTTTCATACCAGCGGTCCGGTAACATTTTGTTTTATTTTTAGTATATATTACAAAAAGGATTACATGTCCAAATTGAGAGGAAATCAACGTCAGAAGTCTGGGGAAATGGTTTCAAAACACTATGTTTTCAACATATTAGATATGTTCACAGCACTACTCCCTTCATAGAAATTAGCATCCAATCACTAACATCCATAAAATATGATACAAAAACATGTTTGAAAATTTATAATTCCAAATTCAAAACCTGGTCGATTTCTTTATAATGCGAATGTCCTCGTATATCTATTAATGAACCAAAAACGAAAAGTCATTACTAGCAAATTAACGCGGTCACGTGTTAGTATACCGGTACATTACATAAATATATCTAGCTCAACTTACGAAGATCAAATATATGTTTGGGTCACTGTCATGAAAGAAAATATTCGCGCCAAGCCTATCGCCCTGTCATAGTATCCACCAGCTTCCATTTTGAAACAATTGTTACAGCATGTTACTGTAGCTGTGATTCCATTTTGTCTTATTATCATCGCTTGTCGGCATCTCTTGTCGACAGCATTAACAACAAATGAAATGGAAACAATTAATTGTATGTTTTTTTTTTAACTTTTTTTCATAAACAGACACAGTATACTCAATGTGTTCTATTTTATTTCACCATCATTACTATTCTCGGATGGGTAGCCCGATTATTTGGCGAAATATGAGATATCTGATGCGAATTTTATCTAATACGAATGGACGGGCGAATTGATATTTTGAATACTGTTGGATAAATCGGCCAGGTTTTATATTTGGGATTGGATTTTCTCAAACTTTATTTGCGGTATCATATTTTATGGATGTTAGTTTTGAAGAATAATAAATCTGATGTGTATAACCCGGAGTATCCAGGCGGATGTTATAACGGCATGAGTTTTTTTTTATTTTTATTTTAAAGAAAATTAATTTAAAATATATAACTTAATTGTGTTAAAGGGGTACTGTACCCAAGATGTTGTTGTTGGTTTCTATAATCCCCGAGTCGGAGAATAAGGTAACAACTTTTCCATTTTTTGAAAGTATGTTGAGTACGAAGTATTGTTACGGATGGCAAATTTACCGGAATGCAAAAATACAAATTGTCGTTGTCGAGTAATTTTTGTACAGTTTTCAACCAAATGAATCAAATAAACATTATAGTATATGCTTAGTAGTCCCATATACTCATTTAAGTTAGTGTATGGTCACTAGTCAATGAGTGGCTTGGGTTTTCTCCCCGTATAAGCATAATGTTTCAAACGATCGTGTGTGCAATTGTTTTATTAATCCAGTATCCCTCAATTATAATTTGATTACGTTTTGTACACGGAAATTCCAATTTTAAGAGACGCCATTTTATGGCTGGAGCCATAAAATCAATTTATATTAAATTATTAACTTTTAAATTATAAAATTTTAAGATAGCCTATTAACCTGAGCGTTTACAGAATACATCTTCGACTCAAATTACTTATATTTCTATATAGTATCGATACTAGATCGTTGTTATCACCGGGAATTTATTGAAAATGGCGTACAGTACCCCTTTAAATTGAACATTACATTATTTTTTGTTTTAAATCAAAATGTTTAAACGATCAACATCTTCGCGCACACAGGGGCCGCCACCGTCGAATATGTAAATGTGCGCGAAGCGCACAAAAGGGCGGCCGGTCTCTTGCTTACAAGGGGCCCTACGCCTCCTTTGTGCTTGAACCACAGGCCCACGATACGCTGAATAAACGCCCCAGAAGAGAGTCTGTTTCAGCTAGTGTATAATAAAGCAACATATTCGCTTGAAAATAGGTTCATATTGGACCTAAATATTCACATAGTCTCATACTGGACTTATTTGATTCTGAAATAAGCTCATAGTGATCTTATACCCATTATTCCGTTGGTGGATTGGTACTGTTTTAAAATCCGCGTTTTAGGTCCATATAAAAACATATATCGAGGTTAAATAATGCCGATATGAGCTTATTGCACTAATTGAAATAAGCCCGTTATGTGCTTATTTTCACGAGAATAGGCTGAATAAAAGACAAACAAATATTCCCGGAACCCTATGGCTGTCAGTAGTTTTAGCAAATAATTACGTGAAGGTATAACATTTGTTAGTTGTTGCTTTGATTAGAATCTCACTCTTTCCTGCATCTGCATCTTGTTATACCAAAAGCGCAATCATGTCACATAACTAATATTTTAGCTTCAGTTGCAGATGGCCCATAACTTGTAGCAATTCAATCCATACATTCTATATTTGAACGATCAAAACAATAGTTTGCTAACATCAGTCATGTTCGCTGTATTCAGACAGCGGTATTAGTCAAATCAAACAGCTAACAAGAGATTCAGCAGCTCAAAACATGGCACAGGTGTCGTTACTATACAGTGTACTGGGGTAGAACATCAGGGCTACTACATTTAGAACGTTTAATTAGAACCTGCACATAATCTGATGACGTATTAGCATAAACGTAATCGTAACTATATCCGTGTGTTTGCAATACCTCCCTGTTAGCTTAGATGTTGTCTACATATTTTCACCACATGTATCATATTTATATTTGACAACAGACACCCGCTGCCTGGATCCAACGCATGCGTACTACAGCTCTGATAACAAATGTTACTGGGTTGGAGGGACTGATTTTGTGAATGAACCGACCGCTTCATCAATATGTGCAGCTCAGGGAGGGAATATAATTGTGTTACACACAGCTGACACATACGATTTCGTGACAAACACGTGAGTAAATATGTCGAGAAAATAAGTGAGTGTAAATATGTTAACTATATGGAGAGTAATCTGATGACGTGAGATAATTATGAGAGGCAGTGACGTTGTGCAAACAAGAGAGCGCACTGTACTCAAGGGTAGTACAAAATAGTCCCTGCCTCGAATGAGATATTTCACACACCAGTACAACCAAGTGATTATTCTGTTTATTATATTCCACTACAAACGTCTGATTTACAAGAAAGCCGAATAATACCACCAGTATACACATGACACATATATTTCGATGGCGCTAGTTAAAGCGACATAATTCACAAGTGCAATTATCGTTTATAATCAGTCGATAAATCAAGGTAAATCGCACATAGGAATTAATAAAGAGTAAACAATTCACCAACTGAATTGATAGTAACTTGATTTCCAACATTCAATATATATAGGTGGTCAGCTAGTATGTTCTATCATCGTAAAGTTGCGATAAATTTGGGTGTTTCTCTGCTTATAAATTACATCTCTATATATGAAAAATAACACTGAATAAACACATTTTCCATTACTCAATACCAGTAGCATACCACGCCCATGACTGTTTGAGCGATATGGTTATGTGTATAATTATCGTGGCGGCAATATGTATAGTATGTAATTGAATATGTACTTCAACACAGAAATTGTGAGTGACGAGAGTTTGCAAGCGCTATACCAGTATGTTGTAAACAACACGGTGGCCATTTTAACCAAAGTTCCCATATAGTGGGATCTCGCCAGTGTTGAGTGTTTTGCTTAGGCACACTCTTTACGTACAAGGCGTACGATCTTGACAATAACTTGCTTTTTAAATGGTATAAGATCGAAATCTGTCTATATGTTAGTATTATTTCTGTTTATGGCGGTTTTAGCGAATGTAGATATTGTAACAGCAATACCCATTCATCGCGAAGCCCAACCGCATCTTTAAGTTAATTTATTTATCCATAAGATGCAGCTTTCAGTTACGGGCGGATGTCTGAGATTCAGAAATAATATTGTTTATCCCATCAAATCATACATTTTAACCACCTCAGTCGAAAACGGTAAAAGCTTGATTTTATACGCCCATTTAAAAAAAACGGAACGTATTATGTTATTGATCCGTCCATTCGCGTTTTTTCTCGAAAATGTTAACTTTAGTAAGTCTGAACTGAACGGAATGACATATGGTATGTGCGTTTACTTGCACAACATACAGGTCAAGTTCGAATTCGGGTTCCGGTCGCCAATTTTCACCAGAGTTACAGCCCTTTTTGTTTGAATTTGCACTCAATATTCGTTTCCGGATGATGCCTTTAACAAGTCTGAACTGAGTGGAATGAAATTTACTATGTGAGATTTCTAGCCAAAAATACAGATCATGTTCGAATTTGGGTTTCGGCCGCCAATTTTTGCCAGAGTTGTGGTCCTTGTCGCCTTAGAATTTGCCAATTATTTTGGTTTCCGGTTCTAATTTGGATTCGGTCCTCCCATTTTTGCGGGAGTTATGGTCCTTGTTGACTTAGAATTTGCCGACTATTTTGGTTTCCGGGTGATCACTCTAGTTTTAGTTATCTGATTGTTTTCAAATTTGGTAATTGGATTACTCATATGAAAATACAGGTCAAGACACCGTCAAGTTTGAACTTGGGTTCCGTCCGTCAAAGTTGGCATATGGATTACTCGTTATGGCCATTTTGAAATTACAACGGCGTGTTTGCCCACGCCCTGGGGATGCTGTTGTTTTTAATTACTTTGACATTTGAATGCGACCTTGACCTTCCAAGCTCGTACAACATAAAGTGAAAATGTGGACCCCTACTGGTTCTTTTATAAACCAATGCAAACATTGGGGTAGTTATTCAATTGTTCATTATAAGAATACAAATTTAATGTAAAATCTGCAAATCTGCATCATTGGCCATCGTTACCACGAAAACACAAATTACCAAGTTTGTCACATTTGGATCTTTCTAAATAAAATATATGCTAACACAATAGACATTCAACTATCCAGTGTACCAGCAGACGTCTCTGTTGCAACCAGTTCATACTAACTGACATGTTGCATATATAATGACAAGTTATGTTATAATTTTTTTGTCTCAACAATCGACTATATAACTATCACAAGTATGCCTTGTTGTACATACAAATGTTGTCGCCACATATTTCAAACTTCTATAGTTTCTAACGCAGATTAATATTATCCATCATGACCTGGGGTGTGGGATGGAAAAATCTCACCCGATGGGACAGATATTTGGGGCGGACACGAGGCTTGCCGAGTGTCCGGGCCAAATATCTGGCCCGAGGGTGAGATTTTTCCATGCCCACATCCCAGGTCATGATGGATAATTTTCCTCCCAACTCAAGAGCCTCATTCCGATTTTTTGTTTTATACCAATCTTTGGCACATTCCAGTAGCTTCGTAACGGTTCATCTGGTGAAATCTGATACAATATTCGTGATTATCTGGGATATATTTCGGTATATACCAAAGGTATATACTGTAAGAACAAAGCGCGCTATCCGGGCGGGCAGGGTTGATACGTTAGAGGGAAATCGACATGGTCTTGTGAAATCGACATGAATACGTCACATAGTTGCACCTGCATAGATTACGAGAAACGCGCGTATTGGAATGAAGTATAAACAACTAGACTAATATTGTTTGTAATGGGAAATATCCATATCCGTACCATTAGAAAATGAAACATGTGTATATATGTGACAGACAAATGCTAGATAAACGCGTTCGACGATATTACTGCAACGATGACAACTGTTGGAATGTGGAACTATTTCGTTCGTCTTTTGTAAAGCGGCTATTGTTTTCGAGTAATGCCAGTTTCGCTTGGGGCCTTCTGTTTGATGGAATGTGTTCACACAATTAGTCGTTTATATTGCATGGTGTGCAACTCTGCGTCCGCAAGTGAGATTATGTTGAAAATTCGTCCGTATTTATTTAGTTGAAACGTGAAGCGTAACTGGTTGGTCACCATTGCTTTAGTTCACACAAAACATGAGACGAATTGTTAAATTAGTTCCGGCTCTTAATTTAATAGGTAAAGCAGTAACGTGGGTAGGGTGAGATAGGGAAATCTCACCCAGCTATTCCACACGGGCTGCCTGTGCTAAAATGTGTAGGGGTGGGAGAAATCGATATCCATTCAAATTAACCATCACACAAAGCCTGAATTCCTGAGTTTATAAAATAGCATTGGCGATCGGTATAATCGAAAATATGACTGCTGAATGATAAAAAATCCTTATGTTTAACAATGAACTTGACCTTAATATGTGATCTTGACATTTGAAGGTCACATTGGATATGTCGAAATGTCGGCCATTACAAGTGTTCCGATACACCAATGTAAACGTTTAGGTAGTTATTAAATTATTCACGATGCGCACTAGTTAATGTAAAAATTCCAAATACACTATTATTAGCCATCGTTGCCATGGAAACACAAATTTATCAAATTTGTCCCAATTGGATTTTCCTAAAAATTGATATTTGAATGCAGTACATATTCAGCTATTCAGTAATCTAAAAGGCATTTGTGTTGCAATTAGTCCCGGTTTGACCAATATTTTTCGGCTAGATCGCCTATACTAATGTAGATGTACGTGTCTGGAACAAGTGTTCCCATACACCAATGTAAACGTTTAGGTAGTTATTCAATTATTCACGATGCGCACTAGTTAATGTAAAAATTCCAAATACCCTATTATTAGCCATCGTTGCCATGGAATTTATCAAATTTGTCCCATTTTGATTTTCCTAAAAATTGATATTGAATGCAGTACATATTCAGCTATTCGGTAATCTAAACGGCATTTATGTTGCGATTAGTTCCGGTTTGACCCATATTTTTCGGCTAGATCGCCTATACTAATGTATATGTACGAGTCTGGAAACTTATATACGGATACAACAACGACAAAACAGCACGAATTACGTAATGCTTTGACTGGCACACTTCCATCATAATATGATCGTACATGACACGTAATGGAGCAACCACAAATGTTATCGTCAAGTCCAATATTGCAATAATTATAAGATGCGGCGTACTACATGTACATGTACCTGTATTATACCACACGGTGAGATGTCCGTATCGTCACATTAAAATACCAGGTTAGAACGTGGGTTGAGAATTTGAGATGATCATATATAGTCACAAATAGCCGCATTACTAATACTTGACGTTGCCAATCTTGTGAACTATTCAAACCCAGCATTAAATTGCTGAATGCTTCTGTCCCCCACCTACATGCAACTGCCAACCCTGAGTTACAAATTATTTGTAAATTTCAGACAAACATTATGTTAGGGACTGGTTGATATTAGCGTAGTCTTCTATATAATGATATATGCATGTGGCTTGCTATGTACCGTATGTATATACATGTATATACCGGTAACAGCATTATCCCGGTTACATGTACATGTACGTTCAGTCCAAACATATTTTACTAAAGATCAAACATAAAAAAATAACAGCTGAGAACCTGGTGTGAATTGAACTGTGGTGGGGTCTCAAGCCGATCTACCCCTGCACGTCAGAACAAAATGCCATTAAATGGCATAAGTAGCTCGAGGATGAATGTGATCCATCATACCGAAGTTAATTCAACCAGGCCCACAGGTCACCGATATCTGCAATCACGCTACCGCAAGTATATGTTTAAATGTTTAATGTATCATATTTTCATCAATGCAGAAATTCTCATGAATAAAGTGGTACGCACATTATGTACACGTATATGGTATATATCGCCTAAAGTTTAATTAGAATTTCCAATGGATGGAAATGGAACGTCACTTTAATATTTGAGTCGGCAGTGCTCTGAATGTGAAGTGTCAATTTAATGAAATATGGATTGGTTCGCCTGAATGAATTGATGTGTGTGAACATACCATACCGGTACATGTAAAGTGTCCCTTTAATGAAATGTTGAGATGATGGAACAAACGATGAATTTGCAATTTCCTTTAATGAAGAAAACAGTGATGAAATTGGTTTACATGTATATGTACAGTATGGTGGTGAAAATGTGAATTAACTGAAATGATGAAAGTGTCAATGACACGGTAGCTCAACTTGAAACTTGAAAAGGGAATAATTTCATGTGTTACAGTCAATAGAGTGATTAGGAATGCGGAAAGTTGAAATATCTAAGTAATTCTAGATTATCAACATGAAGAGATATATATATATATAAAGTAAAATCAAAGATGGTTGCTGGCGGCTATGTTTTGAAATGAAATTCAAAAACATTTGATAGCTTCCATCTAGTAGATCAATGTCAAGATTAATATGAAGTTTGGAAATGATTGGCTGAGGGAAGTGGACTGTAGGGTGTGCCAAAGAATTTCCTCATGCAAAGAGGGAAATCCAAGATGACTACCAGAAGACATAATTTTATACCCCAAATGAATCGTTGCCATCTTGTTAATGCTAACAGCCATGAAACATTTCATAATGATCGGACCAAAGGTACGACTTGTACCCCATGGCAAAGGATTTAGTCATGCAAAGAATAAAATCCAAGATGGCTGCTGGAGGCCATCTTTTATTTTATAACCGAATGACCCTAAAATGACACTTTCCCATATGCATGTCAATATTAACATCCACGACAAAATTCATGTGATCAGACAAAAACTCCGGCTTGTAGCCCGTGCTAATGGATTGAATTTTGAAATCCAAGATGGCCGTTGGCAGCCATTTTATTTGTACTGAATGATGCCAAAATGACTCGTTCCCTTCTACATGTCAATGTCAAGAGCCAAGACAAATTTCATAATGATACGACCAAAGGTACGACTTGTAGCCCGTGGCAAAGGATTTAGTCATGCAAAGAATAAAATCCAAGATGGCTGCTGGAGGCCATCTTTTATTTTATGGCCGAATGACCCTAAAATGACTCTTTCCCATATGCATGTCAATATTAACATCCACGACAAAATTCATGTGATCAGACAAATCTCCGGCTTGTAGCCCGTGCTAATGGATTGAATTTTGAAATCCAAGATGGCCGTTGGCAGCCATTTTATTTGTACTGAATGATGCCAAAATGACTCGTTCCCTTCTACATGTCAATGTCAAGAGCCAAGACAAATTTCATAATGATCCGACCAAAGGTACGACTTGTAGCCTGTGGCAAAGGATTTAGTCGTGCAAAGAGTAAAATCAAAGATGGCTGCTGGCGGCCATGTTTTATGGCCAAATGACCCCAAAATGACTCGTTCCCATATGTATGGCAATATTAACATCCACGACAAAATTCATGATGACCAGACAAAAAGTCCGGCCTGTAGCCCGTGCTAATGGATTGAATTTTGAAATCCAAGATGGCCGTTGACGACCATTTTATTTTTACCAAATGATGCCAAAATGACTCGTTCCCGTCTACATGTCAATGTCAAGAGCCATGAAAAATTTCATAATGATCCGACCAAAGGTAGACTTGTATGTTACACGGGTGTAAATAGGTTCGGAGTGACGTCTAGTGGATGCGGGAGGAATATATAGGAGAGAATAAAATACACTGGGCCCTGATTGGTCAATAGCCTTGTATGCTTTTTGCATAAACAAATCATCACACCTCTTCCCTATGGTTTCCCATAGGTAAAATAACCATTGGCACAGGAATTAACCCTTTGTAGTGAAGTTTGAATTTTCGGTGTGGTCTAAAATATGACAGTATTTTTTTATGCGGATCTGACACTAGTTACGAAAACACAAGATTTAAAGGCGAATTCCCTGCTAGGCAGACATGATTTTTTTGTGTAAAAAGTTTCCCCAAATGTAAATTTGTCAGATTTATCAAAAAAATTGGACCCACAATTTATATAGCCAACAGCATACGCTAAACGTTAGCACTGAGGCCTATGGAAAACATTTACACCAGTGTAAACTACAGGGAAAAAATGAGCTTTTTGGCATTTTTGATTCCTGGGAGTCACTTTAAAGTATTTTAATGCATTTTTCACAGCCTGGTCTTTCAGTCCAATGAATCTCCGATGCATGGTGTGGCTATTCTTGCTGCTGATGTCTTCTTTCATTTTCATCGGCCAAAAAAATAGTATGATTTTTCATAAAAAATGCCAAATTTTCAAGGTATTTTCAAAACATTTCAAGGTGGTAATATATATATAGTCACATGATAATGCAAATCACCCATAATATGAACATGTCAATGACACACATACCAATTGTTATAAGAAGCATAGCTAACAAGTATTTTTGATTTTATAGCCAGTGATAGACAGATATATATCATAAAAGTGTGTCATTTCCACTGGTGGGTATGGCCATTTGAAGGTTAATAGCACTAAAACTTGGACACATTTAAGAAAATGCTTCAGCATTTCATAGAGAGCATATCTTTGTTCAACTAATTAAATATACACCCACATCCAGTTATCTGGGATCACCCTTGCAGACCTGAAAATGTAATATTTTAGTCTTCCATGTGCTGATAAAGTCATGTGCTTGATGCTCAGTTGATCAGATCTGGACTCAATGACCTCACATCACCAGACAGAAGTTCTCTCATGGACAGAATCTTGTACGGTCTTCTATAACTGGTCCAAGTTTGCAATACCAGACCCCAAAAACTGTGTGAAAATTGGGCCTGAACATGACTTGTGGTGGAAAATAGTGCTTTTTTATGAATAATGTGTTAAAGGGGATGGGGTTAAATTGTGTGTGATAAATAAAGAACCACAGAAGTGATATTGTTTTTGAACACATTTTTTCCATTGATGGGTAATTCTGAAGAAATGTAGGCAAAGGATTTAGTCATGCAAAGAGTAAAATCCAATTTGGCTGCCAGCGGCCATGTTTTATGGCAGTATGAACACAAAATTACTCGTTATCATCTACATATTAACATTCATGACAAATTCGAAGTGGGTATCCCACTATAATTAAAGTTATTGACTTGAATAACTGGGTGATACATTATGTTAGTACTCTGTGTTATGTAAACAAATGCCATGTTATGTAAACAAACAGTACATAAAGAGTAAATGTATGTCATAAGCAAAACACTCAACACCGAGGAGAACGACACTATATTAACTTTTGTCAGAAATGCCACCAAGTTGTTTACAACATACCGGTACCAGTATAGCTATCACAAGTCTTCACTTTTCAAGATCTCTGTGTTGAAAGGGTCACTATGAATCACTCTCCTAAACAATCGCCACGGTGTTGAGCGTTTTGCATACATAGGCCTACGTGTGTACATACCAAATATGAGTCGGATCAGTCGAGGTCCAGAAACATGCCTTTATGAGCATACATGTGTATGAGCGAGGTCAACGTCAAAGTACACGGGCTACATACTAGTACCAAACTCGAGTCGGATCGGTGGAGGCCCAGAAACATGACTATATGAGTGTATATGAGCAAGGTCAAGGTGAAGGACACAGTTGCATGTGAAATTGACCTGCTCATATTGTTCCCTGGATCAAAGTACTAGTACATGCAGGCCTACGTGTACATACCTAATATGAGTCAGATTGGTCGAGCAGTTTTCTAGTCTATAACACACATAAAGACAGAAGTTTATAATAAACTTGCTGATGTTCCCGGCTTCATCCGGGCTATTCGGGGAACAACGTTCAAAAGTATTAGGAGAAAGAAAAAATCTATTTGAGTCGGATTGGTCGATGTCCAGAAACATGGCTATATGGGCGAGTTCAAGGACATGGTCGCGTGTGGAATTTGACCCAACCATATTGTTCCCAGGATCAAAGTAAGCCTACATACCAAATTTGAGTCGGATCGGTCAAGAAACATGCCTACATTATATTAACAAGGACACGGCCGTATGTGAAATTAGACCCGCCCATATTGTGCCCGGTAACAAAGTAGGCCTATATATGCCAAATTTGAGTCGGATCGGTCGAGGTCCAGAAACATGCCCACATGTACATGTACATGTTGTATATGAGTATATATGAGCGAGGTCAAGGGCATGGTCGCACATGGCGGCGGCTCGTTTGATCCAGCGATCTGACCTCTTCAATTCGACGTGATACTTCGCCCAGATCAATTCACTGCATCGATAACATGTATTTATCCGATGAAAAGGCTGTAATTAATCCTCGATGATAACTGATTATCTAGAATCAAGGAATGAATTTAATCAGATGATAAAAGCTGAAACAATCCTTGCTACTTTTCGGTTGGCGATTATCGCAATACAAGAGGGGAACACTCTGACGTTCGTACTCAGATATCATCAATGTTTGTACCTACCCTGTCTGTCCTAGGATTCACGGGAAAATGGCTAATTTGATTCTATTTGTCGTCATATATATACTCTACCCCACTTAGTATTCCTTTTCATAAAGATAAAATAAAACAAGCCGATATGATATGATTAAAATATCTTAAGCATGAAATATTGCGATAAGTTGTTATCAGAGTACGTTATACCTGTGATAGTTACGTTACGCACACGGTGTTCCACTATCGTATTGTGATAATTGTTACTGCTAGATTCTGCGCAGTGGCCGACAGGAAGTCACGTGTTTATTTCGATAAATAGCGTACACTCTTCCTGAATTTCGTCTCATCGTATAGAAAATATAGAAAAAACTATATGACGTCATTCACCTACCTTAGGTATAAACAACTGCGGCGCGCTGAGTGGTTGCTATTATACAGTGGTGTGCGTTAGAAGATGCAGCAAATCAGATCCAAACACTCCCAGAAAATGAAAGTGAACATATGGGGATTCAGAAACACATCTTGGGTATGATCCTAGTTAATAAAATGTATGGTAAGTTCAAGTAACTTGGCACTTCAAACTTAACATGCTCGAGTCTCGTGATCTCTTGTTACCCTCGAATATTGTCGAATACGACAAATAAAAATATAAAATACATTTATAATTGACTATAACGAATTTTTTATTAACTAGTGATTTTCGTCCGTTGTTCCAGGTTTCCAGACCATGTAGCCAACTACGCCAGATTTTGGATCGGTATAACCAGGAATATTCCAGAAACTAATTATTTCGTAACATATGATGGCGCTCGAGTCACTTGGTTTATGTGGTCTTCTGGACAGCCAAATGATGCCGCGCCTTGCGTGTATATGCACAACCCGAATGGATTCAATGATCACCCTTGCAACACACCATCTAGAGACATAACAACATTGTGCGAGAAAGGTTATTATTAAAAATCGATCACAATCACCACGTCACATGTAGTTAGTCCATCACTGGCGTAATCCATCTCATCCGAATATTGGCGATCATTTGTTAATATGTTTGATATCGGAGACAAACATATATGCTATCAGGATTAAGACAGGATTAAGACAATTTGTCATTGGTTACATTCGACCTTAATTTCCCCTCCATGCAGTGGTGTGATTTCCTATTTCAACTAGCCAGGAAAACGAAAACATTCTTGACTCGTCCCTGCTATCACTAACATCTTATCTTCTTATAAGTTATATTATACCTTTGAATCACATAAAGTTAAGTGCAGATACATTGCATAATACTAAAACATGTACATGTAGCGGGTGATTTCCGGCAGCAAGCATGATTTATACGCCCTTTAAATTAGGCTGTAATTGGTACTTGTGATTTATGTGCCCACATTGAGCAGTATTTACAGAGATTTGGAGCACCAAATATACCCAGCCGTATGGCCCTGTCGGAAACTCATCGGAGCGCAAAATAGCACATGTCCGGAAACTGTTTTTAGACTCAGGCTAATTGCCTCTTTGGAGTTCATGCACCTTATTCTAATTCCATATATTTGATAAACCTTATAGATAATTTCACTGTATGTAAAGTTAAGAAAACAATTGTCCATAACGAACGCCTCCATTTTAACAGGATACAGAATACACTCATTGCGCATGTTGCACATTTTGTCGTTTTCGACCCGCGCCCATATGTGCTACATTATCACATGTTTTGACGCGAGCTGAACACGACACAAGCGCCAAAACATGCTACATTTATCGTACATTTTGTCGCTTTCGGCGAAAGCACCAGAAGCGACAAATTTGTGCCATAATGTCGCTTTCAGCGCGCGACTAATGACGCATGTTTTGTCGCTTTCGGCGCACGACAGAAGCGCCATTAGGAAGTGGTCTTACTGTTATTCCATAATGTTTCCATTGTAATTCAAGTTGAATATTTGTCGATAAAGCACGCATTCTGATTGGCCGAGAACTGCCAACATCTGTCGCTGACAGGGCAACTTTTTGAATGGGGCACGGTGTCAACAACGCGTTTACAATGCCAGGAGCCTGCTAATCGAGTCTATATAGATACGGTGAACATGAAGTTAACGTTGTTACGTGCGCTCGCGCAACAGTATGGCGATCAGACAGATTCGTAGGTTGGTGTCACCCTACTCCGTTTCACTCCATGACGTCACCAAAAACGACGTAAAACCTCGTGGCGTTCTAACATTTTACTGTGCCGCGTTTTTGCTATGTTTATTTTATGTGTTGTTTTCGATTATTTGTTTGTCGCCGATATCGCCATTTGTCGGGATTCCATGTTTCTATATTTAAAACTGGCATGCTCGTAGTGAGCCTCGATTTCGATTTTTTCTCCCATGTCAAAATACGTCAGAGTTATGACAAAATAGATCGACCTACATTTTCTCCATCAGAACTCTATATCAAAGAGTCTATAGACTCATTCGGGACCTACATAGACTCCTTCATTTTGGGTATTTTTACTTATAATTGGGAAGTTTTATCATTTTTGGTTAGTGCGAAGACCTCTTTTTATCGTGCGGGAAAAGAGAGACATTCAAAACGCAATTTCGTTATTCGACGCAATAGGCTGAATAGCCTAATAGCCTAACCTTCAGCCGAGTTCCGGGTCAAATACGACGAATGACGTAACACAAAACAAAACGCATTTGTTGACACAAACACCGTTTGAAGAGTTTATTATTACATAAAATGATCGTTATTGATTAATTATGGATTAATTATTGATATTTATTGTTGCATATTGGCTGCTATCAATATTTACACAAATGGTATTAATTATTTCTTATAATTGCTCCTTTGGTCAACTTTGACTATCGGAAAATGAAAATGAAAATATGCCGCTGAAAAAAATGTAATCGATATTAAAGGTACGGTTGGCCTTGACGGTGGGTATCCTGTGAAAATATTTCCAACCGTCAAAAACCACCACAAACAGAAAGAACATCAAAATGTAGACAGACTTTGTCCGTATACAAATAAGAAATATCGCATAAACAGTATGTTATTGTCATATGGTTGACCATTGTTATGTAAACAAAAGCATAAAAAGTTACTTTTCTGGTGTTTGTTTATATTATAATGGTAAACATAAAGAGCGTTCTTTGTGGGTGAATTCCTGATACGGAACTACTAAAGAGCGTTTATGCCATTTGTGTGTGATTAGCCAGTAGCATTGTGCTTTCTTCTGTAACACAATCAGGCTCTTGCTTAGGTAAAATATAGTAGGTCTTTAAGATAACATGCTGTTTACGCGATGGTCTTGGTATATATGAACGAAACTGTATGCGTTTTACTGTTTTTTCTGTTTACGGTGATTGGAACAAATATGAATATTTTCGACAACTAAGGCCTCACGTGCCTTTAAAGTCTCACCCTTTCGGCAACATGGAATTTGTTTTAATTACTTAAATGATTAATATAGTAATTTGCCTTTTATCTGTGATGAAATGAGAAATGGTAATTGTCTCTTTTTGCTAACATTAAATTAAATTAAATAAATTAAGTAAAATACATTGAAATTATTTTTTTAATTATTTTTTATTACATTTTTGCGCACGTTGGCATCTCTCTGAGTGCATTCTAGTTCTTGTGATGTTATGAGTGAGTAACACCGTGGAACGTTCCCAGATATTTGATCACCGCAAAAAGTATACCTCACTTCAAAGAATGTAATATCGGTATAAAGTGTTTTTCGTGCAGTTATTTAATTTTCTTGGTCGATTGAATTACATGTCGAGACAAACATCACCCTGTTTCGTTGGATATTTCTTTATTTTGTGCGAGTCTCGCAATGGGGGTTCTCAAACTTTCCCGAGCATGCATACTTTTCAACTATTTCTGCTCTCAAAAAATAAAAACATAAAATGCATGGACAGGTTTCATAAGCAATCACTGGCTAATCACATACGTCATCCTATAATAGGTAGTTGATAGGAAACAGACAGTAAGTGGTAAAAATTATAAATTTATTCCGAACAAAAATTATTTCGTGTTTCTGGAGGCGGAGGGTGTCCTAAAGACTTGCTAGAACGGAAACAAAATTGGGTCGAGCGGTGGTGTGGATAGGCCTATAATTGAGAATCACTGTGGTGTGGATATAATTGAGAATCGCTGGGGTTTCGCTATAATTGAGATACATGTATAGTTGGGAATCACTCGGGCGTGTATATAATTGAGTATCAATGGGGTGTGGATATAATGAGCATTGCTGGGATGTCGCTATAATTGAGAATCGCTGGGGTGTGGCTATATTTGAAAATCGCTGTAGTGTGGATATAGTTGAGAATCACTATGGTGTTGATATAATTGAGAATCGCTGGGGTGTGGCTATAATTAATTATTGGTGGTATGTGACTATAATTGAGCATTGCTGGGGCATGGATATAATTGAGAATCTCTGGGGTGTTGCTATAATCTTCAGCAGTCGTTTTCACGAGTCAGACCATACACTATAGTCCAGGTGATTGATAACGAACCAAAACTGTATATAGCCTACATGATTGTGTGACGTCACCAATCTTTAACAATTACCGACCAAGTGAAAACGCATTGAAGCCAACCCAAATCGGTCATCGTTCAGCCTATCATGGCCATCGACAACCGCCAGCATCGCATGGTTCTCTAAACGTCTTCAAATCATTATAATCATTATTTGTGTTATTGGTGAGGGCAAGTATAGGCCTATACAGAATCCTAACGGTCTCGTGGATCACATTCCCGGACCATCTCCTTCGGCAGAAAGTATTGGATAACACTCGAAACTTGTCAGTTGCACAATGTATCTAGGATGTTTTATTTTTCATGACAAACGGGTTATGCCCCAAATATGTTGATAATAAATTAATCGACATTTCTACTATAGCCTTACAAGCACAAACTTTATTAAGCCTATTTTCGCCCCGGTACGAGATTCATCACAACCACAACACGAAATAGATGTACATCATATCTTTATTTTCCATTTAATGCACATCACTTGGGCTTTAAGTGTAAGTTTTTCTGTAGAAACTACCGTGCAAAAGGAAACAAAATACATTTTATATATGCTATTAATTGTTACAACAAGGCTACATAGTACACACACGAATCTGATAATCCACAGATAATTAATATTTTCTTGAGTCGAAAAGGAACACATAATTATGAAAAAAGCAGAACATACATTCAGATTCAAGTGAGTTCGTTAGGGTTAGAAACATAATAATAATGCCGTTATTCGTCCAATTTCGTTCAATACGATGACATTTTACATATGAAATGAACACGATGAAATGGACAATCGGAGAGCTCCACCATCGTCAAGAAATAGTAGGGTTAATTTCAGTAAAATACTCACAGCTTCCTATGGATAACATGCAACTGTCATCGCTTATGAATATCTCGATGTTGGTAGATTATACTCTATAATTATGTGTACAAAACGACCAGATTATGTGTTTTATTGGGTTTGTTTTACATTTTGCATCTTGGATTTCTCAGCAACCCGGATGTGTCATTAACCAAATTTATACACGAAGTTACTTTTATGTTCCACTCTTGGGACGAAGCCTTATTTATGTACGGACTGCAATTAATCATAATCATACTACGAAATAAGGCCTACATAGTACATATGTGAATCGGATCTGATGGGAATACGTATCTATGAACTGATTTTGATAATTGTTTTAAAACCCCAGGGTTTAGTCGTGTTCCGTTAATTATGCTAGCGTATGCTGATATCGTTGGTGATACTTAACAGCTCGGATATGTTGTCATCGCTCACAGCAAGAGCGATACGCGAAGATTAGTCAGCCAGGCAGATTTGGCGATATCGGCGATCACGCCGGTCGTGACGTCGCGGTTATAACAACGACCACAGATACCTTGACCGTATGCCTCTACAAAATAAACCCACTGCATGGTTTATATAATAGTCACATTTGGTGGACAACGTTGGCCGGTGGTTATTTCGGTATCACCCAGTGGAAACTTATGCACAACGATGAACGTGCGTCAATTTAAGAATATTATATGATCATACAGTACCATTTCTGCAATATATATCTTCAGATGCAGTTGAAATCGGGATGACGTTATCGACAGATCTAACAATGGAAATAACTACCAGCATGTCGCTGATCTCGACTGAGTCAACGACAAGTGAAACGTCGAGCCAGCCCGGATCAAGTACAACAAGTGAAACGTCGAGCCAGCCCGGATCAAGTACAAGTGAAACGTCGAGCCAGCTGGGATCAAGTTCAACGATAAGTGAAACGTCGAGCCAGCCCGGATCAAGTACAACAACAAGTGAAACGTCGAGCCAGCCCGGATCAAGTACGACAAGTGAAACGTCAAGCCAGTCCGGATCAAGTACAACGACAACAAATGCTTGGAGCAGCCCATCAAGTGAACTAACGACCACTGACATAGCTACAGTGACATCCATACATAATATCTCGATAGTTGATTTAGGAACTGCGGTAACAGCTACACAATCAATCAATACAACACAGAGAAACATTTCGGACGCCAAGATAGGGACGACTTCTTCAGGTTTCTGGTCACCAGGCCTGAGATCAAAGTCTTCTCAGTGCAGATGCTACTGCAAGGTATCCAGAAAAGAAACCGTCACCAAAAAGGACATCGTCGCGTCAGTTATCCAACGAAATACAACGTCTCGATACAGGCGAAGTAAATCCTCGGTGTTTGAAAAAGATCTAGTGACCTTGGCCTTCAGTTTTCCACCACTTTGCATCTGCGTAAGTGTTTTCCTGTTGATTGTATGGATGGATATCGTCCGTCCCGAGAAAAGACAGATTACTGTGCCATAGCCAGCGCGGCCGAATACCAGAAACGAATACATGAAACGATCACATTGACACCTATGTCACGAGAATGAGGAACCTCTGAGCTCTGGTTTGGCGAAAGACGCCCTTGTAGATTATCTGGGCGTTTTTTAGTGGATGTCGTGTAACTTGCTGTCGCTATCTGGACAGCTATATGCATTTCATATTGAACCCTTTATTGCCATACAACTGTCATTGAAATTGTATATTATTCAACTGGAGTGATGTTTAGGAAATGTGCAGTAAGCTGATGACATATAGTACAAGTGCAAAAGGATTCGTATTAGTTGGTGGGAAATCTTCAGATAATAAGTTCAATTAAAACGGCCTACAGTTGTTTATATAACCTATTATGTGAAATTGATCTATGGGAACTAACTGGTCGTCAATGAGAATTTAGTAAAGATAGTCTTAAACAAATGACGATCACTACCGTAGTTAGCGACTGGGCGGACGTTGCATCAGACGGAGCACTTGGTCACAACAACAATAAAGTAATAGGGGAAACCGCCACTGAAATTAGTGTAAATCTAGCCATGAGCTTTTGTATCAATAAACTTACATAGTATGGATTGTTTATGTTATCGTTGCCAATAGTAATACATATTAAACAACGTTCTCTTCAGTGCGATTTAATTTTGTGCCAGTATATGCAAGGTGATCATGTGCAAACCTATTTTACAAATAGTGGGTAGTCCAGAATGGTATGTGTGCGTTACATAAGTGTGCGTGATAAGTCAACTACTGTAATTAAATTTCGCTAAGTGGAAAGTCGGGAGCCCAAAACACATCACACGGAATTAACATAATAAACTAGTTGAGAAAGGAGGAATAGTTGATATATACATCGTGTTGGTAAAGAACTAATAAATATATAACCATATCGTTTCAAGCCTGAAGCATGAAGTTTGGCAATATTTATTTCGCCAGTACTCCTTTGGTGTGACCTTTCCCTGATGTCGGCTAATTTCTGACAAACTATTGTGTGATGCACGGCGCTCCTCTGCTTTATCAGCGTCACAAAAGGCGCATATAGTCCTCGTTGCATATTGTGTGTCACCTATTTGTTCCGAAAGGGTTATAGAATGTCTGGAGTATCGAATTTTCAGAAAACTGCTTGACATTAAAACATTAACCAGACCCGACATCAAAATGTATTCGTCTATTACAGAAAAATTACAGCTATTTCGTTGGCCAATACAACAACAAGGAGTATGAGCCGGGTCGCGAATGATATGTCGTCGATCCACACAATGCAAATGCTTGGTTTGAAGTATTACGACGCGGAGGACATCGTGACATTCCGTCGAATATGCTCAACTATATAAAAGTCATATACTGGAAATTCTTCGAAGGCACATCATTCAAGAAGCCAAGTTTGTGTTGTCTCGTACAAACACAGATAGCCGAGCCGACTGTGGTTTTGAAATAACATAAGAACACCCATGTTTCTTTTTTAAGAAATCCAGTCAGGAACTGCAAGACACTAACAAATTTCGCAGAACAAATTTGATGAAATCTTTTCAGATTAACAAATTATCACCTTCATTGCATACATACTCTGAACCCGTTAGGCTATTTCGGTACACATGCCGCTAGAATTTTTGAGTTTCACAAAGTAAGCCCAATATTACTTGCAGTCATCGTCTGTGCAAACAGATAGTTAACTGGACAAACAGGTCGCAATGTTGAATGTGATGGACTTTGGTTATAGTCATATAACTCAGAACTCACCTATTCCCAAGTTTGCATTCGTTTTTTTCAAATTGACATGACACGAAAACTCTCAGATAAATAATTATGGGTGGTTGTATTTCTAAATATAAATAATTAAAACATTTCTTAATCGATATGTTTTCAGGGATATATAAACTGCATTTGTGACAAAAATATTTGCAGAAGCTTTTGGCACTTGAACACTAAACATTTAAGAATATTGCATGTCATAAAAGTTATGTATAGAAAGTGATCCCATAATTTCCAACTCATGTTTCGTGCTACCACAGTTATCACATGTACATACTTTCAAACGATTCTCTACATATGTTATAACATCCATGATGAAGTATCGAGATTGTTTGTTCAAAGCCTGCTCTAGGACTTGGGATTTGTGTCAGTTTTCAAGGCTTTTTGTTCCGTTAATTTGTGGGTACTTGGACCATTATATCTGAACTCATTCTTATTTGCAGTTGATTTTGCTTTTGAATTTCTCTAATCGTAACTAACAATTTCAACGCCACGCGTGGCATATGCCTCCGTCGCTCAGTTTAGAGAGTGGGTAATACTAAATTGTTTTATGGATGGAACAATATATTATTTTCTTAATCCCAGAAGGTTCGTCATTCGGAGAAATTCAACGGATAAAACCCATTGTGTCCTTTCCAAGGTATGATAGATTGGAAGCATCGATGGAAAATCATATCATTTCCAAAAAAGACAATAACTCTGACAAATGGACAGAACATATCAGTATCCCTGGTCCTGGTCGCCTATTAATTGGCGCCAATTAACATTCAAGTCTGACCACTGCAACTCGAGTTACAAACACGTCCAACGCGGGCGTAACCATGGTAACAATGAATGCACGAGCCCCGTAGTATATGGGTATCATTTCGTGCTTGGTGGATTATCACCATACCACAACACAACCAAATCGGATGATGCATGCCCAAGTTACAAGCTGAAATGTTCGCACCGAGAAACAATTACAGTTCAACCAATTCCAATGATCATGTCCAAGATACCAGTTGAAATGTTCGTACGGTACACAATTCACAGATTTCCATATAAAAAGGGCCGTAACTCTGGTAAAAAAGAATGGAGTATGTGAGTATCCTTTTTCCAAGCTGTGCTATCAACATGCCAGCGTATACTGGATCCGACAATTATAACATTGATTGATTGATTGTTTAATGGCTGATATAATGCAATAATTATGTTTATAACAACTACTATACAAGAAGATTATAACATTATATCACATGAGTTACAATGTGAATGTTTAGACTGAGCCCTCGACTATATAACCCGATCCACCTTTGGGGTCCGGGCGATTTCCCTAACTTTATTTTTGGTGCTGACCTTTCTAGGCCTTCGACAATTTCCTATAGACGTTTCAGAAAATTTAATGTTAGTATATACAACGTGATTACTGACCTTGAAGCTACTGCCAGTGGAACTTGTTTACCAGATTATGATAGGTCACCTCGGTGACTACCAATATCTCTACTGATATTGGCATCAATCAAAATTGCATGCTTATGAAACTGTTATGAATAAACCTGCTGCAATCAAATGTAAATACACTCAAAGAAAATACTTGCCTATACGAACATAGGCTTAGAAAAGATACATTTTTCTTAAGCGGAGTATATACAACCAGTTTCTCAAATATAAAAATAATTGGTGCCGTGCAACATATCGACACCAACGTAACCTGATCACACAATGGAGAAAGATATCTCTCCAGAATTATTTTATAGATAGGTGTGCTGGCGACGTTAAAAGAACTGACTTCTGGTCACTATAAAACCATTTCTGTGCAAAAAGAAGTCGTTGGAAAGTATTATGTTAGATTATGGAAATCGAGTGATATGTGAGCCAACGAAGATCTGTAAAAAAAAAACAATTCTCACCTTTCTCTGTTAAAGTGAACAGGGACATTGATAGAGATATCGACCCAGTTAACATGGATCCTCCTGGTGTTAAAGCTGTAGTTGATAATATTTCCACCCAGAATAGCATAATGGAAACCACAAAGGACTCTAGCTCAATATATGTTTTGACAGCATAAGACAAATCGGTTCTAAAAGTCGATTGATGTGATATTATGTCTGAAAAACTTATGAGACTCGGTTGCCCAGCTGGCTAGTCTTATTATCACCAGTTGTATCAGTGGGATATTCCCGGATAACCTCATAATAGACCAAGTTGTTCCTCTGTTAAAGAAAAATAGCCCTCTCGAAATAAAAACCTATAGGCGAGTCAGTATAGTTTCTGTGTTCAATTCGTTCTCATCTATCTGGTTTCTTGGCAAACATTTATGATAACTCTTTGGAAAGCGCCAGTATTTCAACTCACATTTCTGGTACTACATGAAGACTGGAAGTAGGCGCTGGATCAAATAAATAATTTGCAGATCTTCTTACGGACTTAACCAAATACTTTGATTACTTACCCCATCAACTTCTTGCTAAATTATCAGCCTGCGGAATCGCTGAAAAACGACCTCACCTCAATGAGTGTTCAGTAACTGCTCTGTCGCAGGCACATGAGTTCATCAAGGAGTAGACCTTGGATCTTTCGTAATCAATGTCTTTCGCAACGATATGTTCTGCTCCATGAACAATAGTAATCTTCAAAACCATCCGGACGACAAAACCCTGTCAATTTCCCGCCCACTACAGATATACAGTCGGACTTTTGAGTGAACTGGTTAAATATAACGGCATGCTAGCAAATACTGAAAATTTCAAAGCTATTGTCATAGGAAAATGGTAAACATGAGGAGCGTTATAACATTTTTGTGCAAAAAGTTGAAAACATCCAATACATTTTAATGACTTAAGTAAGTATCTCTGTTCAGAGGATTTATATCAGTATATTAGTATTTCGTATATTTGTCGATCACCGATGTGTCGATTATTTTGGTTTGGTTACCAGATCGTGGAAAGGGTAACAAATTACTATGTAAATTATTATGTAAAGATTATGCGCCCCTTCAAACACAGCATAATAAAAGAGCAAAGACGCGACAGGCTTATCGAGACAGAGTAATCGGTTTAGACCTGTATTTTATAATCACGGATTTTCACCGTAGTTTTGCCGGTCCCCAAATGCCCAGCAAATTTCACCGTGTAATTCACGGTTTCGAAAAGTCGCACACATTCCTTCTCCCGGGGACGCCTATATGTCAGTTTATATCTGTATTTATACGTGTTCCTACTAGGTCGCCTTAGTTCTAAAATCTTTAGTGATGGTCCCGCTAAATCGGGTGATATGTCCCGCTATATCACTCTATGTCACTGACATAATAACACGTTACAAGTCGCACGTACCAATGACTAGTAGGAATCATTCACAATTGTCCGACTGATGGACGCACAGCCACACTACCTGAAAGCGGTTCCCGGCATTCTCAGTATATTAATTAGGACATACTCCCTGCAGTACTGCAAATCATGATAGCAGCGCCATCTAATAGACACAAGTTACACAATCGATTGCAATCAAAGACCGTTTCTAATATTGTGCTTCAGTCGATGAGATGTACTGGTGTAGGTATAATGAAGTGTGCGAATTTTCCATACCCCATTTCTCAAAATGACAGTTAGAAGTCTTTAAGAGGTTGTCGCTTGACTTGCATGTTCCCCACTGGGCAACTGAAGCGGGTTTTCTTTAAGATGTTACGATCAGGATGATTGATATCAGCTCAAATTTATTAGGCAAATTGTATGAATTTGTTTGCAGTTTCTTGTCCTATACTTATGAATTTATATATCGGCACCAGGGAACAACAATATTCGTCAATTATTGTCAGAAGAATGAAATATTCAAAATATTGACACAAGAGTAGAATTTACCTTGCTGTCATTTCACTCTATCTTATCGATAATAAATGATACGTTTAGTATGAACCTCATACTGAGCCACTGCCTCCACCCACTCCGATTTATATATATTTTCAGACGTCTGTCTTCTTGTCCGCTATAGACATTCAAGGGGGACCTAATAGGGAGCTACAAATTGGTCTAACTGTGATAATTTCCCAGGAAGATAATGCTGAAATTTAAAACGCTCCAAAAGTAGTGGTCATGAAAGGAGGAGGGGTGTCGGAATTCAATTACAACATTTCCATAATACAGGGAATGGTGGTCTTATTGGTCATAAAGTGGAGCTGTCCGAATAGGACACCAATTAGTCAACACATATTATCACGGATTTCCTCTGAACTCATATATATATTCATCATCGTGATAATATGATGACTCTAATGGTGAGTATGTTTCCATAGTGGCGCAACAATTGTCAAAACAAATGTCGCCTATCTTTATTTACCAAACTGATATGTTGGGATCTCCGTGGTACGATAAATCGAATTTTGAAGCTCAAAGGAGCCGAAGTGGCACAATCGATTCCGGGAATGAAGGTTGGAGGAGAGTCACCAAAATCGATCAAGACATCTTATCACCGATTTTCTCCAACAATTTAGGCATCGCCATGACTTGTGAAATCTAACAGTGTAGCTTAAATGCATTTATAATTTATAATAAGAAATTAAGAACATATGCACAAAAATATTCTTCGCCCTGGAAATATTTTCTTAATCATTATAAATAATTTATAGTTATAAGAATATTCCACCCAATTTCGCAGTGTGGTAGTGCTCCCAAGAAAACATATTCTAGGAGTAGTACGTGCCACTTGTTAGCGTCAATCGTAAAATTGGGCATAAGTGTATTTTGAGTATGTTAGTACTATGGTACTATATATTTGAGAATCGTTGATAAAAATGAGCGTAAGTATATTTTCGTCAGAGCGTCACATGTGTTTATATTTTTGGTGAAGTTGTTTTGTAATCTCGGCCGACTATTGCGTGTCTGCAACTAAATAATCTTAATCAATTCATAGAGCAGGTCGCCAGAGCGTCATGTGTGTATATTGTTGACTAACAAGTCATCGTGTGAAGTTGCTTTGTAATCTCGGCCGACTATTAAATGTCTGCAACTAAATAATCTCAGCTTAAGACGGCTTAACCAAATTATTTGCTTAATTGTTCAGACAGGCATACATCTTACTGAAAATAATCACGATCGACTATTAAATGTCTGCAACTAAATAATCTCAGCTTATGACGGCTTAACCGAATTATTTGCGAAAAGATTCAGACACACATACATCTTACTGTATTTTGTGGCCAACTATTTGTTTGTTAATTTAATGCAAGTTTCAAACAAATTTTAATATTTTTCATGAAACTCTGTTTTGTTAATTTTATTAATCGATGTTTAGAAATAGCTTAACTAGTTTATATACCAATTATATGTGTACAGCTGTTCACATTTGATTTTAGGTATATATTCTCGACAAAAAATATATATTGTCAAATAATATCCTACCACACGATATCAATACACATGATGATGGAAAATATATTCAAATATTCATGCTTAGGCATAACATGGTTGTGGCAATTTATGGTTGGAAATTACTTAAATGACCAACACGTCGTGAACAATGAACAATATAATGAAGATGACGAGCAACCAATTGTCGACTGGCCTGAGGCATTACGTTATGGAATGAATAACGACAGCGGATCAGAGAGCGGATCAGAGAGCGGATCAGACAATTGTTCTTCTGAAAGTTCATATCGGGACATAGAAGCCGATTTTTGGAGTACTAGCTCACAATCATCTTTTACCTGTTCAGAATGTCACAGTTACCAACACCAGCTCGAGGATTGGGACCTGGAAATTGAACTTATGGAGGAGTACACATATCTGTTGGACAGTGCCTATTCATCCGAAGAAATGTCTGATTCTGTCAACTGGGATTAAAAAAATGAACACTTTAAATATTGTATATCATACCATATGTGAACTTGAATTATGTCATCACCAATAAATGCATGTATAATCGATTATCTTTTCAATAATAATATCTCTCTGGGTTCTATCGTGGTAAAACTATTTTGTTTGGCAAGAGATTTTCCACAATAATCTCAGATGCTTATCGCGTTAATGCTAATACGTCACATAATCTGATCACATTAGCAGCTTATCGAACTATGCACACATACGCTCAAATAATATGTACACGCTGTAACACGCAACCCTTGAAGTTACTTTGATGTTATTGATATTTTGAACAAACTGAAAACATGATGATGCAAGATATTTTCCATTTGTTATGCTTATAGCTGTACCAATTGATTGTATGTAATCAACGACAAAATGACCAACACGCCGAGAATGATTAATTCATACCATGCTGATGATAAACACTGGAATATATGCATTCATACTGATGGTGACATTGGCCAAGATGACAGCGACTCGGACTGGGATTAAAAATAAACACTTTAAATATTGTATATCCTACCATATGTGAACTTGAATTATGTCATCACCAATAAATGCATGAATAATCGATTATCTTTTCAATAATAATATCTTTCTGGGTTCTATCGTGGTAAAAATATTTTGTTTGACAAGAGATTTTCCACAATAATCTCAGCTGCTTATCGCGTTAATGCTAATACGTCACATAATCTTATCACACGTACATATTAGCAGCTTATCGAACTATGCATACATACGCTCAAATAATATGTACACACTGTAACATGCAATACTTGGAGTTACTTTGATGTTATTGTTATTTTGAACTGAAAACATGATGATGCAAGAAATTTTCAATTCGTTATGCTTATAGCTGTACCAATTGATTGTTTGTAATCAACGACAAAATTACCAACACGTCGAGAATGATTCATACCATGCTGATGATAAACGCTGCAATGTATGCATTCATACTGATGGTGAAAAATGGCCAAGATGACAGCGACACGGACCAGTCCATCAGACGCCGTCCCGTCTATTCCATCATATAATTGGAATATGTCCACAATGTTTTACTTGAAATAATTTGAATGTCATTGCTCTCACATAAATAATAAAGAGCGTTTATTCTTTACTTCTCTATCACGATGAAGTTATTGAGCATCGTGTATCGCTATTTCACCAGAGGTCACATGTTAGACCTTGTACACGTATATACATACGTAACATCAGAGCAAGAAGAGGGGAGAGGGAAAAAAGCAAATGAGCAAGCGGGGAGAGGGAAAAAAGAGAAAATAGCGAGCAAGAGAAGAGAAGAAAAAGAGCAAGTGAGCAAGGGAAAAAGAGCAAAAGAGAAAGAGAAGAGGAGAAAAAGAGCAAGTGAGCAAGGGAAAAAGAGCAAAAGAGCAAGAGGTGAGGAAAAAAGAGCAAGTGAGCAAGGAAAAAAAGAGCAACTGAGCAAGAGGTGAACAAGTGAGCAAGGGAAAAAGAGCAAAAGAGCAAGAGGTGAGGAAAAAAGAGCAAGTGAGCAAGGAAAAAAAGAGCAACTTAGCAAGAGGTGAGCAAGTGAGCAAGTGATCATGTCGATAACAATCACACGAGTCAATGGATTATAAAAGCATTTTATAGATCGAAAATAATTTTGTCATAGTGTTAGATTGTCTTGTATGTACACACGCTATGACATCATTAAAGGGGACAATACACTCAAGGAGTTCAATGTTAAAGTGACACGAGGTAAGGGACGTGATGCAATATTGGTGTGTGAATATTAAAGGAACACAATGCACTCTAAAGGGACACAAGGCACTCATTATGAATGAATGTTAAAGAAACACAATACACACGCAGTGTGTGAAAATTAAAATGAAACAGAACAATATATAAATACAAATTTTCGGGCTCTTAATGTACCATTTATCAATATGTATCGTTTCTCGCTCTACAATTCCCAATAATCCACTCACTCTCTCCCTGCTTATAGATATATAACGAAAACGAGAATATCATGTTGATGAAGTTTATTGAAATTTAATCATTGTCTGAATCTTCGAACGTTAAACATACTTCTAGGAGTTTCTTGAATTTTCTCATCGCTTCATCTGCAGCCCATTCATTATTATATCCGTGTTTGGTCAGTTTGACCATTTTTTTCATGATCATGTTATGTATGGGTGATGTTTTCAATCGATACTGGTATTCTATTAATCGTCTATAACTTTTGAGAAAGAGAGCAAACTCTGTGTCGATGGTAGCCTCTTCTCCCGGCATGCTCTCTTCTCCCGACATGCTCTCTTCTCCTTTCGCATCATTGGTGACGCGTTTCATCATACTTTTGAATGTGTCCATCTCGTTGACACATCGCGCAGCTTTCTTACGACCGAATACCGTTCTACTACCGGCGACAGTATCATCTTCTGAATCTGACGAATCGGTTCTAGATTCAGATGAAGATGAACGGGGAACGATATCAGATTCTAGGTCATCGGTATCTTCTCCGAAGAAATCTGTTTTTGTCCGGGTACTCCGTGTTTAATCTGTTTATGTCTTTGTAGATTGTAGTTCGTCGATAAAATATTTCCGCATAAATGACACCCGTGCATTATCGCGAATTATTGGAAGAACGATCACTCTTATAAGTAGCGATAAAAAGAGAGAATATGGTGTGGTATACAACCGTCGCGTTAAGAGTACGTTCGTCCCGGGTCTAGGGTATAGATCTTTGACCGCTGGTGATTCAAATAATGCCAATTTATCAGTATGGTACTCTCTGTATTCATTCATGATTTGGCTAATCGAATGACAATTCGCTTTTCATTTTCTTCTTATTATTATTAGACAAACCTCCAGCTAACACTCTCTTGTTGGTTTTTTTGGACGCGTTACGTGTGTTTGTCAACTTATTTGCTGCAACTTCGACCTTAGCCATTTCAATCGCTTGTGCGACGGGCGTCACTACGTTAATATGTGGTTTTAGAACGTCTTCTTCACTATCACTATTTTTAGTTCTGGCAATAAAGTAGCGACCCATATTATCTGGCGTTAACTTCCCATCAATCATGTCTCTGAAATGTTTTCTCCACTTTTCAATATCTGTTGGAATATACGGGATCGACATGTTTCTTCAAATGTAGTGTACAAGTCACTCTTTTTTCTGCATTTATTTTAGAAAGTTTATCGCCTCTTATAAAAATCCTGAGACGCCAGCTGGAGACGCTGAAGTTTATCCTACCGGACGTTTATGTAGAATGAGTCCTCGAAACTCTGATTAATCACCCGTATCACGTGTGTCTCGCTTTATAACCCTGATGATGGGGAATGATGTGTCACCAGCTATTGAATCTCCGCATATCCGAACAAATATATAATAAATCCGTGTCTATATGAACAGTTATATTTATGTCTTTCAAACAACATAACCACGTGCCTTCCAATATTAATACACCAGGTAACTCTATTGTGAAGTCGAGAGGACGATTGTCTGGATATGTATTAATCGAATCGTCGCTAGTCAGGTACAGATAATAATTATCCATATGACTATAGTTTCTAAAAAAAAAATTCAAAGAGAATCATTATTCTTCTTCTCTTATAGTTTTATCAATATCACTGAATATATGCTTGAAGATTGACCACTGGTTCAAATTTAACGGAATACCTATAATCGTCGGAGTGTTATTCACAACTCGCCTAATGTCTGTATAAATGTGTCCTTGATTATTACATACTGTAACAGTAATGTTTGATCGTATTGTCCACTTTTTCACGAAAACACACGGGTGTTGTTCGTAATCATTGGGGTGTGACATATTAGTATGAAGTAATTCATAGTCAACCGACTCACGTGGTATCTTCTTTGGAACTAAAATAAATGGTAGTGATACAGTGATTACCATAATAGTAATTCCTATCCATTTAATGAGATTCATATGTAGACGACCACGTTCTGTTTGAAACGTATTCGTCAAGGTACCTGTTCTATTATCCATTATTATCCATTGTTCTCGTGTACAGCTTACTCTTATTAATTTTGATATCTGGCGACATCCGACTCTAAAATCCACGAATTAAATTTGTCTGGCCATGAATGCCAATGCACCATGATAGTTATCGATGTCAATAATGCGTTTCGGTCATGAAGTGTCATAATATGTCGGTTGGGTACTCTTTTTCTGGCACAGTTCTGTATCGGAATTCCTAAAAAATCAAATGACAGGGAAATTTTCAAACAAACAATTTTATCTTTAAGTCAGAAACTTCTCTTGATATTGTTTCAGACATAATCTTTCAACATGGAACTTGTAATTTATATTTTCTTACACCATATATCATTGGCAAACTAGATTATCAATCGATCAAACAAGAACAACACTGTGGGTAATGTTTACACAGTTTACGTCGATGATCTTCATAACATGTGTTGTCAGTTTAAAATCATAACTTTACTGTCAACACCATCATATGACAAATGGAGATATATAATAATTGGGTAACTAGAAAACCCCACTCCATTATAACATTCATATTTGCACTAACTTTCGGGAATGTGTGTGTATATATACTTGCAAATGTACGCCTGTCTATCTGTCCGCTTTATCAATAAATGTGCGACTCCAGCGAGATATAACAGAGTTAACGTTACACGAGGAAGATAATGATGTTTTGATTACACTTCAGAACCATCACAGCTGTTGTCCGTATCGTACATGTATGTATGCGCCGAAAGCTGATGACAATGAGAACAGCCAACTGGTGGATACGTTACGTTTGTCATGTTTACTTCTTTGTCAATTTCAACGCAGCAGGTGAGTGGAACGGTTGTCTTTTACTTTCTAATGCATGCCTGTTAACACATTGTCCTATTATTGTCGTAGATATTATCAGGGTGCATCCATGAGCTCACAATGGTTTGTTGTTCTAGTTTCTGAGACATCTCAACACCAGCGTCTGTATCAAGATCCCAATTCGAAATATTATAACAAATATAACAAGGCCTAGAACCTATGTCAACAATATCAAGTCTCTATCACAAAGCAGCTTGTATTTTTCTGACGGGATACTCTAGTAGACGGGCTGTTGACATGCCCACTCAAATATCAGTACTCGTTAAAAACTCATAGTTATAACTTAAATTTACAAGAAAAATATGCAACGATTTTCACCAGATTTTGAACATCAAACGCTCCTCAATAATTTACAACCCCTTTCATTCGTAAGTAAAATAACTCTCGCAACACATATTTAGCTCATCCGCTGCATGGGATCCAGTTGAGACGTTTCACAACGTCTGAAGTGTGACGGTTTAGATGCTATATTAGTGACATCGGTTCTTTGCCTTGTATAAGTAAACAGTGCAGCGACAAATCGAAAAAGAGCTCTAGTTTTCGAGATAACCCCTTCCCAAGGTAAAACAAGTTGAAACCAACATTTTTTTTAAAGAAAACAATTATATTGTTTACGAAAATGACAGTGAAAAATAACGGAATTGGTGGTGGCTATTGTCAAATCGACGATGAACGATACCCACCAGAGATTTGTCCCAGAAATAAACGATTTTGGTAAAGTGTTAGTTAAGTTGGATTTTCCTGCCATTTGGAGCCGAAACAATTGTTTTTTGGTGAAAAATCTCTTGTTTTCCCACAAAAATATTTTTTTCAAACATTATCATTCAAACGAATATTGCAATATTGTAAACATATTGTATCCATATGGTGTAGTAGTTATCTGACAAGCATATGTAGAAAAATGTTAACACAAAGATTGAACAGTTTGCGAGATACTGCATTTTAGCTACCCTCCCCAAACAAAATAATTACATAATTTACGTTACCAAATGACCTAATTGATCATAATGGGACCCAATATGACTCGCATGCTGAACATTGGGCTCGGATACATTGTTTCAGTGATTAAAGGGTGTATTGTCCTCAAGACCACCAGTTACAACAACAACAACACATTTTATTGATAACAGTTAATTTAAACATGCATCGACATTGTAGGACTGACATATTTGTTTTAAACACCATATGACACACAATGTATACATGCAGTATCACAAATATCAAACAAGATTGTTGTTGCCAAAGTGATTGTTAGTGTCCCCCTAAATAATAAGATGTATAGAACATAAATATTGTAAATAAATTCCCACTATAGTCTCACCAAGATGGCAGTTCCCTCAGTTTTATATACCAGAATATCTCAATCAAAAGCAAAATAGTATTGGCCATAGGCGTAGCCAGTTTTTTCCTAATATAAGGCGGGTTCGCCACGTGATTGCAACGGCATAATTGATGCGGGGAGCACATTGGATGGGCGATATTAGCACAGCGTGACCTGGTGACAGACTCACCACACAAAAAAACTTTCAGATTTCTTGATGACGAACATTATGAATCATTAACTTTTCATTGGATTTTGGAGAAATTGTCACGTGACTTCCGGTTAGCAATATTGTGGAGATTGCAAAATATGCGGAATTGTGAATAAACCATTGGATGAAAATGAAAGTAATTACTTCACAACTTACGAAGAATTCACACGCGATTTAGTCCTGTTAATTTCAGTTAGACCATTTTCGTTGGTTAGCTTAATGAAAATGAAAAATGAAGACGTCATTTTGGATTGATGGGCCAGAATCCAGACAAGATTGCACAATCCACGACACATCTTGTCAAGTTGGCATGTCATCTCAATCGGGACCACTGCATGATGTTGCATAAATTATTCTTAGCGTTATGTCGCTGATAAAAGGCAAATTTGAGGCACAGCATGAATGGTTGCTCCACTACGTGTCACATACAATTCATATTAAATAGGGAAAACTCGCTTTCTTGAACTGATGACGTGATATAATACATGAGAGGCAGGGACGTTGTACAAGCACGAGAGCGCATTGCAAAATAGTCCCTGCCTGGTATGAAACATCTTATTTACCAGAAATCCGAACAATACCCCCCCGGTATGACACATTTATTTCTATCGCGCGTATGATTATACATAACGTGCTAATTAAAGTGACATAATTCACTAGTAAAATTATCGTTTATAATCACTCGAGAAATCAAGGTTAATCACACATAGGAATATAATAACAAATCTTAGCAATTCACCAACCGAATGGGTCGTAACTTTGATTCCCACCATTCAAATGTATATGTGGTCAGCTAATCTGTTGTAGCATATGCAAGTTGCGATATATCTGGGTGTTTATCTGCTAATATCTGTGTAATTATTATCTTGTGTAGTTATATTATCTGTGTAATTATTATCTCATCTTGATCGTCTGAGGTTGCGAGCAATGATATGTTTTGAATCTATGTTTATGCATATTTATATATATTCTTAAAACCATGTATTTGGTAGAAGAATTAAAATGAACCTGGATCTGAATCTGAATCTTAAATCTCTATGAACGAAAATTAACACTGAACAGAACCACTCTACCATAACACGATATCAGCAGAATATCACGCCCATGACTATTTGAGCGATGGGATGATTTTTACCAATCTCGTGGTGGTGGCTGACACATATACATTGAGATGGTAGTAGCCGATGAATATCTTCAGTTCATAAAAATAACTCGTCTTCATCGCCATTAAGACCGACACCGCAATGCCTGGGAAAACATTGGTTGTGTGACTTATGTTTGCCCCTCACTTCGGAACTATATTCTGAATTAGCAGATAATATATAAGACATCTCATCAAATTGGATCAATATTCCAGCATTACTGGTGGCAACACTGTGGTGGATATACAATGTACACACCATCAATGGCCACACAGTGATAGACAAAGCAAGCAATGATCAATTTAAAAACAATCTGGCAAAAATCCGTTTTACAAAATACTGTGTTGTGGATTAACACACAGGACCGAATCAGCATCTCTATGTGGAGTTAGTTCATTAAAGTGATGTGAAACACCCCGGGAGGGTAATCAAATGGAAATGGAGAATAATTTTGCTCAAAGAATTTTTTTACAAATATTATATCCAAATTGACAAAAGCACCGTCATTCTTATATATTAATTAAATACAGTGACTCTCGATGGTAAAAATTAAAACTTTTCCGATACAGATTCAATAACGACAACACAGCAGGAATTACGTTATGCGATGATCAGCACTCTTTCATCCGTTGTAGATCAGAAAATAACTGTCATATTATATTATGGTGTACTTTGGATGATGCAGCGAATCAGATCCAAACACTCTGATAATATGAAAGTGATCATTGGGGGTTTCAGAACACATAAATATTAGGAATGATCTACCATTATGTTATTGACTGGTGTATTCTCATCCATTGTTCCAGGTTTCCCGACCATGTAGCCAACTACGCCAGATTCTGGATGGGTATAATCAGGATTAATCCAGGAATTAATTATTCCGTGACATATGATGGCACTCCAGTCACTTGGTTTATGTGGTATTATGGACAGCCTAATTATGTCGGCCCTTGCGTGTATATGTACACCAAAGGGACGAATGGATTCACAGATCATGATTGCATCACGCCCAGTAGAGACATAACAACGCTGTGTGAGAAAGGTTATTATTATATATCGATCATCATCATCATCACCCAAACTGAGGAACTTCACGTGGCTTAATAAGAATAATGGCTCATCACTGGCGTAGTCCTTCACGGCCGAATATTGATGTTAGAGACAAACATAAGCTATCAGGATTAAGACATTTGGTTTATCATTGGTGGTTACCTTTGACCTGAGTTTCCACTCCAGTGGCGTGATTTCCTAATGACACAAGCTGACATCCGTCTGTGTGAACTTCCGCACCCTACTAAACAGACAGAATCGTGATCAACACAAATCATCACCACTGACACCACCCACACCATTATGATTGCGTTGAATTGTCTAAAATTGCCACTGGGTTGAATTATGCCGAACTTATGTCCAGAACAGATTGCATATCAGCATCGCCATTATTTACAAGTATTTCTGGCACCGACATATGTGTATAGCTCTGGATCTCAATGGGAAAACATATTGCAAATATTTACCATTGTAATTCAAGTCGAAAATCTGTCGAAAAAACACGCATTCTGATTGGTCGAGAATTGATAACTTTAGTTTTGTAATTACTCCCTCACCGCATACTACATATAGGGATAAACAGGGTAAATTAATAGACTAGAGTGTATAAGTACACAATTTATTAGGGCTCAATATACGGTATATGATAACTTACCCACTCACCCCATTCACCCTGCTAGCACATACTCACATTCGCTCTCAAACACACATTCACAATACATAACAGGTCATGCAAACAAATACAAAGACCATTACACAATTACAAAACATATTGTAATATGCTGAGTTCTTGCGCTGTAATATATAGAAACTACCAATCATGCATAAACCGAAATGTGGTTGCCGGTACAAATATGTTCATGCTATGCGATGAAAGCTCTCTGAATTTGTGGATTGAAGTTGGATCGAGACAAATTCGCGATAGGATGTCGGCCCTCCTATTTTGAACTCCAGCTATATGTAAAGCTCTGACTTCAAATTCCAATTTGGCAGCCACATAACATATCTCTCGCAAGCAACTTTGCATAAAGGCATCCTCGGTCTTTCCAGAGTTGAGTACTGCCACCGATGCCTGGTTATCGCAACGTATGAGAACCTTTTTACCTTTCAAGTTGACTCCCCATGTTTTAAGGCAGACAACGAGCATAAGGAGTTCTAAGGCATTGATGTGCAGACTCAACTCTCGAATAAACTCGGGAAATTGACAGTGAATATGTTCGTTGGTTGAGGGACAGTACCCCCCACCACCTGAGAGACAAGCATCAGATTCAATATGCTCATCTGGACCAGACCATTCTTCGAGTGCCATCAATGACACCCCATTATATTGTCTCAGAAAGTTTTGCCACCAATACAAGTCCAAATAAACATATTTTGGAATACATTTTAATTCATTCTTACCCGAGAAGGTCTTCAACCACCTTAGGAGTCGTGACACAAATATACGCCCTGGTCGTATACATGCGGAAATGAAGTTCAGCTTTCCCGGCAAAGATTGGGTTTCCCTAAGCGTGGCTGAAGACATACTCAACCAAGACTGAATCAATTCTAATATTTCAACTTGTCTATCTTCCGTGACGACTCTGAGACACATGTTATTAGTGTCGATTTCGACACATTAAAACGCCATGACTTTCCGTGGAGGAATAGATTTCTTTGCGGCCTCGGCGAGACCGCAATCGTCTAAGACACGTGACATGGTTGAAAAGGCTTTCCGTGGAGGAATAGATTTCTTTGCGGCCTCGACGAGACCGCAATCGTCTAAGACACGTGACATGGTTGAAAAGGCTTCGTGTTCATTAGATTCAACCCCGGCCATATCATCCAGATAGTTCAATATTTTGAAACCCATTTTACTCATCATTGCTTTAACGCCGGAAGTGACTCTCTGGCATATGTGGGCTGATGACTTTTATCCCATGCTTAGGACTTTCTCAACGAAAATGTGCCCTTTCCAATGGAATGATACAAGATGTGAGTCACCCGGACAAATGGGAATTTGTCTGTATGATCGCGCAAGATCTTTGCGATAACAATAGCTACCACGACCTTTCTCTTTGATAAGTTAAACCAAATCATCAACCATGGGTAGTGTGAGCTGAACGGTTTCACCGATATACCAATCATTTGGAATTCCTTCATTAACATTATTTTCTGGAGGAAAACTTAAGTCAAGAATAACTCGACGTCTATCTGAATCTGATTTCGGAACTAAATTGATAGGAGATATTTTGAGATCAACGGTAGAAAATGGGTTCCGTTTTACTGGTCCCATTATGCTGCCATGTGCTAATTCTTCCTTTATGTATTCCAAAATATGGTGAGGATAATCTCTGGCTCCGGCATGATTTCTTGGTTTCATATTTGTTGGAACTAGTTCACCTTCATGACCAATTGGGAAACCAAACTCTAACAATTCACAGAGCAACATGTCACTGTAGTTGACTGATTGCAACATTGATCGCCAGAATTCAATTTTCAATTTGGAATGAAGTGGAACCCCTGCAGCCTTGAACATTGTAAACCCCTGACAGCCTTATATCATCATGTAATTTTATATATTCTGCCATTTCATTTTTTGCGCTACAGTTATCTAAAGAGCACACATTACAGTTCTTATGTTTAAATAGGAATGATTGTAATTCTAGAATGTTGTCCTGTGACAAACCTCTACTACTAGCACTCATGATAGTATCATGTTTATGAACAAGTGTTATATAAGTTAGTTCAGATGTATCCAGAGGTCATCGAGTTTCAGAATCCCTTGAGACTGCATATATGGGTTCAATGGATTTGAACATTCGATCACCCCCTGGCTCTGTGTATATTTCCGGATTCAGTAAGGAATCTTTATCTGGTTTTAATATGAGCTCTGTGTTAACATTTGAACCTTTACGGCACAAACTAGTTGGATCCAGTCAGATTATATATAACATATACATCAAAGAAATATTTTATTTAATAACTTAAAAATGAATACAGCTATACCACCAGAGTCTTCAAAACGTTTTTATAATTCTTAAAAAACTTCTAAACCCTAGCAGCCCAAGTACAACTAGATATATTTGTGAATACATAAATTCATGTTCACTGATGACATAACAAAATAGAAAATGTCTACACAGCCTCTTAAACATATTCAGGTCGAAGCCATTCCATCACTTTTCCAAGCTGGTGACAAAGCGTTTATATTACAACAATATGTTTTATTAAGTTTCAAATCATATCTAATCATATCACGTTATAGATTGCTTATTTGTTATACTTTTGCTTATTTTAATATCTTCACTAGCCACTTTATTTTATTTTACTTTTGTTTCAGCGGACACCATTGTCAATACATATTAATTGTATGTTTATGGTTGGCTAATAAACAATTCATTCATTCATTCATTCGATTATAGCATTTGGACTTGCCGAAGAGCACTCGGGATGATTCTGACGGGATCCATCTTTCTTAACACAGACAGCACATATATGGTGCACCGTTCTTACTTTACCATTAGCTGTTATTTTGTGTGGGGACACTTGGTTGCACCTATTTCTATTAAAATAGAAACAAAACCATACCATGTCCTCCTTCTCTTTAATTTGAACACTTCCCCTTGGAGTGTATGATTTGTCATCCACATAACGACGTGAACCATATGGTTTTTTAACATTTTTTTGGCCCATTAACATCCTGACTTCCAGGCTAGTGGTATCATCACCCCATTGCTTTTCACCCTTTTCAATTGATCCTATCCAAGCTGCATAAAATTTCAATAATATATGCAAATCAAATTCTGTGCCATAATACATAATTTTGTTTAATAATTCTAAGCGGCCTTCCCTTTCCATCACATGTATAGTGGGATCACGAATTATCTCCAATTCCCCTGCTGTGAACTGGAAGGGATTCAGTTGTTGAATTTGGTAGGTTCGTTAGCGAAGAAGTCACACTTCAACGCTGATTGCGGCCATCTAATAGATTGGACCACCACATCACAAGGAGTTTTAGTGATGCCAGATATAATCTTTTTCTTTCTGGCACTAGCACCTCTACAGTCAGTATCTATTTCTGAGTCTGAACTTTCATCGTTGCTAGCACACGCCATGTTTACCAAAGGAATCTTTTTGTATTTGCGTTCCCTCATATAACTATCGACCTTTCTATTAAGGTTGTCTATAATTGACAATTGTTCTAAGTTTGGTTGCTCACATCTCTTGTCAACTTTTGGAGAAGGCTCAGCATTTTTATTTTTCAGCCTCATCAGCTCGTTTCTCAACTCTTGACTTTCTGTGCTGCTTTTTCTTGGCTGCAGCGATTTCTTTTTCTACTCGGATCTCCTCTTTGATCTGTTCCGTTTCTTCATCGTCGCAATGTTTTCGAACTAATAAATGAAATCGGTTTCCCGCGTTACAAAATTAGCACGATAACACCTGATTGGCTAATATTCATGGATGCACTCGTCTTAGCCAATCAGAGTTAGCAAATGCCTCGGTCAAATTTACTAATCAGGAAACGGAAAAATACATTTTTTTAAAGCAGGGTTCAATATATTGCCGACTAAATGTGCTTTCTTTCAATAAACATAACATTAGTAACAATATTGTGGGTCCAAGCAGAGAAAAAGCATGAAAATATAAAATGTTCGTGGAATACACCAGTAAACACATCGCGGAAAATCCTTCGACTGACTAAATTTTGTCAGAATGTTTGAGCAAACAAATGTGAGTTTGGACACACATGATGTATCAGCTTGTTTGAAAAATAGTGTAGCATATGCTCGAAGCTGCCAAAATACTATGTAATATGTCATATCCTAGTTTATTACCTTTTTCTTCATTCTCGATGTGATTTCTTCGCCTCCGCCATTTTTAATCCGTGGTACTCATCAACTCGAAACCGGCCAGGATATGTTGTCATCGTCCACATCGATGTCAGTCAAGCAGATTTGATATCGGCGATCACGCCCGTCGTAATACCATGGTTAGCAAAGACCGCATGTACTCCGGCCTTATGTGTTTACCAAATAAACCGACTGGTTTACTTATGTAGGTATTATAGTCATATTTAGTGAACAAAAACAACGTCGGCAGATAGTTATTTCGGTTGCACCGAGTAGAAACTTGATGCACAACTGCAAACGTGCGTCAATATAAGAATACTATTATATGATCATGCATAGCCATTTGTGCATAATATATCTTCAGATGCCGTTGAGATCTGGATAACGTCACCGACAGATCTAACAATTCAAATGACTACCATCATGTTGCTGATCTCGACTGAGTCAACGTCAAGTGAAGCGTCGAGCCAGCCCGGATCAAGTACAACGACAAGTGAAACGTCGAGCCAGCCATAATCAAGTACAACGACAACAACTGTTATGAGCAGCCCATCAAGTGAGTCAACGCCAAGTGAAACGTCGAGCCAGCCAGGATAAAGTACAACGACAAGTGAAACGTCGAGCCAGCCCGGATCAAGTACAACGACAACAACTGTTATGAGCAGCCCATCAAGTGAGTTAACGCCAAGTGAAACGTCGAGCCAGCCAGGATCAAGTACAACGACAAATGAAACGTCGAGCCAGCCCGGATCAAGTACAACGACAACAACTGGTAGGAGCAGCCCAACAAGTGAGTCAACGAAAAGTGAAACGTCGAGTCAGTCTGGATCAAGCCCAAAGACAACAACTGCTATGAGCAGCCCATCAAGTGAATCAACGGCCATTGACATAGCTACATTGACATCCATAAATACTATCTCGATAGTTGATTTAGGAACTGCGGTAACAGCCAAACAATCAATCAATACAACACAGAGGCACATTTCGGACGCCATGATAGGGACGACTTCTCCAGGTTTCTGGTCACCAGGCCCGAGATCAAAGTCTTCTCAATGCAGATGCTACTGCAAAGTATCCAGGACAGAACATGTCACCAACAAAGATAACATCATCACGATGTCAGTTATCCATCGCAATACTACGTCTCGATACAGGCGAAGTAAATCCTCGGTGTTTGAAAAAGATCTAATGTCCTTGGCCTTCAGTTTGCCATCACTTTGCATCTGCGCAAGTGTTTTCGGATTGATTGTCTGGATGGATATCTTCCGTCCAGAGAAAATACAGATTACTGTGCCATAGAAAATGCAACCGAATAACAGAAACCGACGAATTAAACGTTCGCGGGACACGTACGACATTAAAATGAGGTACCTCAGATATCTCGTTTGGCGAATGACGTCCTGGCAGATTATCTGAGCGGTTGCTAGTGGGTGTCGTGTAACTTGCTGTCACTATACTGACTATCTGGACAGCCATATCCATTTCCTACTAAACCATTTATTGCCATAAAACTGTACTTGAAATTGTATATTATACAACTGGAGTGATATTCATGAAATATACAGTAAGCAGACGACAGATAGTACGCGTGCGTGATGATTCGTATTAGTTGATGGCAAATGTTCAGATAATAAGTTCAACAAACGACCTATAGTCGTTTATAGAACTTATTATCTGAAAATTTTATATGGGAACTAACTGCTCTTTAATAAAAAAAATTTAGCAAAGACAGACTTAAACAAATGACAACGGCTGCAGTTAGCGACTGAGCGGACGTCGCATCGGACGGAGCACTTGGTCACAATAACAACAAAGTAATAGGGGAAACCGCCACTGCAGTTAGTGTAAATCTAGCCATGAGCTTTTGTATCAATAAACTTACATTGTATGGAGTGTTTACGTTATTATTGCCAATAGCAATACACGTTAAACACCGTTCCCATCAGTTCGATTTAGTTCTGTTCATCCATACGTGCAATTTGTGCCAGTTTGTGCAAGGTGATCATGTGTAAACTTAAGTTACAAATAGTGGGTGGTCCAGATGGGTATGTCTGCGTTACATAAGTGTGTGTGATAATTCAACTGCTGTAATCACATTTCGTTAAGTGGAACGTCGGTAGCTCAAAAATATATCTTCATATAATTTCAAGCCTGAATAATGAACTTTTTTTTATTGCTTATTGATTTCGCCAATACTCCTTTGTTATAACTTTTCCCCTGATGTCGGCTAATTTCTGACAAACTTTTGTGGGTTTGCACATGATCACCTTGCACGGCGCTCCCCTGCTTTGCTTTTACGCATATGCATATCGTCTTCGTTGCATATTGTGTGTCCACCTATTTGTTCCAAAAGGGCCATAGAATGTCTGGAATATCGAACACTGCTACCATACGCGTGATAAGAAAAACATTAACCAGACCCGACGTCAAAATGTATTCGTCTATTATAGAAAAGTGACTGCTATTCCGTTGGCGAATACAATAACAAAGAGTATGAGCCGGGTCGCGAATGATATGTATTCGATCCGTGCTTGGTTTGAAGTATTGCGACACAGAGGACATCGTGACATTCCGTGGAGTATACTCAATTATATAAAAAGACATACTCACAAGTGAAGTGCCTTAGTAGCTATCAGAAATCATTAAATTATTTATCACCATGACCGTCAAAGGCATATGCTGGCAATTTTTCGAAGGTATACCATTCAAGAATCAACTTGTGTATGTGTTTGTGTTAAGTCTCGGACATGATCTAAGTCCCATAACAATCGCGTGATAAATAAGCCGAGAAATAAATAAATAATACCCCCACAGGTTGTCGGCTATCTCCGTCGCAAATCCTCACATGACATCAAATAAGTAAACTAATTAAAAACACGGAATCGGAGTCGGAGTTAATTGTGTCTACCTATATGACGTCATATGAGTGGCGATGGGAAATTCGGAATCGACATCAGCGCGTGAGTGTAATGGAATTAATGCGGGCGTGACTATATGTCAATAACATTGTGTACACGTCGTGAATTGTCATCGCCCGGTGAGTTATCTTCACTTCCGTCCACTTCGAAAAAAGGTGTCTTGAGCACAACGCGAATATACTTGCAATTGGCCCCAACAGTGGATACCGACGATAACTCAGAAGAGACGCAACCCCCACATTAAACAAACGGACCACCGACGAGAATGCCATCCCAAGAAAAACGTCAATTCCCGTAAAGAATATAAATTTGCCGGAGCATCCAGTCGTGAGTATATCCAATCGAACCTATCGCTAAAAAGCGAATACATATACCAAATAAAGAGCGTTTAATTTTACGAGTGAGACGTGGTTACGAATACACACAATTGCAGTTAAAATGAGGAGTATATTGATGAATAATTCAGTAAAGTATTCACGATGACAACTATTCTAAGTCGAGTCCCCAGTTTCCGTCACCATGACTCAAAAAAGAGCGTTCCATGTTAAGAGTATTCCTAATATGGTGCGAATAAAAAGAGTTTAATAAACCGGAAATTGCTATGACTTTGACGGATATATAAAGCATGTATATCACAAGTTCGTGTACATGTATTTACGTGTATTTGTGTAATCAGTAAATAATCACTATGACAACTGTTCTAAGTCGAGTCCCAATTTTCCTTTTTCATGACTGAATAAAGAGCGTTCACTGTTCAGCCTATTCCCGATATGGTGCTAATAAAGAGCGTTTTTATATGTGATTACATATTAAACCGGATTATTACCCCTCCTTCAAAAAGTTTTATATATGATTGGATGTTTAAACGAACCACGGCGAACGTTTATATATTTTATAATCCTATCGTTATGCGTAATTGACACAAAGAGGTCGATAATCATCAGAACTGTAATCGTCGGTGTCGCTGTCGGTCATTTTATCCGTGAAAATATAAATTTTCACTTCGACAAATACCAGTTTTCCAATTATGGACGTCGCTTGTATTGATAGTACGGAAATTCCCCTAATCGCTACGTCGCGTGATAAATCATGTGCCGCACCGACCGCTGAGCATGTGACAATCACGTGACTTCGTCTACAACATAAGATCTTCGGCTTTCTTCGGTTTGTTTTTGTTTTTCGTTATAAAAACTAAATTAGCGATCAAACGCACGATTATCTGGGCAAAATGGACATTTTAATTATATAATATTGGTATTTTGAAAGAAAATACTAAAACATTTTCAGAATAATATTCCTTTAAGGACAACACTATGTTTCTTGTTCAGAAATCCAGTCAGGAAGTGCAAGACACGCTAAAGAATTTCACAGGACCACACCTTCATTGCATACATAATCTGAAACCGTTAAGACTCTTTCGGTACCACGAGCCGCTAGAATTTTTGATAGTTTCACAAAACAAGCACACCATCAAAATAGGCCATTTACATGGCGTCATAAGAGGAATATTCATTGATGTCAACATTTCCACATATATTCGTAATTACTCGATATAAACTGCCCCCATTTTTTTTGGTGAAAAATAATGCAATCTCAAATATTGCAGCCCAATTTTTATTGCAGTAATTGTCCGTGTATGCAGATAGTTAACTAGACAAATAGTTCATTATGTTGAATGTGGTGGTCATGTGACCTAGAACTGACATCATCCCAAGTTTACATTGATTTGTTTTTCAAATTAGCATGACACGAAAACTCTCAGGTAAATAGCGATGGTGGTTGTATTTCTAAATAAAAATAATTAAAACATTTCTTAAACATCGATATGTTTTCATGGATAATCTGCATTTCTGCATAAACTGCATTTCTGACAGAAATATTTGCAGAAGCTTTTGGTATATGAACACTAGAAATTTAAGAATATTGCATGTCATAAAAGTTAAGTATAGAAAGTGACCCATAATTTCCAACTTATGTTTCGTAATGTGCTGCCACAGTTATCACAATCATGTACACAATTTCACAGTATGTTATAACATCCATGTTGAAGTATCATGATTTTGTATGCTAAGCGTGCTACTTGGACTTTGGACCTGTGTCAGTTTTCGATGCGTTTTGTTGTTAATTGGTGGGTACTTGGACCATTATATCTGAACTCATGCTTATTTTCAGTTGTTCTTGCTTTTGAATTTCTCAAAATTTAACTCGCAATTTCAACGCCAAGCGTGGAATATGACTCCGACGCTCAGTTTAGAGACTGGATAATACTAAATAGTTCTATAATACTAAATAGTTCTATGGATGGAAAGTTTTGTTATTTTCTTAATTCAAGAAGATTCGTCATTCGGAGGAAATTGACGGATAAAACCCATTGTGTCCTTTCCGTTGTATGACAGATTTGAAGCAAAACGGACAAACATACCATTTCCAACAACGGTAATAACTCAGCCAAATGGACAAACATGTCAGCATCCCTCCATCAATCCTGGTCTATCAGCACGCCAATTAACATTCTAGTCTGACCATTGCTACTATTAGCACGCCAATTAACAGTATGACCATTGCTACTATTAGCACGCCAACTCAGATTCTAGTCTGACCATTGCTACTGGAGTTACAAAGTAACACGGACGTAAGGTTCAGACGCACGTTTTGCCAAAATTTCCTGGTATTTCAAAATGGATTTTCTCAAAATCTTTTAGGAATATCTTTATCAAATTTGGTAAATGCGATTACTTGACACAATATTTAAGAACCATTGACCAAATGGATATTAAAACCTGATTTACTTTACTTTTATGGAATGCCAAATATTTAAAGATTGACTGTTTTCAGGTACCTAGAACTCCTGTAAAATATATTGTTTTCAAAAGTGCAGTTCATATATCCATGATATGATATCTAAAGATCATGAGAGGGGACTTAATTGTTCTTTATTTGTGAAATTAAATGATTATTTTCATTAAGACCCATAAATAGTTTTCTATATTTGAGGATTGTCATGCCATGTCTTTTGATCAATGAACAATTGGGCCGAGATGAGTTGTAGGTCATGGGTTCATAACCAAGTTAAAACTGACCACCATATCTCTTAACAATGTGGCCTAATTCCTGTTGATTGTCCCCTTCTTGAGTGGATCACACTGTTGAAATATTTGTGACTGCTTTATTCTTCATCATAATATATGGGGGTATGATGCTATATTATGCAACTAAAAATCTAACTCAACATTATTATACAAATGAAGCCTCCTCTCATAGATCCAATACATTAAGCTATTTGGTGATTGGAGTTAGTTTTGTAATTATTCTATGAGTTCTTGGTACCGAAAAGGGAACAAAATAACATAAAATGTTCAACCAGTCAAATGTATTAAAATCCATTGTTTTTATCGTCTCTTAATAATTTTGCAGATCCACATAGAATGAAGATGATGATATGTGAAATTCAAGACATTTTGCCAGATAGATCCAGAGAAATTCTTTGTTCAAAATTTCTAGCAATTTTTGGCTGGAATTATGCAAAACGTGCGTCTACCCCGTAACCCTCTTTACAATGAATGGACGAAACCCGTGGTAAATGCCTATCCTTTCGTGCGTGGTGGGTTATCACCATACCATAACACAAACAAATCGGATGATTTATGCTCAAGTTATAAGCGGAAATGTTTTGCACCGAGAACACAATTAAAACATTTCCACACAAAACTCTGGTAAAAATGCATTGATGAAACCTGTATTATGTGAGTATGTGGGTATCCTTTTCCAAAGCTGTGCTATTACCAAGCCAACGTATACTGGATCCGAAATTTATTTTATATCGGGAGAGGATATAATAAATGACACCAAGACAATTAAGATTCAAACGTGTAGCCTATAAGCCCAGTTATTAGTTTATAATAGAAGTATATGGTATGGGTCCTAAATATTGTTTTAATTTAATTGAACACAAGCGGTCAAGCTGCAGCATTTAACCCGACCTAATTATATTTTGGACACGTGTTATTGTGTGAAGAGATGCTAAAACGTTGGTCGCACAATAAAAGTGTGAGGGAGATATAAATTGTCTTGTTTTTTGAAATTGACACTTCTTGATATCGAGTGCCACATTCACTGCGAGATCTGCTACTCGATTCACTTGCATGTTGAACGCTATATCTAGCCATATCGTCCCTTTACAGTCTTTCTGTTGCAAACTTCGCGAGAGATTCCACCCCCACTAAGCCTTTTTGTTAACATTCACACCTAGCAGGAATACTGTCCGACTGGTGGACGTGCAGCCACACTACATGTACCTGAAAGTGGCCTAGCTGGTGTCCCCCAGGGGTAGATTTTTGGTCCATTTTTATTCTCTATTTTTATTAATGATATATGTGACAACCTGAAATCGTACGTTCGTCTAATTGCCGACGAGGTGTATTTTTGCTCACTACCATCTCTTGACAGACTGGTATCCCACATGAACGACGATATATAGCTGCTCTATAACTGGACCAACAGTTGGCTAGTGTATCTTAATGCGTCTAAAACACACGCGATGATATTTCATGACGGAAGTTCAGTTCGTTATTATCATGGATGACCTGATAGACGTAATGCTAATTGGAGAAGATGGGTTCTTAGGTTTGGATCTGACATCAACCACGACGCCACACTTCAAGGCCCTTCCAGTCCGCGATTTGATTTGAATGCCTATCACAGCTAAGGGTATATTAAAATGCGACATACGGTTGATGTACTCGCCGTTGGCATCACTTCTGATTTGGTCCTACCAAATCGAATCAAAGTCGACGCGATGGAAGATATATGCATCACACTGAGACGTTTTCTCTACCCAAATATACTCGGTGAGCTAGCCATCTATTTCAACAGACCGGAATCAGTGCTGTCATTCGTTATAACAAAAATAGTAAAACAATTTACATGAATGATTTTGGCGCCTACTGAAAAAGTCGTGGATGGCCGATGACGAGTTCCAGAAATATGCCGATCCACTGGTAATGTCGGTGCGTGTGCCAAATACTATTTTAATAATATCAGGTCCATGTTAGTTGTGTACTTGTTGGCGACTTATTTCATTGTGTACCTCTAGCATGACGATTACTGCGAGGCTTTGTGTCGTTCTCTGCAGCCAGCTATGTGAATAGCGGACGCTCGTGATTCACGACGACGAGTACAGTGATTGCCAATCTAAACAGCACACCGAGGTCGTAGCTCAATTTAACTGGATGGTTTACATGATATATTTTGACCAGTCTCGAACGGAGTAAAGAGATATATTTCATGTGTTATTTGAGCTTATTAGAAACCAGGAAATAGTAACCGTTCTGTCGAATAGTAGAATACAACAACGATAAGAAAATACACACATGTTGGTGACGTACATGTAGTACCTATCCGCAATCGTCAACTTGAGTTTTGCGAAAGGTCTCTATTCTAATAATATATCCGCGGATATGTACATGGCATGCGGAAGAAAAAGCGCGAGAGTTTAAATAAAGTTTACAATGTTCCATTGTTTACCAACTTAGCTACGGGACGCAAAGATGCATCACGTGACAAAATTGATCGACCAAAGAGGCGATTTTATTATCTGTGTTGTTCACACGTCGATCGTCCCCGGTTCAGTCTATCGGCATATAGTCTTAAGCAGATGGAAAACGTTTAGGTTCAACGGTAACTATTCTTCTTTCTCTAGCTGGTATGTTTATCTGGTTGTGTGATCTATTCAAGAATCGTTATTTTGTAAAGTGTGTACCCATGTTCATTTCCAATGGAATTGGTATCAGTTCGATCAAGTCGTGATAGGTGATGGATTATCTTGGCCATATTCAAGTTTTCATCTAATGTGACATGAGAATGAGTTGGAGATGACTTCACGGTCCTATTTGTATCTTTTTATGCGAACCGTTGACTCTTACTGAAGTGATCGAGCGTTTTATATAGAATCGTATGACTCGTCTGATGATTAGATTACAACTTCCCAGTGTTTCAATCAAATGGAAATATTTATTCTTAGGTTTTTGGACATAACTTCGAAATTATAAATAACAACACCGTATAATTATTTGTGTCTGATATATCGGATATCCCACCAGTTCCCTTCCCCGGATATGAAAATCGCTTTTAAATTTTAATTTGTTTAATAAATTAACCTAAATGAACCGTATATGCAAACAGTATTTGAGACGGCATAGGAAATGTATATGATATAAACACTAATAAGCGATGAAGCTTGCAGAAAGACGGATTATTTTCACATTCTCATAACATGGTTTATAATCTGATTCGCACCCCTCGACCAATGAAATCGCTTGAATTGCTGAACAATAATCCTTGTATGAATCTGTATTTCTGCCGACCAAAAATATTAATCTGAACAATGGTGTCATTGACAAACAGTCCACGATCAGCAATTAAACGCTTGTACCAAAACTTGGGGTATGTGTGAAATCACACCACGAATAGATAGGTCATCAGTAATCACGCGACGATGGGGTTTGATTGTGAAGCTCGCTGCGAAGCACAGTGATTTCAAATAGTTTCTGGCCGGGGGGGGGGGGGGGGGGGGTCAGAGAAAAGAAAATCGTAGAGTCTTCTGATGTATATAGTATTCAAGATGTGATTCGGAATCTAATAAAAATACTACACAATAATAATCCAGAATGCGTTATTGCACACGTCAATTCACAGATCTTTGAACATCACACATAATAGATCATCACTCAGTTTAACCTATATCACTTTACGCTTCCATGTGTACACAAATTCGTCAATTCAGTCTGGAATTTCAACTCTCAGTCGTTTATCGGTTTGAGTACTAATCAAATTGTGTCCTCCCACACAACATATCTCCTTCGGAATCAAAAGGGCGGGTTCCTCTACCTTTACGGAACTTTTGGCGGTAAATGTTGTGGGTGGGTGCGCAAGTGCAGCACTTACTTCTAGCTTTCGCCTCACGCTGTCTCGTTGTAAACGTCCACTGCATTCGAACGA